>OZ024884.1:38332754-38845254 GCA_964017185.1 Rugalucina vietnamica
TATGGGGCCCCAGCAACCAATCAAAATAAAGGATTAGGACAAAACTTGCAAGAAACATCAAACACTACTCAATAAACATTTCTGCAAAAACAAAATTCAAATGTCTGCAGGTTTAGCGGAAAAATAGCCAATTTCCACTTTTCCCATTATAAGTCTATGGAAACTTTAAGTTGCCATAGCAACCAGAGTTCTTATCCGCCTGGAATAAAAAACACAAATTATGTAGAGGCCACTGTCAGGAACATGTATACAAAGTATAGGCTTCATCCCTTTGACAGTTTCTGAGAAGAAGATTTTTGAATGTTTTTCAAAATTTTGCCCTATATGGGGCCCCTGCAACCAATCAAAATGAAGGATTAGGACAAAAGTCATATGAAACGTAGAGGACTACTCAATAAACATTTCTGCAAAAACAAAATTCAAATATCTCCAACAAGACAGCAAAAACTGACAATTTTCACTTTTTTCCATTATAAGTCTATGGGAAGCATAAGTTGCCATAGCAACCAGAGTCCTTATCGGATCAAAACAAAAAACACAATTATTATTTCCCCCTACCTGTAGATAGTGTATGTGTAATATGAGAACAATCGGCCCAGCGGTTTCAGAGAAGAAGATCTTTGAAATTGTGGACGACGGACGACGGACGGACGGACGGACGGACGGACGACGGACGGACGGACGCCGGAGCATGGGTATACTATAAGCTCACCTATGAGCCTTCGGCTCAGGTGAGCTAAAAAAAAAAAAAAACAGAGGACCAATGGTCCTGAGAACGCTCACCTGAAGCCTGATCTTGATCTTGGAGTATTAAGTCATCATGAAATGACCTTGACCTTGAATACTCACACACCTTTATTGACTTCATAAGTTGTCTGCATCTGCCAAGTTTTAGGTCTCAGGTTGCAATAGTTTCCAAACCCAGTGATTTCTAAGAAAACCATTATCTTAATTTTGATTTTTAAATGACCTTGGGTCACAGTCAAGAAATGACATTGGCCTTAATTTATTACTTACCTTCATTGACTCAATTAGTTGTCTGCATCTAGCAACTTTCAGGTCTCAGGCTGCAACAGTTTCCAAAATATCCATTGTTTTCGCCTTTTCCCATGTAAAAGCCTATGTTTCCAAAATTGACCTTGCCGTAAGATAAGTCAAGGTCATCCTAGGATCATCAATTGATCAAACTATGATTGCCTGGAGTCCCAAATGCTACATACCAAGTTTCGTGAAAATCTTCCTGCCAGTTCTGGAGAAGAAGATTTTGAGTGGTTTTTTTTCATATATGGGCGTGGCGGCCATCTTGGTCATGTAACCCGGATTTCGCAATCAAACTTTCATTCCCGCTACCCATGGATGCTCCTCATAAAATTTCTCTTTGATTGGCCAAGCAGTTTCAGAGAAGAAGATCTTCGAAAAGTGTGTATAACCTTGACCTAAATTGAAAACACACCTTCATTCACTCCATTAGTTGTTTGCATCTACCACTTTTCAGGTCTCAGGCTGCAACAATTTTCAAATAAATCCATAGTTTCACATTTTCCCATGTAAAAGCCTATGTTTCCAAAATTGACCTTGCTGTAAAATAGGTCAAGGTCATCGTAGCATCATCATTTGATCAAACTATGATGGGCTGAAGTCGCAAATGCTACATACCGAGTTTCATGAAAATCGGCCTGCTAGTTCTGGAGAAGAAGATTTTTGAGTGTTTTTTTTTTTTTACAATATATGGGCGTGGCGGCCATCTTGGTCATGTGACCCGGATTTCACGACCAAACTGTCATTCCCCCTACCCATGGATGTTCCACATAAAATTTCACTTTGATTGGCCAAGCATTTTCAGAGAAGAAGATTTTTGAAATATGTGTATGGACGACAGACTGGCCAACGTCAAGAGATGTCCTTGACCTAAATTAATCATATACCTTCATCTACTCCATTAGTTGTTTGCATCTACCACTTTTCAGGTCTCAGGCTGCAATAGTTTCCAAAAATTTTATAGTTTTCACTTTTTCCCTTGTAAAAGCCTATGTTTCCAAAATTGACCTTGTCGTAAAATATGTCAAGGTCATCTTAGTGTCATCATTTTATCAAACTATGATGGGCTGAAGTCCCAAATGCTACATGCCAAGTTTCATGAAAATCGGCTTGCCGGTTCTGGAGAAGAAGATTTTTGAGTGTGGGTGGCGGCCATCTTGGTCATGTGACCCGGATTTCGCGATTCAACTTTCATTCCCCCTACCCATGGATGCTCCACATAAAATTTCACTTTGATTGGCCTAGCAGTTTCAGAGAAGAAGATTTTCGAAAAATGTGTATGAACGACAGATTGGTCAAGGTCAAGAGATGACCTTGACCTAAATTAATCACATACCTTCATCTACTCCATTAGTTGTTTGCATCTACCACTTTTCAGGTCTCAGGCTGCATTAGTTTTCAAAAAATCCATAGTTTTCACTTTTTTCCCATGTAAAAGCCTATGTTTCCAAATTTGACCTTGCCGTAAAATAGGTCAAGGTCATCCAAGGGTCATCATTTTATCAAACTATGATGGGCTGAAGTCCGCAATGCTACATACCAAGTTTCGTGGAAATCGGCCCACCGGTTCTGGAGAAGAAGATTTTTGAAGGGTTTTTACCATATATGGGCGTGGCGGCCATCTTGGTCATGTGGCCTGGCTTTTGCGATCAAACTTGAAATGCCACTACCCAAGGAGGCTCCACATAAAATTTCAACTAGATCGGTTAAGCGGTTTCAGAGAAGAAGATCTTTGAAATTGTGGACGACGGACGGACGGACGCCGGATCATGGCCATCCTATAAGCTCACCTTGTGAGCCTTCGGCTCAGGTGAGCTAAAAATAGAACCTAAAAAGGTTCGATGGATTTGAAAAAAATATATAATTAGGGCACGTTCGAAATATTATAAAACGGGTCGAATTTTATTTAAAGGGCATAACAATGGTAGAGTAATGAGCTAAAATGTTTGAAGTGATATACCAGGCATTGTTGAAAACTTTACGAATCTAATGTCGATATAGACAGATAAAAATTATATTCAACTTGTATGCTGATTGAAAATATATTCTGTTAAAAAAGTCGTACAGCGCGATATGGAAAGCCTTTAAGTTAAGTCTTACAGCCCCTTTCACTCGAGTTTGCCGTTTGAGCATTTAGGTCAATCAAATTTGTTCGCTCGAGTTTGCCGTTTGTTTGTAAATCAGGTAACTTTTTTTCTATTTTAGAACCGAAACACGGTCCCAGGTGTTCTTAAAATCTATTCAGCATTTATCTTAAGGAAATTATGTCACCTCTTCTGATAAAAATATCATAATAGTTTGGTTAAAGCACATTTTATTTCAAAATTCTTTGCACAACATATACAATGCATATTAAGAATACACGTTTATAACAGGATAGAGACAAAAGCAGAATTTTATCAATTTAAGCAGTTACCTGATCGGTATCTACATGGCAAAAATTCCACATAGTAAGTTAAAATTTCACTCGAGTTTGCCGTTTTAAAGGTCATATAGTTTGAAACTGTCGCTCAGATCAGCAGACCAATCAGTCCAGATGTCTTTGTGGACAACATGAAAAGAAACTCAGATCTTCGGACACATGATCTTTTTGTGTGATGCAAAAGCTCAAACGACAAACTCGAGTGAAAGGGGCTGTAAGAATCTGGGTTCTGGGCCCTACGGAAAAAGTACGAATACATCAGGAAAACATGTAATATATACCTCCTAATACCCCACTTTTATATAGCAAAACTGGGGTATGCAGGGGTTAACCTGTATTTCTTGTCTTTGCTCCAAAACATAGATTGTGGGTACTTGTTAGAACCGCCTCTCCAAGGCGGTTCTAACATGTACCCACAATCAATGTTTTGAGCAAACATATTAAAATTATCATTGTTTTTCCAACGAAATGTTCAATTTTTAATGCTGAAAAAATTACAGTCCCTTTCACTCGAGTATGCCGTTTGAGCATGTGCATCACACAAGAAGACCATGTGTTCCGCTGATCTGAGTTTCTTTTCATGTTGTCCACAAAGACATCTGGATTGATTGATCTGCTGATACTCGAGTGAAATTTTTAATTTACTATGTGGAATTTTTGCAATGTAGATACCGGTCAGGTAACTGCTTAAATTGATAAAATTCTGCTTTTGTCTCTATTCTGCTACAAATGTGTGTTCTTAATATACATTGTATATGTTTTGCAAAGAATTTTAAAATAAAAATGTGCTTTAACCAAACAATTACAATGTTTTTATTAGAAGAGGTGACATCACTACCTAAAGATAAATGCTGAATAGATTTTAAGAACACCTGGCACCTGGGACACTGTTTCAGTTCTAAAATAGAATAAAATGTTACCTGATTTACAAACAAACGGCAAACTCGAGTGAACAAATTTGATTGACCTAAATGCTCAAATGGCAAACTCGAGTGAAAGGGGCTGTATGTGCAAATTGCATGGGCAAGTTTTCGTAATGATATGTGGCGTATAAATCGCTATCGCTGGACTAGAAATACACGGCACATAACTTTTCACGTTAACCTCTCTTAAATGTGATTTACTGTCAGCAAGCATTGACACGGCACTGCAAAAGCATATGCCTAGATAATGTCCTTAATAAACCTGGCTCTAAAAAAATAACAGCTGTTGGATGAAAAAGATCAAATTACAAAGTATTTCATATGACATGTAACAAACAAAGTGTCAAGATTGGAAACACAAGGCTACAAGTAATAGAGGGTATTAACATCTGAGAAACATCTGTAACAATCTTACTATACCATCAGGAAAACGTGTCCGTGAAATAAATACCCCCTTATACCCCACTTTTATATAGTAAAACTGGGGTACTCAGGGGTAAGCCTATTTTTCTTATTTTTGCTACAAAACATAGATTGTGAGTACTCCTTAAACCGCCTCGTCGAGGTGGTTCTAACATGAACCCACAATCTATGTTTTGAGCAAAAATAACAAAAATATCATTTTTTTCTACTGAAAATTTTCATTTTTTACAACTTTAAATATCTCTCTGTTTATTGCATGGGCAAGTTTTCGTAATATCCTATATGGCGTGCGCACGTAACAAATTGAAAACGAATCCGAGAGAATGAAAAACACCCTATATATTCACAGTACACCGTAGAATCAGTGATAGAAACAGTACCAGATATTGATCGCATTTTGGGGGCGACAGTTGTGAGATAGTAGTACATATTGTGCACGTTTTCTTGTAATCAGATTTCTCAGAAGTGATTATCCTCTGTTGATTGTGGGTACACGTTAATACCGCCTCACTCACTCACTCACTCACTCACTCATTCACTCACACACTCACTAAAATCAACCATACCTGTTGAACAATGGTCATCTGTCTGGTAGTCATATCGGTCAAGGTCATATGCTTCATTAACATGACCTTCACCTTCATCTGACGTGACCTTGAACTTGAACTTTTGCTTTGACCCTGAGAACGCCTGTAAAAGATATAAGATATATTCATGTATAATGCGAAATATCAGCTGTTCGTTTATTTATTTATTTATTTATTTATTTATTTATTTATTTATTTATTTTTATTGAGTATTAAACCAGCATATCAAATAAACAAAAGGATGAGTCACGCGTACGCAATGTGGAGATTGTATCATCATGATAACATTTCCGTATCCTGCATTGTGTATGTCCCTTTAAATCCCATTTTATATAGGAAACTGGGGTGTAAAGGTGTATACAATTTTTTTTTATTTTTGAACCGAGACATACGCGAGGTGTTTCTAACGTGTATCCAATCAATGCTTTGAGTAAATACACGAAAAAAAAAAAAAAAAAAAAAAAAAAAAAAAAAAAAAAAAATGCTTCATTTTCAAAGCCACAACAAAGTCTTTGTATGATATCGTTATCATAAGTAGACGGGATATTCCCATCGGTGTTTTGTTATACCGCCACACGTCTAGCAAAAGTGGCACGAGGTACGAGTGAAGGCTAGCCCCGGAGGCTAGCCATCTGAACTATGACCCAAGTTAAAACAGCAGTCACACCGTAGCATATATCCCAAACGCGCGCCGGGCGTATGAAAAATCTCAACATGTATAAAAATTACATTATTCCTTTAACTCACTTTTAGCAGTCACACAGTAGCGCGTGACTGAGGCGTGTGCCGGACGTATAAAAATCTCAAAGTTTTGGAGTACGTTTGAATTACGTCCCAAACACGCTATGCACACGCTACAGGCGCGCGGCAAACGTACAACTTGCGTCTCACACACGCTTGGAGCACGCTACTGAAGCAATATCTCATAAAATCGAAACGCGCATGTAGCGCACATTAGCGTGTCTCAAACGTGCACCGAACGCTTTCAAAGCGTATTCAACGCGCCTGTAACGCGTGTGGAACTTATTCGAAACCTATTATGCGTGATAGGTCTCCCAGACATCTTGTTTTGTACATATGTATATAACTATGTAAATATGTTTACCTCTTGAGAGGACCATGTGTGAGATTAGTCTATGTACTAAATATGTCATCCTCTTTAAATAAAGGCATTATTATTATTATTATTATTATTATTATTATTATTATTATTATAAGACACACGCCCAGGACACGCCGAACTTCTAGAAAAAAATTAAACATGATTAAATATTTTTGAGTCCAAACGCGCCTGGAGCGCGCGGCGACTTACAGCGACGTAAATCAACGTGCACCAAGCGTACAAAACGCACGTGTAACGCGCTTCTAACGTGTCTCCGACGTGCACCTGGCGTATGTTGAATTTAACATTTTTGTCAACACACCCGGCGCGCGTTTGGCTAATACATGTACACTAATGTGTGACTGCTGTTTAAAGTTTACTGCTTAAATGATCTGGATATTTTGTTTGAAACATATGTAATTTCCGCGATAGTGCGATTTGCAGTGACTGAACGGAAACATTCATTTTTGGAAAAATAAATAAATAAATAAATAAATAAATAAATAAATAAATAAATAAATAGATAAATAAATATAAATAAATAAATAAATAAATAAATAAATAGATAAATAAATAAATAAATAAATAAATAAATAAAAAATAAATTTATTTGATATACCTGACTTTCCCTTATCGAATCCCCATAGTTATTATACTTTGCCAGACTAAAATTAATATCTCCATTCATACAGGGCATGCTGTTAGAACAGGGAGCGTTCTCCAGTTTTCTTATAACTCGTTTGATAACACTGAACATGGCTTTGTAAACAAGATTTTAAATAGTTCATAATAAGATGCCAATAAGTTACACTGAGTGGAAAGTTCAGCGACTTTGTTGTAAACACAGACACAGTGTTGAAGCTGATATCCTTGCAAAGATTCCGAAGACAAGACAACCGATATGCAAATGCATCTGACTGTAAACAAAAATATATAGAATTATATTATTTATGTTAAGAAAAAATATTGACAACGCGACATGCCAGAAATTTAATACTAATGCAACAAAACAAAATTAAATTGACTGCAATCACATTTAATGTATTGTAAAAACGCATCGGCTTCAACATGAGTCAGTCGTAATTGAATGTGCTTAAATCAATTTCCACAATAAAATATAAATTTAGACACTGCCCAGAAATCTGTGCGGTACTTGACGCTTTATGTTTAGTAAGTGAGATGATCACGAACTGGTCATTTTCTAAGGAGTAAGAAATGAAAGTGTTTATCCCCGAGTACTGTTGTTCTGTAAACAATTGAATTGTAAACAAATCACCCATATGGTATAACTTGGTTCACGGATTTATCCACAGTTTCTCCTTAGACTCTTCATTATGTATATATATATATAAAGAATAAAAAAGGTTAAAGTAAACGATGATCAGGCATTCTTGCAATCAGAAACATAGTCCCACACCAAAACTCAGGTGAAGAAAAAAAGACAAGATACTGGTAGATATTTTAACATGCGAACATATCGCAAGCAAAACAATCCTTAACATACCTGGCTTTGACGTATTAGTTCATCATAGTTGTTATATTTTGCCTGACTAAAATAAATGTCCCCATTCATATTTCTCTCTTAAAGTAGGATGAGTTTTCCAGTTTTTGCTTTCATAACTCGTTTGATAAAACTGCATATGGCTTTGTAAATTTTAATGGCTTTTAAGAATTTCAAATAGTTCATAATAAGATGACCAATATTGAATGAGTATATCGCTCCCAAGCAACTATAGATTACCAAGATGGCCAAATTTGTTAACATCAATAGAAAGAGATAAGCTGATACAGTGTAATTGATTTGGTCCTTTACAAAATTATAAAACTCGTGTGAGTCTTCGCTTCGTTAGCATATGTCTAGTCTAGTCATCTGCATTGTGTTCCCAATGCCCTTGAACATGTAATATCTTTAGGACTATAAAGCACTACGGGGATGTTGGAGACACTAGCGACATTCATTTCGCCGCATTCGCTAGTTAAGAAATATATATTATTGTACTTGGAACACTTTTTGCGCACGTATGTACAATTAATGACAAAACATAGTAGCCTGTTTAGGTTTATTGGCGAGAATTAACTACTGTAAAGGTTTGTTCTCGATAGCTTTTGGTCAAATATCTGACACGGGTGTTCACGGGTTCGAAGCCCATCCGTTATTTAAACATGTAAACTAAGGTGTTAACAATCTAACATAACACTCAGCATCATCAACTGGTTCGCTGATCTTTTTACCCTACTTGTACCTCTCATTTAACCATATGTTTTCGATGCAAGTGAACAAATTAAATGATTATTATGAACAGTAAAAGAGATAAAAACGCATAAAACCTACCATTCTCCCGCATATCTTGCCCAAATAGTGTACCGAAATAAGTAGAGAATGTTTATTGTCTTGCCTTTATAATATAATTGTAATTTACTATCTATTCAAGGGTCTTCAGAAGCACTTGATTAATTCTGTTGTTTAAATAGATTTTCACTTTCAAAAGCGCCTTAAGATGTCGGGGGCGAAAGTGCATGTATGTAGATATAGTTTGTCTTCTTAAAGAATTTCAAAAATATTAAAACAGGAAGCTTTTTGAAAAGGAATGCATTGCATGTGCGTCTTCATTTGTTCCAACATAACACCCTCGAGTCCACAGTGGCAGCTAACACGTGGCGGAAACCATTGTCCAGACAGCATGCGCTACCCCGTGAGGTAGTATTTAGGTAAACGAAATTGGGATTTACAAACAGCTCTCCTAGACTTTGAGGAGCCGAAAGACCCTGGTGCACCATGCTGGGGTTTTCTACCTTGTTTATTAATACTAGACGTCTCCTTTGCGGCTATTTGAGCCGCCTCGTGGGAAAACCAACACTCTGCATAGGCGAAAACAAAGGCGCAGATCAGCTTCGCGGTAACCGCGAAGCTGATCAGCGCCTTTGTTTTCGCCACTCGGATAGTACAATTCCTCTTCTACTTAAATCCGAAATTTCAAGCTTCTAGCTCTTTTCTGTGCTTGTACATGCCGGTTTTTGTCAGACCTGTTCGAAAACCACATCGTTGGTTTTCCCACGAGGTGGCTCATTTGAGAGAGACAATTACGTTACATTTTCACCAACGTTTGGGCTTTAACGGTTCCCAAACGCATTCCTATTTTAATCGGTCTAACGTGAATTGGAACGCACGCTTAGTCTAAACTGTCGCACTCGATTGCCAAATAGTAGTGAACTTTCAACCCATAATCGAGTTCAAGTCTAAATCATTTGTAGACATAAACAAATTGCGTCGATGTTTTAAGGCCCACTAACACTACAGCGTATAGCGCCAACGTATGCCGACGTATGGGGCATTTTGTTTATATAAATACGTTGGTGTACGTTGTATACGCTGGACATAAATTTTGCAGCTACAAAACGCTGACATACGTTGTCGTACGTCGTGTACGGCCATTGTGCATGCCTTCATCACTCAGGCTACGCTAGGGTAGCGTATTGATACGCTACTCATACGTTAGACATACGTTCCTAGCTCTAAGTATACGTTTTGTGTAAGTTAAGTGAGAGCCTTTCCCTGATTTTTAACATGGAATGAACGGCGTATAACAGCGTTCAACAACGTACTGGATATTGTATCATACATTGGCACACTTTGGCTATAAGTTGTTGTGTAAGCGGGCCTTTAATGGTGGCTTTTCCTGAAAACTTCATCAACTAAAACGCGGATTTTTGGAGTCGGATATTTGTGCTGTTTGAGCCTTATGTGCGTTTTCATATGGTAACCGATTGGCCGCCTATTGTAAAATAGCTGCTCACCAGGCTTACTATATGTTTACTTATTATAAGTACGTGATTGTTGATTTGTTTTTTTTTTTTTTTTTCTACCTCTGTTTCTGTAGTGGGAATTTCTTTCTGATTGCGACATTTCCAAATCATTGCCTACTTTCACTACTGTATTCATTTGCCATTAAAAAGGCATAAATTTACCATTAAAATGACATTAAAGTGACTAAACCCATTAATTTTTGCCATTAATTCTTGTTTTATTATTTTTAATGGGATTTTGCTACACCATTAAAATAGCATGACATTAATGTGCAGATGCCATTAAACTAATGAACAAAACTGTCTCCCAGCAATGTTGAAACTTTCATGGCCATTAAAAGTCAGTTAATTCTTGTATAGAACTGTTTTAATGGCACATTAAAGGTGGTTAATTTAATGGTGAGTACCATTAAAGTAATGGACAATACTATCCCAGACGATATTTAAACTTTCATGGCCATGAAAAACTAGTTAATTCTTAAAGAAAGTTGTTTTCATGGCAAATTTACGGGGATTAATTTAATGGTGAAAAAATTAATGGCATTTAAAATAATGGCAGAGTTGATGTTCAAACTTTCATGGCCATAAAAATCTAGTTAATTATTGTAGAAAGCTGTTTTCATGGCAAATTAAAGGGAATTAATTTAATGGTGAAAAAAATTAATGATGTTTAAAATAATGGCCCAGCTGATGTTCAACTTTCATGGCCATAAAAATCTAGTTAATTATTGTAGAAAGTTTTTTTCATGGCAAATTAAAGGGAATTAATTTAATGGTGAAAAAGATTAATGACGTTTAAAATAATGGCCCAGCTGATGTTCAACTTTCATGGCCATAAAAATCTAGTTAATTATTGTAGAAAGTTGTTTTCATGGCAAATTAAAGGGAATTAATTTAATGGTGAAAAAAATTAATGACATTTAAAATAATGGCCCAGTTTATGTTCAAACTTTCATGGCCATAAAAACTAATTAATTCTTGTAGAAAGTTATTCTCATGTCTATTTCAGTAATGCCATTTCATTATGTATGTACACATAACAATTGGTTTGGTTAAGGTAGCTGAGTCTGTATCTTTAGAGAAATAGCTCCTCCCTCAGTTCACCACGTGTTCTAAGTGTACCTTCACTATTTGTAAGTTTAGTTATTTCCCCGTTTGGGTTTCAGGGATGAATGTTTGTTTATGATTGGGATCAGATCCTCGTCATTCCTGTCATTTTATTTACTTTTATGAGAATTTTGTTGAGATATAAATTCAGTCAATTGATAAACATGATAAACAGCAGAAATAATCATGGAAAGTGTGGAAATTAAAGACAACAAAAGTGATTCACGTTTCACCTCTTTTACAAACATGTATTGGATTCAGTGTTGATCCGGACGCAAATCACCCTAAATTATCACTGGGTTAAGTTAAATTACACTACCGGTGCTGTCAACCAAGTTAGTCATATACCATACATGCAAAATATACTGTCAATTATATTGACTGCTGTATTGTGTATCGGTTGACAGCCAAATTGCTAGTATCATTTACTATACTGTTGTCAATGTATGCTGTCGACAGCAGGTTTTGCTTGTTTGGTGTACAACTGACTAAGGGTCACTACAGATGAGGGTTCAGTACGTGAAATTGCGCAATATGGCCCACACTCATACTTTTGAATGTTTTTACTGCTTCCAAAGGACATAACTTTTATAGGCGGCCCCGTGGCCGAGCGGTTAAGAGCGGTGTTTCTTAATCACTGGTGCGGGTTTGAGCCCCGCTCTGACCACATGTGAGACAAGACAAGTTATGCTTGCAGGTGTGCCAGGTGGTTTTTCTCGGGGTTCTCCCATTTTCGCCCCACCTACTGATTGGCCCGTCTCATATGAGCTGAAATAATCTTGAAAGGGACGTAAAACTGAATCAAAAAAAAAAAAAAAAAAAATATATATATATATATATATATATATATATATATATATATATATATATATATATATATATATATATATATATATATATATATATATATATAACTTTATAATTTTTCCGATGTACTTGTATCAGAAATGATCTTGGTAGGAATAGCTGTTGAAGTTTGTATATCTTTGATATGAAAATATTATTTCCAAGCTTTGGCATCCTATCCACAGGATCCAGTTATTCCATGTATATAGACGAGTGTGCTTGCACAACGAAAAATAGTAACCTATCAGACGGGTTATGCAGGGAAATCGCCTCTAAACCTGAGCTATGATAACTCCTTTTTAAGGAGCGTAGTAGCGCAGTCGGTAGAGGGGATGGCCCTGTATAGCTAGGCGCCGAAGCCGAAGTCTGCGGGTTCGAAACCTACCTTTGCCAATTTAGTACATCTTTATTTCTCTACTTTATAATTTTTCCGATGTACTTGTATCAGAAATGATCTTGGTAGGAATAGCTGTTGAAGTTTGTATATCTTTGATATGAAAATATTATTTCCAAGCTTTGGCATCCTATCCACAGGATCCAGTTATTCCATGTATATAGACGAGTGTGCTTGCACAACGAAAAATAGTAACCTATCAGACGGGTTATGCAGGGAAATCGCCTCTAAACCTGAGCTATGATAACTCCTTTTTAAGGAGCGTAGTAGCGCAGTCGGTAGAGGGGATGGCCCTGTATAGCTAGGCGCCGAAGCCGAAGTCTGCGGGTTCGAAACCTACCTTTGCGTCGGCAGCACAGGTAGTACTATTCGATTCAGCCCTTTGCGTACCAAAAAATCACTATTTGGGAAAGAATATTATGTGATATAAAAATGAGCCACTGAATCAGAAAAACAATGATTTGTTTATGTGAAAACAAATATTGATCAGCTGCGCAATAATTGCGCAGCTGATCAGCGCCTTTCTTTTCAATCCATAGACAGTACAATTTCTCCTCGTTTTAAATCCAAAATATCAACCCTCTAACAATTTTTTGTGGCTGCACATACAGTTCGGTTTGTGTCAGAAACACAGATTGTTAGTGTTCTCACGCGAAGTCTCAAATATATAGTTGATGCTTTATGTCCCGGTCAACAATTTTTCAATTATATTGGGAAGGAGCCACCGCTTCCTGGTTAGTTGACCTGAACTTTGCGAGCATAAATTGACTTGCTCAAGGACAATACATGACATTAGGGAGTTCGACCCCAGGACTCTTCTCCAGACTCTTATGCTCTAGCACTGAGCCTCAGCGCTCAGAACAAAGAGAAAAAAGAACAAAAATAACTGGCACAGCTGTGAAGTCTCAAATTAGAATGTATACATGTACATGTCTTTGTGCAGAACACATTCAATGTAATTCCTTTGATCATAACAAACATGTAGCAGTTCTTGATCATTGTTACATGTTACGATTAAATGGGACTAATCCCACTCCCACTGTTTAGAAACCAAATTTGATTATCCTCTGGTGAACAAAATTGATTTTCCCATCCGACTTTGTCTGTTGTAAAAACTTGGACCAACTACCTGCTATTGTAGTCAACAACTATACCATTTGCTGAATGTGTGCTGTTGTCTAATGGTCGATCTGTTTATACTCTACTCATGGGGTGCACCTTTGCAGGCGGAAACTAAATTTTTAAGTGTCGAAATGACAAGAAACCATTACCTGTCAAACACCAATCAAGTGCAACTGTCAAAAATTTTAAAATAAAGTAAATAAATGGATTCACCCTTTTCAGAATTAAGCCAGTGATGTTTGTCATGCGGAAACCGTGGCTAGTTCTTTAGTTGAACAAATAAGTGTTGGAGATATACGTTATATGGTTACTGTTCAAAGGGAGATGTAGGTTTGCTCTCGCAGTATAAATATTCTTAAAATTTGAAAATGTGTTTCGGCCCCAAAGGGATTTGACCCTTATCAGTTCGGCCTAACACTCTAAAATCTTAGTGTAGTAAAAATCTTTGTTGATGTTGTAAGGAGAGTAGGTAGGGCATGGCAAAGAGCTGGGTTTTGACCAAGCCTTTGATAGATAAAAGTCTGCCCATCTATGCCCCGTAGTGGTTGGGGGAGGGGGGGAGTGGGGGCAGTGGTCAAAAATGACTGGATGATAATGTAGGTGCATCAAGTAAGCCATTACAGGACCACTGTGCTGGTTTCGTATGCTGTAAATATGTTGGGTGGAATCCTTAAAGTTTTTGGTTGTTTACTTCTTAAATTTATGTTCATACGATCAACGTCATGAGAAAACCAATGTTGTGGTTTCAGACCAGGTCTGACTCAATACAGACTGTGCAGCGACATAACATGGCTAGAAACCGGAAATTTTGGATTTAGTTCATAGAAGAATTTATTATACCTGTAGTGAAAACAAAAGCGCTGATCTGCGAAGCTGATGTACCTTTGTTTTTAGCTCGGCTGTACGAAAGTACAGGAAGAGTTATTGCACTCACCCAGCGTTGGCGTCCGCATTGCTCAAATGCTAAAGTTTTTGGTTAAAGTTTTGAGAAGTCTGCATCTCTCGAACATGTGGATGGACTTAGTTTATAATTTGCCTATTGTTAGATATTAGTCTGAAGTTTTATACTGCACCATCCTGACCTTGCGGTCAAGGTCACAGACTTAGAAATTTCATGTTCAAGTTTTTGGTTATGGTTTTTAGAATAGAAGTCTATTAAACAGCCTATTATTTTATTTCGGAAAATATTATTTTGTTCGGAAAACACCCGCTGTCACTGATTTACAAAACAGACTGGCAGCAGTCTGCATGTTTATAAAAAATTGTGTGTGGTGCTTGCTATATAGGTGTATGTTGATGTATTAAGAATGGCAGTGTCAGATTTGATGAACAACTATAGGCATTATCATGACTTGTCTATGATATTTATAAATTGTTATAACTGACTATACCACTCTTTTATATAGAATGAAAGTGGAAAAATCTTACCTTGTGACTTGATCTTCTACTTGTTATCCATTGAACATAACCTATTCCATGGAATACGTTTTGTTGAACAAAACCTATTCCATGGCATACCTTTTGTTCAACAAAACCTATTCCATGGCAAACGTTTTGTTGAACAAAACCTATTCCATGGCATACGTTTTGTTGAACAAAACCTATTCCATGGCATACGTTTTGTTGAACAAAACCTATTCCATGGCATACCTTTTGTTGAACAAAACCTATTCCATGGCATACCTTTTGTTCAACAAAACCTATTCCATGGCATACCTTTTGTTCAACAAAACCTATTCCATGGCATACCTTTTGTTGGCCAGTGAGCAAATCATATATGTCAGTCTGGCAATTATCAAGGCTCAATTCCCATCGAGAAGCAAATGGATGGGGAAAAAGTGTAAAGAACTCTTCAGGTTCAGATGTGACCTAGGTTGAAAGCCTCGTCAGAAAGATAGGTCAATAACAGCACATAACCCATTCCTTGTGTCTATTTTACTGACCATGCTGGCCACTTCAACTGAACTCATTCCTGGAATATGTTGTTTTATAATTATTGACTATGCTGGCCTCATATAGCCTAATCTTGACACATATTTTGTTTATACATGTAAATAAAATTTGAAATTACAATGAATTATCTGTGTTGGTTTTCCTCTGAACAATGTCCCTTAGAAAGATGTTATGTACACTAAAAAGGCCATTTAGCAGCAGCATTCAAAGAGCAACTGATGAAGAGTAAAGACTAAAAGAAAGACAATTGAATGTCAAATATCTTTTATTGATTCATGAATCATATATCATATATTGTTTATATAGATACTGGAATAAGATATATAAACCTGTGCATGAGAAAACCAACAGTTTGGGTTTATGACCAGGTCAGACACAAACCAGACTGTACAGTCACAGAATAAAGCTAGGACCTTGAAAACGTACAAGTAGGCAAAGATCAGGAAAAGGCGCAATCAGAAAGAGATTCCCACTCCAAAAACGGAGGTGGGAAAAAACCAAACTAACAATCAGGCACTTATACCATGAAACATATCGTAAGCCGAATGAGCAGCTATCTCCCAATAGGTGGCCACTCAGTTACCTTAACTTAATTAAAAATATGAAAACATACATAAGGCACCAACAGCACAAAAAAATTTAAACACCAAGACATAAAACAAAAAGAACCACCACAGAAGTATCGCCTTGTAACGATCAGTAACACAAAGAAACTTTGGATATAATTGAACTATCGGTGTGGCAAAAACAAAGGCTCTGATCAGCTGTGCAGTTACTGCATAGGTGATCTGCGTCTTTGTTTTCGCAAATGAAAATTTATGGTTGTCTCATGCGAAGGCTCAATTATAAAAATTCATTTCAGCAGTGTCAAATGAAAACCTGATTTTTTGCAGATCTATGCGTTAACAATGCCATGGACCACTACACCAACCAAATGCACAAAGTAAAACTAGTTTTTACACCCCCTTTCACTCAAGTTTGCCGTTTGAGCATTAAGGTCATTCAAGTTTTTGTGTACATCAGGTAACTGAAACAGTGTCCCAGGTGGCAGGTGTTCTTAAAATCTATTCATCATTTATCTTTAGGTAATGATGTCACCTCTTCTTGTAATTGTTTGGTTAAAGCACATTTTTATTTCAAAATTTTTTGCTCAACATATACAATGCATATTAAGAACACACATTTGAATAGGATAGGGACAAAAGCAGAATTTTATTAATTTTAGCAGTTACCAGTCCGTATCCACATGGCCAAAATTCCACATAGTTAAGATAAAAAAATCACTTGAGTTTGCCGTTTCAAAGGTCATTTAGTTTGCATCTGTCACTCAAATCAGCAGATCTATCAATCAATACAGATGTCTTTGTGGACAACATGTAAAGAAACTCAGATCATCAGAACACATGATCATCTTGTGTAATTGCAAATGCTCAAAACAGCAAACTCGAGTGAAAGGGGGTGTAAGCATGGTTATGGTTATGTATAATATAGGGATCAACCATGGTTTTCAGTGTTCAAACATTCGATGGATCACGAGGAAGGCGTTTGAACACAAGGCCGCAGGCCGCGTGTTCAAACGCCTTCCGAGTGATCCAGCGAATGTTTGAACACTGAAACGAACCATGGTTGATCGCTATTCTTGCATTTTCACTCTAATCTACTTAAAGTCTCATGAAAATAACATTAACAACGTAAAAACTGACCGAAAACCGCGGAGCTTCTTCAACGTCGGCCATTTTGTTTCTACGAAACACATGACGTCACGTCGCATTGACCAATGACGTCGGCCAAAACCCATGTTCAAACGGCACGTGAATTTCATGATTTGAACATGGGTTTTGCTACTCAAGTTATTCAGCAAAGATGTCCAAATGTTGACGGAATGACGGAATCACGGAATGACGGACAGGCTGAAAACAGTATACCCCCCTAAAACTTCGTTTTGCGGGGGGTATAATGAATCACTGTTTTTGGTTGCGTAAGCAGTACCTATTGTTAAATGTTTAAATTAACAGTATCATGTTTTTTTCAGCTACCAATTTTAACCATATGACAGACTGACAAGAAAAACAGAAGTTGTGGCTGAAGAATTGCTTATCTAAGAGACAGTTGTTGCTGCTTTCAAAGGATCTTACCATTATATTTGATAAAACAGACTAATAATTGAGACGCCTCATGAGACAACCATCATTTCGCATATGCAATTAGAAAGAGTTACGCAGTAACTGCAAAGGCTATACGCTGCTTGCAAAGCTAATTAGCTCCTTTGTTTTTTGCTACACTCATAGTACAATTACTTTACTTTCTAAATCCAAAATTTCTAGCTTCTATCCATCGTCTGTGCTTATACATACCGGTTTGTGTTGCACCTGTTAAAAGTGTTTGGAAACCACACTGTTGGTTTTCTCATGACACGGCACATATACTGAATAAAAAAAAACAAAAAAAACAACAATCAAATTCCAATAAGTTTGGGCAAACTATGATATGATCAGAAATTATTTCATTTTCTACTTCTGCATTTGATATCAGACTTCCAAATGCAAGTTGATATCAGACTTCCAAATGCAAGAAACAGATTTGATTTCAATGAATATGGTCGTGCTGAAAGTAGTAATTCATACATTGTGCATGCGCAAACATTAAAATAATGGCACGATTTAAATTGGCTATAAACCCCCATTCAAAATCGCCATTTATCATATGACGTCGCTGTTTTCCAGTGGATAACGTCATGTCATAAAAATCGTATGAACACACGTGTAATAACACTTTTGCGGGAATACATAACGTCATTGACGACGTCCGTAACAACAATGTAAATTTTCATTGAAAATATGTCCACTTCGAAGGCGATAAAATCCTATTTTAAAAGTCATATGATAAAACGAATCTTACACTCGTGGTCATTTCATATGAAATAAGTCATATGATAAAACGAATCTTACACTCGTGGTCATTTCATATGAAATTTATTAAACTCGCCAAAGGCTCGTTTAATAAATTTCATATGAAATGACCACTCGTGTAAGATCCTCTATGTACTGAATAGCAGATAACCATAAAATGAATAAGATTACAACAATTTTGTAATTTTTGATATTTTGCTCTTGGCAGCCAGTTTTAGCTCACCTGAGCCATAAGGCTCACAAGGTGAGCTTATAGGATGGCCATGATCCGGCGTCCGTCCGTCGTCCGCCGTCGTCATCCACCATTTTCAAAGATCTTCTCCTCTGAAACCGCTTGGCCAATCAAAGCCAAATTTTATATGAAGCATCTATAGGAAGGAGGATCCAATGTGTATATAAATAATCCATGTCACATGACCAAGATGGCTGCCATGCCCATATATGGTAAAAACCTTTAAAAATCTTCTTCTACAGAACCCAAAGGCCTAGGATCTTGAAACTTGGCATGTAGCATAAGGGACTCAAGGTCCACAATGTGTATATAAATCATGACCCTGTAATGACCTTGACCTATTTTACGGCAAGGTCAACATAGGTTGCCAATGCATTTGAGTGGGGAAAACTTTTATAATGTCATTTAAAGTGAAAGTCTTGCAGGAAATGGGCAGTAGGACTGAATATTTATGATTCTGAAAAAAAGAAAAGGACCCGACGGGCTCATATGCCCCCACCCCGGGGCAATATACATGTATATCTCCATAATATTCAAACATCTTCTCCTCTGAAACTGCTTGGCTAATCAAAGCCAAATTTTATGTGAAGCATCTATAGGATGGGGTAATCAATGTGTATATAAATAATCCAGGTCACATGACCAAGATGGCCGTGTATATAAATAATCCAGGTCACATGACCAAGATGGCCGCCATGCCCATATATGGTAAAAACCCTTCAAAAATCTTTTCCGGAACCGGTTGACCGATTTCAACGAAACTTGGCATGAAGTATCGTTGACTCAAGTACTACAATAAGTACATAAATCACGACCCTGTGATGACCTTGACCTATTTTATGGCAAGACCAACATAGTTCGCCAATGCATTTCAATGGGGAAAACTTTTAAAATGTCATTTAAAGTGAATGTCTTGCAGGAAATGGGCAGTAGGACTGAATATTAATGATTCTGAAAAAAATGGACCCCAGGGTCTCATATGCCCCCACCCCGGGGCAATATACATGTATATTTCCATAATATTCAAACATCTCCTCTGAAACCACTTGGCCAATCAAAGCCAAATTTTATGTGAAGCATCTATAGGATGGGGTAACCAATGTGTATATAAATAATCCAGGTCACATGACCAAGATGGCCGCCATGCCCATATATGGTAAAAAGCCTTCAAAAATCTTCTCCAGAGAAACCAGTGGACTGATTTCAAAGAAACTTGGCATGAAGCATTGATGGCTAAAGTTCTACAATGTGTATATAAATCATGACCCTGTGGTGACCTTGACCTATTTGACGACAAGGTCACAGACCTGTTATCGATTACTTTCAAAGTTAATCACTAACGATTACAATTACTTTCAATCTTACGATTAACGATTACGATTAAAAATAATTTTTTCCTGAATGTAATCGATTACAATTACAATTGATTTGCAAAAGTAATCGAATAATCAATCGATTAGTTTTGCATTTATAATCTAGCCAGTCTTGAATTACGCAGTTATGATTTTGACTGTACATTGTATATGGTATCATGTTGGCATATAGGAATCCTCTTTTATCTTAAGATTTAAGACATTACAAAACAGTGAATCATAAACATAATTTTAGGTCTCATGATGCTGTGTGTATGTTTATTTGGGTAGCAACTCCAAATTGTACCAAAATATGTTACTAGATCTGAATGCTGCAGTAATTTTGGCATCAATTTATATAATATTACTGTCAAAGTTGTTTATTCTGTCATGGTCTCTCTCTATAGGTAGAGAGACATTGATTCTGTTAATCCTTTGTATATTGTCACTAACTTGCTCTAGGGTGTTTTGCCAACTTAACCCATATGGCATCAGTTTATTAGTTAATCTGTAAAGGTGTGATTTTACCACGTAACAATAGGTTTAAACTTTTGCAATAGGTTTCAAAACCTATTTAGAATGTTTATATGCGTCTAACATAATTATGTTAATAAGCATGGTGAGGTCAAAGAAATGTAAGCAAAAAGAGTGTTCTAAAAAGAGTTCTGAAATGATTTGGAAAATGCCAGAGAGGATTTCCATAAAAAAAAATACACAAAGATGAAAAGAAAAAATATAATAATGATAAATTTGTTGATCAGTATGCATGAATAACTTTATTATGTGCCCATGTCAATGAAACCATAATCTGTTCCATGACTGAATAAAGAAAATTCTCTTTGGATTTTTACATTTCTCCTGCAGGGAACATACTTCATTAAGTTTTATCTTTTATAATACTTCTCCAGACTCCCCCTTTTTTTTGAGAAATGTCAAAAATCAATCATAATTTATTCGTTAAATTAATCACGATTACAGGCAATTTTGAAAAGTAATTGAATAAGAATAAGAATAATTTCAATCGTAAAAGTCTATGATTACAGAATAATTTTTGATTGAAAAAAATTTCAATCGAATAAAAGTAATCGTGATTAATGAATAAGATTAACCCAGGTCTGCAAGGTCAACATAGATTGCCAATGCATTTGAATGGGGAAAACTGTTAACATGTCATTTAAAGGGAATAAATAAAATAGAAATTGGCAAATGGACAGAATATTGATTATTCTGAAAACAAATGGCCCAAGGGCTTCATCTGCCCCTGCACTGGGACTAAATACCATAATATTCAAACATGTTTATTGGCATATGTAGCAGATCTCAGGTGAGCGTTTACAGGACCATTGGTCCTCTGGTGTTTTTGATTGAATGGCAAGCACGTGCTAAAAACATGAAAACTAAACATGCCATTGAACTAAGTTGATGGTGTACAAACATTAACTAAATGGCAGAGTAAATAAGTGGTAATGCTGTAAAAATGAAATATTTTCAACAATTAACAATTAATTTCTGACAATTAAGTTTTCCTTTGTGTAACAGTTTAAATTGTCCTATTTTGATGGCTATAGAACCAGATACATGTATTTTTGATACCATCTTGGTTTGGATTTATCTAGATTTAAATCAAGACAGAGAAGTATATTTAGCAAATAATGTCCATTTTAGATTTAAAAGATTTTACTGTTTTGTAGATTTTTTTTTTATTTAATGCCTAGGGGCTAGGCTAGGGCAGATGGACAGAATATTGATTCTGAAAATATTCATGATTGATTATTGGTATTCTGTATATAAACCAGATCTCAGGTTAGTGTTTACATGACCATTTGTGTTTCCTAGTGTCTGATAATGGTGTTTCGCAAATACTTGAACAGTTTAAATCTAGATGAAATATTTTCTTGGCATAATTGAGCATTTAGTTTGTCGCAAAATGTGCAGCAAAAAATTTTAAAAATCGGTTGACAAATAAAAAAATTCTGACCAAAAACATTTATGAATAGAGGTTTTCTGTATAAAACTCTCTTGAAAGAGAGGTAAATATTTTCAAGACTGCATAAATTTAAAATTCTTGGTATTTCGTTATTGTTGCTCAAAATCATTACAAAATGACTTAATGGAGCCAAAATGTTCAGGATTAAGTAAAGTTTTTCAAAAAGTATCCATTTTCATGATCATGGATTAACATTTTTCTTGCCAATGCAAAATTCCTATTCAAACTTCGTTTTGGCCATTTAAACCTTTAATATCTTCTGTGAGACCGATTTTCAAAATTTTTGCAGGTCTGATTAAGACAAAACAACATGCAAATAGTTTAAACATATTAATTGCCCTTGTTAAGCAAGGGGTTTGGCCACAAAATTTACCAACATTACCAACATTAGTTACAACCCTTCCCCTAAAAAAATCTTTTCCTATTGTCTCCAATCAAAAATTTTCTGTGAAAACCCATTATCAGGTAAGTTTTTAAACTTTAGTTACCATAGAATTGTTCTTGTAAGCAGGTGCCAGAGTGTTACCTAGTGTCTGATAACCAGTTAACCATACTCGGTAATCTAAACACAGGGTTCCCACGGGCTCTGGAAAACATGGAAAATAGCTAAAAAAAATACATGCATGGATAAGTCATGGAATTTGAAAAATTTTGCAATATAATTATCTGTTCTTGCCTTTCAAAAACTGTTATATGACAAAAATAAATAACTGAACAGAAAAAAAGGTCCTAGATTTAACTCTGATCATGGAATTATCATGGAAATGTCATGGAAATTCATTTTATATTTTCCAAGGGAACCCTGTAAAGTATGGCCTTTAAGCTTACAAATTATAATGAGTAAATCTCTCAGATGAGCTACAGGACCATTAGTTGCTAGCCTACAGGACCATTAGTTTTCTTGTGTTTATTAAGCCAACAGCTCAGTAATCACTCAGCAAAAGCGGCCCCCGTGGCCGAGCGGTTGAGCGCTATTTTTTAATCACTCGATCATCTCACCGCTGTGTCTGGTGTGGGTTCGAGCCCCGCTCTGGCCAAATGTGAGACAAGCCAAGTTCTGCTTGCGGGTGTGCCAGGTGTTTTTTCTTGCGGTTCTCCAGTTTTCGCCCCACCTACTGATTGGCCCGTCTCATATAAGCTGAAATAATCTTGAAAGGGATGTAAAACTGAATTTAAAAAAAAAAAAAACTCAGCAAAAGTTCTCAAATTTGCCACCGACAATTGCAGTACATTTTGCTGAAAATTAGAATTTTTATTGTCTATTGTTTCATCTACATATAACACTTTTGTAACAAAGGTGGATAATGACCAAAAAACATCACTAAAATTGGCATCATTAGGTTTCCTCTTTGTGCATTTCATAAAAATGCAACACAGGCTTTATTTTGTGACAGTAGAGGTGGTCTTTACATTGTCAGTATCTAAATTACTGTTAAAATAGAGGGACTATTTATGAAATTTCTTAATGAGGCAGATATTTTGGTCGTTGCAGTATAAATTCATGTAAGATGAAAGACACATATATTTTTTATGGTACTGCACAATCTTGTTCTTTTATTAGGTTTCTAAATTTTACTTGGTGTCTAGCTTTCATGCCATGATTAAGATGCCTTATTCATCCTTATTATTTCAAATCCTGGCTGTTTCCGAAAAGCATGTGCATAAGTGATAACTGCTTGACTAGCCTATTAGAATTTTACACATTTATACACGTGTACCATATTAGCCGCATTAAAACTCAATTTCATATGATCAAACACTATTTAGCAAAAACATTATTTATTTCAGCAGTTGTTTTTGTTCATGGTGTGCACTAATTAGAATTGTGTGTTTTTACCTAAACTTAGTTTGAAAAGTTGAGCCCACTGTGTGCTAATTAGAATGAAAATGGTAGTATAAATTGGTCTTTAATGATTAAGACAAAAGAAAGATTAGAATTAACTGGTTGGAAAAAACCCTGCACTAAAGTGTGGTTGTTTCTCTAAAAAGTCATTTTTATGTAGAGACTGAAATTAAAGGAGAACAGCTGTGCTGCCTTTATTTCTCAAATATATTTATGCAAATGGCATTTTTTTTCTTTTGCTGAATAAACTATTACATCTAAGTATATTTGTGTATTGTGTTTCATTTGCAGACAAGTATTAAAAAGTACACTCTCCATTTATGCCAGAATTTAATAGAAGAAAAGAAATTTGAAAAAGTAGAAACAAGCTTGAAGGGAATAGCAACACAATAGAATGCTCTCCACAATCAACCTAAACATCATCATGAACGAATTGATACAACTCAACTTCCCTTTTACACTATTGTTGTAACCAATTGTCTCAAGAGAAGTTAAGGTTTATATTTAAAGAAGCTTGGTTTGTGTGTCCTAAGTGTTCTTGCTTAGCTCCCATTTAACAGCTATGGGTATGTACAAACATAACTTTTATGCTTTTATGCAAATGTGATGATCAATTTGCTGGGATGTAGCACTTCCTGAGTTAACAATCCACATGTATGGACGGTTTGTCTTTACCTCTTTTTCTGTGCAGGCTCAACTGGGACTGAGCAAATTAGTACTACCAAGGTACTCAGATGATCCGCTAGCATCTCCTCCAGAATCAAGCTTTGAAAATTTCTAGACTAACTGCTATAATGATAACTATACATAAGCCAAAAATGGGTTGTGTTAAATTCTATGAAATGACTGGCAAACAGATGCCGGAAATAAGCTTTGATGCCTTGATTATGGTCATTTTCATTTGCCAACATACCAACATGGCCAGACCTGTTCTCACACAGCCAAATGTATGCCAAATTTGTTGAAAATATGCAATGCATAGGTTTTGCTTACTTGCCAGCAAAATGTATTCAGTTGCTGTGAATAAAGGTTTTGTTCATTTGCTATCAGAACGTATGCCAGTCATAGGTTTTGTTCACTCGCCAGCTAAAGGCATGCCAGGAATAGGTTTTGTTGAACAAAACAAATTATGCCATGGAATAGTTTTGTTCAACTGCAAAAGGTATGCCATGGAATAGGTCTTGTTCAACAAAACGTATGCCATGGAATAGGTTTTGTTCAACAAAACGTATGCCATGGAATAAGTTTTGTTCAACAAAACGTATGCCATGGAATAGGCTTTGTTTAACAAAAGGTATGCCATTAAAATGGTTTTGTTCAACAAAATGTATGTCATGGAATAGGTTGTGCTCAACAAAACGTATGCCATGGAATAGGTTTTGTTCAACAAAAGGTATGCCATGGAATAGGTTTTGTTCAACAAAACGTATGCCATGGAATAGGTTTTGTTCAACAAAAGGTATGCCATGGAATAGGTTTTGTTCAACAAAACGTATGCCATGGAATAGGTTTTGTTGAACAAAAGGTATGCCATGGAATAGGTTTTGTTCAACAAAACATATTCCATGGAATATGTTATGTTCAATGGATAACAAGTAGAAGATCAAGTCACAAGGTAAGATTTTTCCACTTTCATTCTATATAAAAGAGTGGTATAGTCAGTTATAACAATTTATAAATATCATAGACAAGTCATGATAATGCCTATAGTTGTTCATCAAATCTGACTCTGCCATTCTTAATACATCAACATACACCTATATAGCAAGCACCACACACAATTTTTTATAAACATGCAGACTGCTGCCAGTCTGTTTTGTAAATCAGTGACAGCAGGTGTTTTCCGAATAAAATAATATTTTCCGAAATAAAATAATAGGCTGTTATTATCTCTTGAACTTGTGGATGGATCTATACGATGTCTGTAATTTGGTTTGAAATTTTATGCTGTACCATCCCGACCCACCTCAGTAACCTTGAGGACAAGGCCACGGACACTATTCCTCTTGTTACGCTGTACCATCTCAACCCAACTCAGTGACCTTGAGGTCAAGGTCATGGACATTAACATTTTTACTTATAATGTTATCCTTTTATGCGATTAAATTTTATTACTTCTAGAGACAAACCAGGCCTGCGACAGCTCTTATTGCATGTGCAAGACATTGGTTTTCTAATTATGCACTCAGTTATGTTTTCTGCTTTTATTTTTACTTGCAGTTCAAACTTGTCAGGTGAGCATTTACAGGACATTGGTACATGTGCATGTACCCTAGTTGTTTCTAAGTATTTTTATATGCGTTCTGTTATGTTGATGAATGTTCAAGGAAATGTTTCTTTAAAAAAAAAAAGTCTGTTAGATTTTCAAATGGAAGATACATTATCATACAAAGCAAATTCATGAAAGATTATAAAGCACTTTTCAGGGATTCCGTTGGCTCTGGAAAACATGGAAAATGCCTAAAAATCCATACGTTGAAAAGCCATGGATTATTTAAATGTTTCTGGAAACAAGACTTTTTGGGGGGTGGGGGGTTGGGCTTATCTAGGGTGAATCTTGGTCTGTGTGTCCATCCACACTTTCAGTCATGTTTCTAAGTATTTCTTGTGTTGATACATGTTCTATAAAATGTTTCTTTTAAAGAAGAACAAAGTCTGTTCATGTTAGATGGTTTTCTTTATTTCTTAATATCTTAGACAACGTCCATGATAACAGTGTAAATTTTCAGTACGAATATAGCGATAAAATCCCATTTTGAAAGTCATAGGCCGTTGGCCTCGGGGCTCGTACAGCAGATCTCCGACCTGTAACTGGGACAATGCGAAAACTCTTGAATCATAATATTATAATAAATGCTGCCAGTCAAAATATACCTGGAAATATTTTATGATATAATTGTTTATTAATTTTTAGCTCACCTGAGCCGAAGGCTCATAGGTGAGCTTATAGTATACCCATGCTCCGGCGTCCGTCTGTCGTCCGTCCGTCCGTCCGTCGTCCGTCGTCGTCCACAATTTCAAAGATCTTCTTCTCTAAAACCGCTGGGCTGATTGTTCTCATATTACACATACACCATCTACAAGTAGGGGGAAAGAATAATTGTGTTTTTTGTTTTGATCGGATAAGGACTCTGGTTGCTATGGCAACTTATGCTTCCCATAGACTTATAATGGAAAAAAGTGAAAATTGACAGTTTTTGCTGTCTTGTTGGAGATATTTGAATTTTGTTTTTGCAGAAATGTTTATTGAGTAGTCCTCTACGTTTCTTGTGACTTTTGTCCTAATCCTTCATTTTGATTGGTTGCAGGGGCCCCATACAGGGCAAAATTTCGAAAAACATTCAAAAATCTTCTTCTCAGAAACTGTCAAGGGGATGAAGCCTATACTTTGTATACATGTTCCTGACAGTGGCCTCTATTTAATTTGTGTTTTTTATTCCAGGCGGATAAGAACTCTGGTTGCTATGGCAACTTAAAGTTTCCATAGACTTATAATGGGAAAAGTGGAAATCGGCTATTTTTCCGCTAAAATTGCAAACATTTGAATTTTGTTTTTGCAGAAATGTTTATTGAGTAGTGTTTGACGTTTCTTGGGAGTTTTGTCCTAATCCTTTATTTTGATTGGTTGCTGGGGCCCCATAAAGGGCAAAATTTTGAAAAAAACATTCAAAAATCTTCTCCTCAGAAACTGTCAAGTGGATGAATCCTGCACTTTTTATGCATGTTCCTGACAGTAGCCTCTACATAATTTGTGTTTTTTATTCCAGTTAGATAAGAACACTGGTTGCTATGGTAACTTTAAGTTTCCATAGACTTATAATGGGAAAAGTGGAAATTAGCTATTTTTTGAAAACTATTGCAGCCTGAGATCTGAAAAGTGGTAGATGCAAACAACTAATGGATTAGATGAAGGTATATGATTAATTTAGGTCAAGGTCATCTCTTGACCTTGGCCAGTCTGTCGTCCATACACACTTTTCAAAGATTTTTTTCTCTGAAACCACTTTGCCAATCAAAGCCAAATTTTATGTGAAGCATCTATAGGAAGTGGAAACCAATGTATATATAGATAATCCAGGTCACATGACCAAGATGGCCGCCATGCCCATATATGGTAAAATCCCTTAAAATATCTTCTTCTCCAGAACCAGTGAACCGATTTCAACGAAACTTTGCATGAAGTATGGATGACTCAAGTACTACAATGTATATATAAAAGATGACCCTGTGGTGACCTTGACCTATTTCATGGCAAGGTCAACTGAAAAAAAAATGGACCCCAGGGGCTCATCTGCTTTTAAAATGTTATTTGAAGGGGAAAATCAGCAGGAAATTGGCAGATGGACAGAATATTGATTATTCTGAAAAAAGAAAATGGCCCAAGGGCTTCATGGCCCTGCACTGGGGTTAAATACCATAATATTCAAATATGTTTATTGGTATATGAAGCAGATGTCAGGTGAGCGTTTACAGGACCATTGGTCCTCTGGTTTCTGTATTCTGTAACATTTCTACGGGCGCTGTACGGGCATCGTAAGCTAATCACAAACCAAATGTAACCTAAGCATAAGTCTTACTCGGCCATTCATGCAAAAGTCAATGGGTACCATTTGCTGTTGAATTAATGGTAAACAAAAATGTTACTCCGTTAATATAAGAAGTCAAATAACACCATTAAAACTGAACGAAGCCATTAACTTGTTAAAGGTATAGTTTATCATTAAGTTAATAGGGGCTGTTTGTTGTCAAATCGAGGGCAGACCAAATCACCATTAACAAAATGGGCCATCAATTTAATAACCATTAAGTTAATAGGCTTGATTACCTGTTAAGTTAATGGATACAAAATAGATGTTTACCATTTAAGTATTAATGGTATTGCTCATCAAAAATTAATGGGATCTTTGTGCCGTCAAATTAACGGCATACAGAAATCAAGTTCTACCATTAACTTAAGGTGGTCATTTACCATTAAAGTATTAATGGTGTTGCTCATTGAAAATTAATGGGCGCTTATGCTGTCAAATTAATGGGCGCTTATGCTGTCAAATTAATGGCATACAGAATCAAGTTCTACCATTAACTTAAGGTGGCCATTAAATACAATGTCTTTAAAATATCATTAAACGCCTCTTAATGTATAGCATTTTAATGGGGGCCATTAAAATATTAAGGGTTAATTAATGGTCTTTAAACCTACATTAATTAACAAATTAACAGCATTTTAATTGTAATAAAAATACCTTTAAAATGTGTCTCCTGAAAAAGTAACAGCACCATTAAATTGGCATAAATTTTAATGGCTGATATTTAATGGATATTTAAGGCTCATTATTTTGTCATTAAAATATGAGTTTAAGTGTCTTTAATTTGCTTTTAAAATGACCTGTGAAAAATTAACGGCCCCATTAAAATGCTATACATTAAGAGCCTTTTAAAAAGTTTTTAATGCTGATGGCTACCATTAAATATTTTAAAGGTGCCTTTACTTTAATTGGAGTGATTTTTTAAGGCATGAATTTAACAGATTTTAATGGTCATAAAAGTAATGGCAATTTAACAATGCTGTTAACCTAATGGCATTTTGATGCTATTTTAATGACTCTTAATGTATAGCATTTTAATGGGGTATTTTAATGCTCTTTTAACAAGATTTTCATGGGGAGAATCTTTGAAAATGCTGTTAAATTTAATGGATTTTTTTAATGCCTTTTTAAGTGACTTTTGATGGGGATGTGTGCAGTAGTGTTTTACCTTCATCAATTGAGACGCGGATTCAATAAACAGAGATTAAAGTCACAGTATATTTTCAATCAATTTTATATGTGAAAAAAAATTTTTTGGGGTCATAAGTTTTGTGCTAAAATGGTGCCTAAACATGGGGATTAAATTTCTCATTTACGCGCCTTAATTTGGGCTTAAATTAAGGGAAATACCTTAAGTTTGCTTCATTTACATTTTTCGATTCTACCTCAAATATTATAAAGAGTTCTAGGCGTGACTTAAGGCGGGGTACCGTAGTAGGCTTGCGCACTCACAGTCTCGCGTCATCAATAAAATGTAAACAACATATAGCCATGAGCGGTTCGTCAATGCCTGAATGCGGAAGCAAAAAATATTAAAATCTAGTGATTCTCCAATGGAATATTGAGGAGATGGGGAGCGGGGAATAGGAGGAATGTTATGCAGGTCCCATGACGAGGCGACTTCAAAACTTCTAGACGTTTGGTAAGGGTACGGTGTCAGTTCTGTTTTTCAAACATAAAACTCATGTATATTTTGCATTTCGCTTTACGCATTCTGCTTAAGGAGCCACTGAGATGCCACATGGATGGGCGTATATATAAATCTGTAGAATATCACCTTGTCCACCTCCAATTTAGATATTGTATAACAGTTGAAAGTGGTATAGAGACACGATTTTATTATATGGTCTTTCTTATATGTACATGTACTGTAGATCTATTTCATTTGAGGTTCGATACGGGTATTGTACTCATGACAAGTATTCGCTTCTCAAAGGGAAATAACAGTGTCGAGCTGTACATTTCGATAATCACAGATCATCAACTTTTCAATGCATATAACCAGTAACAATAATGCATTCATGTTATACATACCAGGTCATATTGCATGATTGTATCGTTTTAGGCATTGTTAGTGAAAGCCCGACACAGATTCTGCCAAGACCTATTGAGAGGGCTGAGGTAAAATTTTCATTGAGTGATACATTTTCATTTATTTTCACTATGGTTTCCAATCGTTTCGTACGCGAATGTTTTGTTGTTGTTGTTTTTTGGAACCCATGTCATTTTGAAAACCACTTCGGTATTTTCGTACACATTTTGTTGTATATTTCGTACCCAATTAAAACCATTCCCCATCAAGGTAATTTCGTAACCACTTTCATCATTTCCGCCCTAGCTGTCTGGGTACTAGATGGTCGGTTCGTAACTAATTTTGTCATTTTATACCTAAGTGGTTCGATGAAATTTACTGGTCAACAATTTTTCAGTCATGTTGGGGCGACGCCAGCGGTTGCTAGGTTTCTGGGTGTCAACCAATATTATGCGAAGGAAGCTTAAAAGTGCCTTGTTGAAGAACACTGCACGGTGGAAGTAGTTTTCGCAGTTAAGTGTATCTTGCTGCAGACTTGTCCTCTACCACTAATTTTGCTCGTTTGCACAAGATTACCTCATTAAACTTATAGTTATATTATATATTATTCTTTTAGGCAAAGAAGTACGGTGCTAACTTATATAGTAGAAGACGGTTTAATGCTCGATGCTTATGCCATGTTCTAACTGTCCCGGATTATCTACGGTTAACCAGGATGAATCGTGTCGGACCGGGATAGAACCACAGCGCCACCATGGAATTGCGTGCCAAGCCGGAAAACATTCCGGTGCAGAACTGGGCGGCACCGGGACAAAGCGTTCGAGCATCGGGGAGCGCAGTGGCGTTCTGATAGAGCATCGGACTCCATGTGGAGAGATCCCCACTGGTGTCATAGTGCTGTGTCCTTGAGTAAGACGCATTAACATTCCAGAGTGCTGGTTGAAACCCCAGAAGCAATGACTCCATCCCGACATTCCTTAGAACGTAAGGAACATTTAAAAAGTAAAAACGTAAAAATGCAGAGGAACTAAAACAATTAAATTCCAAATCCGCACACACCAACAGGAAACGCTATAATAGCGATATGCTGAAACCCAGGGATCGAAAGACCAAATGATGAAAGAGTATGGACAATAGATGTACAGTCATATGCATTCAGTTGATTTGATTATTTGGTTTTTACGTCCCAGTCAACAGCTATGGTCGCACGAGGACGGGATCTTGGTTTAATGTCTCGCCCGAAGATCTAGAGAAGCTCGGGATGGAACACATGGCCATGTTTTGCCTGACAAAACTACACCACAGATGCTTTTTCTAGATCCATGTAAAGGTCAATCTATGATACACGAATAATATGATTTGATATGTTTATAAAATGTTATGAATCCATTATATCCTAGTAAATATGGCCCGACGAGTCATAATGCTACTGACAGGTATCAGTGACGTGCGCATGTCAATTTCGATACTCGGTCTTTGATCTGTCTGTGGTCATTGTCGAGCTACTTGTATCAGTTGCTTATAAAATTAGTAAAATGCAGTTTGATGACACAAGAGCAACACTCAAACAGCTATATATACACACCGTTTCTAGGTGATGTATTACTTAAGCCGCTGTCATATTATTGCGTATCGACTCGCGTATCTACGGCGTATCAATATACGAAAGGTCCGTCACGCGTACGTCTTACATACGTGAGCATACGTAGCTCATACTCCACGATACGTAGCTCATACGCCGAGGTGCTACGTTTTTTATGTATGCACTTAAATGTCACATATTCACGTATCAGCTTCGTATCGCTCGCATATCTATGAAAATTGCGATACGCCGTGGTCTGAGACGTATTTTGTTCAAGCGACGTATGTACCACGTACGTGTGACGTACCTGCTACGTTCCTGTGGCGTATCAGTGACGTATCTGTATTAGTATGGAATTTCTCTTTCGTATGTACGGCGTATCAAGGTGTATGTGCTACGTACGTGTGACGTATGTGTGGCGTATGAAGCGTACGCGTGACGTATCTACGACGTATGTACTAGTCTACGTTCCATTCTTATCTGCGGCGTATCTGTTCTGTACCAATTGTTTTTTATCGCACCTGTTTATAGCAGGGTGCGATATAGGAGTCCAAATTTCCGTCCGTCCGTCAACATTTACGTCAAAATTTGGTTTTCTCTACATCAGTGATAGCTGCGAGTATGAAACCTTGCATAGTCATTGTCCTTGATATACCCTTCAAGCACGCACCTTGGCCCGGTGCCCTTGCCCTATATTTCACAGTCCGTTGACTTTGTTATTTTTTTAGGTCGAAGTTTGGTTTTTATGTCGAAGTTTGGTTTTCTCTGCATCAGTGATAGCTGCGAGTTTGAAACCTTGCATAGTAATTGTCCATGACATACCCTCCTTGACATGCCCTTGACCTTTATTTCATGGGCCACTGACTTTGTTGATTTTACGTCGGAATTTGGTTTTCTCTGCATCAGTGATTGCTGCAAGCGTAAAACCGTCTATATTTTAAAACTGTCCTCGACGTACCCTTCAAGCACGCACCTTGACTCGGTGCCCTTGACCTATATTTTACGGTCCATTGACTTTGTTAATTTTTACGTCAAAGTTTGGTTTTCTGTGCACCTAAGGTAGCTGCGAATGTGATACCTTGCATAGTAATTGACGTCCTTGACGTACCCTTTCAGAACACACCTTGACCTGGTGCCCTCGACCTATATTTCTCGTTTTTAGTTATTTTGCCCGATGCAGGTGCGATATCGGAGCGGGGGACATCTCCAAGCTCCCCATCCTGGTCGTAGGATGTCATGAATAAAGACAGAGGCTACACCAAGCCTAACCCTGAAAGAACCCTGCTCGCCATCCCGGCCCGAGAGAAACATCTGATACTCTCTTGGAATGCCACAAAATATTCCTAAAACTCTTAATACGTCACACATACTCCGCAGCAGCGAAACGTACGTAGCACATACGTAGCACATACGCCATTGATACGCGAGATACGCCACACGTACGTCGCTGATAGGCCGTAGATACGAAAGGAGAGTCGAGGATACGCTACACATACGTCACACGTACGCAGCAGATACGAAAGGTACGCTGTACATACGTCACGGTTACGTGGCATGTTAACCGCGACGTACGTGTGGCGTATCAGGAGTATGAGCTACGTATCTACGACGTACCTGCCACTGTTGCTTTCGTATGTACTACGTATGTGTGACGTATGTACGGTGTATCGGACCTGCCACGTACGTGCTACGAATTTTTAAGTGCACACATAAAAAACGTAGCACCTCGGCGTATGAGGAGTATGAGCTACGTATCGAGGAGTTTGAGCTACGTATGCTCACGTATGTACGACGTACGCGTGACGTACCTTTCGTATCTTGATACGCCGTAGATATGTGAGTTGATACGCGATAGTGTGACAGCACTATAAAAATTCGTAGCCGCTGACGCACGTGGCAAGTCCGATACGCCGTACATACGTTACATATACGTGGGACATACGTGGTACATACGAAAGCAACGTGGCAGATACGCCGTAGATACGTAGCTCATACTCCTGATACGCCGCCACACGTACGTCGCGGGTAACATGCCACGTAACCGTGGCGTATGTAGAGCGTACCTTTCCTACGTGTGACGTATATGTGACGTATCCGCGACACTCTTTTCGTATCTACGGCGTATCAGCGACGTACGTGTGGCGTATCTCACGTGCTATGTACGTTTCGCTGTTGTGGAGTATGTGTGACGTATGAGGAGTATTAAGAATATTTTGTGGCGTTCCAAGAGAATCTTAATTCTTCTATAGATCTATAATTTTTTTCGTTTTTCCGAAGTCCTGGATCAGATGTTTCTCACGGTCCGGGGTGCCTTGTAGGGTTCTTGCAAGGCTACGCTTGGTGTAGCCTCAGTCTTTGTTCATTTCGTGGAGCTTGGAGATATCACCCCCCTTGCGTTTTGTTTTCTTCGGTGTTAATCTAGATTATCCAGATTTCTCCTGTGGCATCTTCGCCACGGGAACGTAGCAGGAACGTCACACGTACGTGGAACATACGAGCACGTACGTCGCTTGAACAAACTGATACGGCTCAGGCCTCGGCGTATCGACATTATCATAGATACGCGAGCGATACGCCGCAGATACGTCATGGGCGGATCCAGAGGGGGGACAGGGGGTCCGGACCCCCCCCCCCCCCTGGAATTGCCAGATTATTAATTTTTGTCATATTGAAATTTTCCTTCAGACCCCATCTGGGAATTTGGACCCCGCCCCCCCCCCCCCCCTGAGAAAACGTTCTGGATCCGCGCATGTACACGAATATATGACAAAGCTATTAATCGTTACTTTTACGTGGCGTATTAGGAGTACCTGCTGCGTTGCATTCTTATACATGGCATTGACGTATGCACGGCGTATCGGAACTGCTGGGTTATGGTACGTACTCGTAAAAATTGTAGCACCTCAGTCTGCCAGTTGTACGAGTTGTGTAGCGAAGAATGATCAAGAATGCGAGCTACGTATACTCTTTAACTTAGGCGGTTAGCCGGTTTACACGCTTAATTCCGGTTGTTCCCGGGTCGACATGGCTCATAATCCATAGACCACTTAATTCTCGTTTTCAGTAACCCGGGCATTGAGAATTTTTGCGGTTAACGTACATGTAAGTTTTCTCTCATTTCATTGCAACGCCCCCCCCCCCCCATATGAAGGCTGGCCACAAAACACAACATTACTTTAGGGAGGAAATATGACGCTGTGGCCATGATGTTGGCATAAAAATGAATGGGCCAACGTTCGGGTAATGCATTACAGAGAATGCAGAATTGCTACAGAACGCGGTTCTTGAACGGTCTTTTCATGTATAGTAGGTCAGTCTGCGCTGTTATCTTTCTTAATTTCCCCCTATGTAGCCTCTCCGTAAATAAAATCGATTATGTATAACAAAATACCACTTTGTTTAGGGCACACACTATTGCCTTTCAATGATGGGGCAAGTAGTCATGAACAAGATTTGTCAATGCACACGATCATACTTTAAAATATTTTTATTTTACAGTAAATCATAAGTATATATTACACAACTCCGTAATTATGTTTGGTCGTAAATAGAGTTTAGCACGTGTTTCTATTTACTTCCGGAATTCCAGAACTTTGCGCATTGAATTCGAGAGTGCAGGCGGGCAAAAGTATATATTTATCACTGTCACTCATTTAAGTCAAATTTTAATTAGTCTTTAATTGGTTTATTTGTAATGCTTTATGGAAGTTTTCGACAGATCCTTGTTCGGCAAACGAAGCACTAGAACATATAAAAAATTATCAAAATTGAAAAAATTAATTGAAAATTTACTGACACTTTAAAGTTATCAACATATTGTATGCAATTTAAACTTTCAAACGACCGAAATCATTCACGTTATCTATGTCAGTGGAGGTCAGTGCATCCTGATTGTATTTATATGCAATAAATATGTCAAAATCAGTTAATATTACGAACACTTGACCAAGCAATATACAGAGATTCTTTTTTTCAGCTGTAAAAATTGAAAATTTCGCTGGAAAAAAATATGGAATTTTTAATATTTTTGCTCAAAACATTGATTGTGGGTACACGTTAGAACGGCCTCGACGAGGCGATTCTAACGAGTACCCACAATCAATGTTTTGGCTCAAAAATAAGAAAAAAATACGTCTACCCCTGTACACCCCATTTTTGCTATATAAAATTGGGGTATGATGGGGTAAACATTTCATGGACATGTTTTCATGATAAATTTGTAAAATATTAGATAAGTCGAATTTATGATACTTAACGCGGAGGCGTGTTTATTTAGAGGGATAAAAAGAGATTACGATATGACAATTTTCATATCGTACGCACGTATCAACCCTCGAATCCCGTATCAGCCCGAGACTCTCGCATCAGCCCTCGGGCCTTCGGCCCTCGGGCTGATACGGGATTCTTGGGTTGATACGAGGTACGATATGAAAATTGTCATATGATAATCTCTATTTATGCAAATTCTAGTATTGGTAATTTTAGATACAATATTATATTTTGTATTATTTATTAGCAACATATAATTTTCTATTTGGGTGTGTCGTTTAAACCCGATTCGTGTGCATCCGGTGCCCTTCTTTTTAATAAATATAAAAATCTATACGAATTTTCATGATGATATTCAGCAATGACAACAGCAACAACAACAACAACAACAACAATAATAATAATAATAATAATAATAATAATAATAATAATAATAATAATACTGATGATGATGATAAATAATGAAAATCAATCATTATTGCATCAGGAAAACAGGTCTTATATAGCAAAATTGGGGTATGCAGGGGTATACCTATTTTTCTTATTTTTGCTTTAAAACATAGATTGTGGGTACTCGTTAGAACCGCCTAACGTGTACCCACAGTCTATGTTTTGAGCAAAAATAAGAAAAATATAAAAAAAATTTCTTCTGAAAATTTTCAAATTTTACAGCTTTAAAAATCTCTGTATATTACATGGGCGTGTTTTCGTAATGGAGTATCTCTATTTCAGGAGGATATTTACATTTTATGCACCAGTCATTTGTATCACAGCGGGGACACAGCGGAGCTAAAAATCTGCTGAGTCCCGGCAGTGCCGGGGATGTGCCGGGGTTTTAATTTCCCGCCAATACAGTCAAATTCATTCAAATTAGACATTAGTTACATTTTAACAATTAAATTAAATTTAATTTAGTTAAAAGCCCCGCTATTCCCCGGCCCTAGGGGAGCCGGGGATACAAATGACTGGTGCATCCATACCCTCATCCAGTTAGACAGATCCCATATAAATATTGCTTGCACCAGGTAACGTCCATGTAACGTCAGGAAAATATGTCCGTGCAATGAATACCCCCTTAAACCCCACTTTTATATAGCAAAACTGGGGTATGCAGGGGTTAGCATATTTTTCTTATTTTCGCTCCAAAACATAGATTGTGGGTACTCGTTAGAACCGCCTCGGCAATAATATTGAAAACATTACAATTTTTCAGAAGTAAATTTTCGTTTTTCATCTCTAAATTCTCTGTTTATTATTGCATGGACAAGTTTGCATAATGGTTCATGCATTTACTTTAATGTCAGTGATGCAGTAATTTTGATAGAAAGTTAGTATTTGCTTCACAGCAAGGTAGCCAGTGCTACTAGTATTAACGTCTGCTCTATGACGCAACAGTGACAGGAACCCACGAAGTAACGAAGTGGACGCTTCAACAACTGACGTACATGTATTGGTGCCAGTCTGATCTCCTAAATAGGCTATTATTCTATTTTTATTTTGCTCTAAAATATGAATGGCGAATCCAAATCCCAAATGACACATATGTCGCCACTTTGATGATTATTTCTGGAATATTTGCATGACAGCCAAGGCGATCACATGTTAAAGATACAGCGAGCAATCAGTTCTCCTTAACCTTGTATGCTGTTCCAACACAGACACATGTACATTTGCACACATGTTTTTGAGATGCTTAATGCATTTAAAAGTCATTCTATAAGCAATTTTATTAGGTATGACTTATCTTTTTTATACATGTAAGGTTAAGGTAACTAAACGCTCGCCTGCTCCTATTCTGTATATTTCAAAATTGGATTTGAAGAGAATGTAAGGGCATTTAGTTTTTTTTTTTTGATTTTATTACCCGAAATGTAAAAAAGTGTGCACCTGTGGTATTGGTTCCAAATTACGTGACTAAAATAACCGTCACTGTCTCCAAACATTGTTCATGTATGCTATCATAAGGCAAAGTGCGCTTTGTTATGCTGCTCTCACATATACCGAATATCCCTTGCGAATCCTAAAATATGAAATTCGCGCTGAAATTACCGAATATGATGCGAATGGACGGGGCGGGGCTTGTACAAAACTATGTCTTGGCGAAAGCGTTAATTAGAATGCTTGCGGATCCTTACAAATTTCTTAAGAATGTTGCGATCGATTGCCATGCTCACTACCGAATTCTTGAAAATGCTATTACGAATGTTCCGAACGCTTACAAATGCCGTTACAAAAAATACGAATGTCTTGCAAACACATTACAAATGAAGCGAATGTGTAGCGAATGCTTGCCGAATTCTTTTGATTTTTAACTCATTCGCAAACATTGTAGCCAATAATATCAATGTAAAACGAAATCATCCACAATGCCATGGAGCATGGAAAAGTATGTCATTATTGGTCCAAGTCTACTCTTGAAACACACACCACTTTGTTGTTTCTCTCAAATTGCGATTTACACAATAAAAAAGATGATTTTACTGGGCAAACGAAAATTTCACGGGACTTTAATTTGTCTGTCATACATTGATGGATAGCTTAAAGCCAAACACCATAAATAATGGCCTTTACTCGAAGGATGGGGCCAGAATAAATAAACTATGCTAAAAACTGAGTCTTGAATGTGAAAACTTTGCGATTCACTAACGTTTCTTTACGGCATGAAAATCTCAATAGAATTTAATGCTACAGAATCCTTGCAAATGGCTTGCGAGTGTTACAAATGTCTTGCAATCGATCCGAATTGTTTACTAATTCTTTACGAATATGTTAAGAATATGATTTCCTTGCGAAATTTAGGAGCATGTTCCTAATTTTCGCAACGACTCGAAATTTTCACCGAATGCTTCCGAATGCTTACAAATGCTACCGAATGCTTCCGAATTTTTAGCGAATAATGCGAATTTTCTCAAAATTGCATTCGGAAGGGCATTCGCAAGGGAAATTCGGTATATGTGAGAGCAGTATTAAGGTGTGGATAAACATGTTGACTACAAAAGGTATATTGCTATAAGTCTTCGTTTGCATTCTTGTCACCTAGAAGCCTGAATTGGAATGATTAAGTTTAACATTACGAAAACTTATATACAGAGATTTTTTCAGTTGAAAAAAAATGAAACTTTTCAGTAAAAATGTTTTGATATTTATCTTATTTTTGCTCAAAACATAGATTGTGGGTACTCGTTAGAACCGCCTCGCCGAGGCGGTTCTAACGAGCACCCACAATCTATGTTTTGGAGCAAAAATAAGAAAATTAAGTATACCCTTGCAAACCCCAGTTTTTCTATATAAAAGTGGGGTTCAAGGGGGTATACTTTTCATGGACATGTTTTCCTGATGAAAAGAGAAATACCAAAGTGTATATGACAATAAATACATTTCAAGCAACTGCGCCATGCAAAAGTACTACAATTATTTAAAAACAATAATATATTTTTATTCGAATTCTCGTTTACACGACCTTAACGCAAATGATAGCACGCATGAACGATGTTTCTGGACATCATCATATAGATACACATTGCGTTTAATAAGCTTATTTCAGACTAGTATCGTTTCTTGAAGTGTCTCAATTCCTTGTGCAATGTATAAATTCCTTTCAAATGTTGTGAAGTACCTTACTGATTCAGATCCAGACATTATTAAGTTTTGGTTTTGGAAACTGAATGACTCCATCTTGGTTAAAAGCTGCACACTCCAACCTTGTTCTCTTTGTTTCGGTACTTTGTATGTATTCGTTTTTGATTCATCAAGGTGATTATCGTGATTTATTTGTTTGTCTTTAATGATTCATTGACTAGTTATAGAATCACCACGAGGACCGAATAACTAACTAAATGTTGTGAACCACTGCAGAAACTGAGGGCGAAGTTATGGCCATCTAAAACTAGTTAAATACCGCCAGTAATTTTATATTACTGATCGTTCCAATGCGATGCATCTGTGGTGATTCTTATTGTTTTATGTTGTTTTATGTTTTGTTGTTGAATCTTTGTGCTGTTTGCGCCTGATGTGCGTTTTCATATTATTTTCTTAGTTAAGTTTTGGTTATCGAGTGACCGCCTATTGGGAAAATAGCTGCTCACTCAGCTCACAAGGCCAGGAAACATAGCCCGATTTTCTCCTTTTTTAAATTATATAGGTATAATAAGGAAGTGTAATGCAACATTAGCAGACTGTGGTGAAAAACGGCAGGACATTTCCGAAAAGACTGCCCCCCAGTGCAGGGGTTTTCGTAGCTATATACTGGACACAAAATTCTAAGCTATATCCTGATGCAGAGGGGTCGGTAGCAAACAATAAAGCTAGTACTTGGTTATGCTTTCACTTTAATTAAAAAAAAGTACGTAACATAAAATGACATGGTTTATTGTATAAAGTTTTATCCTTCCTATCAACACACACTCACAATCACTCAGCCAGTGTATATACAATTAATATCACATGTATCCCGAGCCTTAACTAATGCAAAACTGGCGACAAAAACATGATTTTACAGACTTGAACATAATCGAGCCCCGTCATACATTTTTGTTCTAAATACAGAACTTATCTCTTACCAGCAGAGACAAGGGTTTCTGGCTTTGATTATCGAAATAAAATACACAGCGATAATTCATGTTTCTAAATTGAATAGGTGTAACAACAGAAAGGGTAAACTTCAAACTGATCATTCCGCTTTGATTTTATTTTGTATACATGTATAAAGGCAGCCATACATATAAGCTTGCCATCCTTTTTATCGGGACATAGGCAAGTTTCGATGCGACGACGCAGAACGCGGCGTCCCATCTGGGGCTAGTCTGCTTGCTAAGAGAAAATTTCAGCAAGACATGAATAAAACATTAAAATCAATCCTGGTGCTAAAAAACCATTACAATGTATCATCCAAACGATTATGATAGAAAACTCCATTCATCAAAAATGTGTTACAATTCAAGCTAAACAGGTCTTGGTATGACGAGGCTCCATAAAAATTACTACAATTAATCCAATATATGACAATACACATTTATAAATACATGTTTGGTATAAAATATACAAAAATATATGTACATTTTTTTTTTCAAATTCTGTAAAACGTGGACAGACTGATGTACTAAGCACAAATGCATACCATCACTATGAAACAAACACACTGACAACTTTTCACAAAATAAATACAGCATTATCATATAAATCAAGCGTCACATCAAGAAATGATTGTCTCTAGAGGTGCTGGAACACTTGTAGATGCCAGCGACGCCTCTCTCATTTCAATAAACTCTGCCTCCGGTTTAAACGTTACAGAATGAGCAGCGGAGGTTGAAGCCGACGTCGAAACGTCGTACGAATCCGAATCTTCCGACTCTGAAGGAATCGAGTGCGCCTCTGTGTCTTCTTCGCTGATTCTGGGTGAAACATGTGAACGAGGGCGGCTGTCAACTGATACGTCGGAACTAGGTCTTAGGTATGGTGTAATGTCAGAGCTTGGTCTTGGACCTACTGTTAAATGTATCTTAGGTCGCATATCAACCACAGTGTCGCTATTTTGTTTTTGTGGACCTTTAAAGTACACGTTATCATAATCTTTGATAATTTCTTCATCAGTTTGGTTCAACATAGCACCTATTGGTTTATGTTCCGTTTCGTCTTCATCAGTTATGATATTGAGAGGTTTTGTAGTCCCAGCGAAACTTGCGCGTTTAGGCAGAGACCGTGTTTTGGCATCTTCGGAATAATAGGAATTCACAGTTTCTACAGAATTTGCTCTACTGATTCTATTCCGCCAGGGGAACGAACTACGTTTCTCCTCTTCTCCTATGGTGTTAAGACTAAGTCTAGACTGTGACAATACATCTCTTACAAGATGTATCCAATTCTCTACCTTACTTTGTGAATTATCTCCCCTCCTTGACATTTTGTTCCACTTCGTTTCGATCGCGTTAGCCTTATTCAGAACTATATGTTTTTCATTTTGTATTCGCTCCATCGCTCTCATTGCTTTCCTACTTTTCCTTTTACCACTGCTTCCCTTTCTTCCATGTCGTCCAACCTTATCACTCGATTCACTGACGCGTTCTTTGCGTAAATCATCCGCAAGGTCCATAAAATTCTTCATGAATTTACTCCCAAGGTTACTGCTATGCTCTGAAGAGTGCTGCTTCTTTTTATGTCTAGTCAGTTGCTTGATGGTTGGCCGTCGTTTGAACTTAGGCGAATCATCTTGTGTAACGCTTGAGTCCTCGTCAAAATCGGTGGTAGCAGTTGTGACTGACTGCGAGTCGTCATCATCCTCATCAATCTGTTGCATTTCTTTAGCAAGAGCTATCTTGCTGGCTATATCCATCGCTGATATTTCGTCCTGGTTTGGTTTCATACAATTAACCTCCGTGGATGCAATGATATGGAGGAATGTTCCCATGCGATGGAAGAACATCGATATGAATTGAATCACCAACGCTACTCCATAAACAACCATAAATAACAGAGATATCGGTTCAAGGGTCAGCTGGCGCCCCTTTTCAGTGTAGCATGGCAATGGAATAGACAAACCCTTTCCCTCTTTCACTGCATTGGTAAATTGTAAAGTAAAAATGATGACAATAAAAAGTGCGTTCAACATGAAGAACATTAGACTCATCTTATTCCTTAATTCAATCAGTGTTTCCTGTGTCTTTTTCTGCTGCTCTGCGTTGTTTTCAAGTGGCTTCAGATATTTCTCGATGAGGTCCTTCCAAAACGTCTTCTCTTCCCGTCCAATGTATCGAATTCTACCACTGCCCAGTGTGGAGTCTTGTATCCATACTGGAGAATTCTCATCTTCGTGTGGCAAAAGTGTTGGTTTGTAGATTGGATTAACTGAAACCAAAATTGATTTACTTAGTGTGTGTGAAATATATTTTACTTCGACAGGTTCTAAATCATTGCTATCATTTGTATATCGGAGTTACAATAATGCAATCAAACCACTGTATAATCGGCCGTTTGGCTAAGATTAAACTGTTCATAATGAATTGACGCTTCTGATAGGCTTTACACAAAGTTTGTATCACCATGCAATTCAGTTTTATAAGTTTATTGTAATGTGATTAAATGTGTTGACTTATTTCCTGTTCAACACAAAATAAAGATAAAACTGAGATCCTTTTAGAGCAGTGAGCATATTAATGAAAAAAGGGATGGGCCATACTGTGGTATCGGCTTTTTAAGCTTCTTCAGTGACCCACTAGATTTGACAAAATGAAGCCAAAGAGAAATACTGTAATTTTGCAGCTTTCAACAGGACAGTCAAAGACTTGTATTATACAAATTGGGTCAAATATATAAACGTTGGTTACAAAATGAGTCTAAACCGAAAATTAGTCTCTGATTTCTCAGAATACACTCAAAGATCTCAAGGACCAGAAAGAAAATATTAATATTCTTAAATATCTCTTCGCCACTGGCTGTGTTTCAGTAACTGCTGATTAATTGAAATAAAAGAACACAAAATAAAAGAAAGACTATAAAACAAACTATGCTTACTTTGAGCATCACTTATTTCTTTATGGTACTCTGTAGTCGTGGCTTGTTCCTTCGTATCACTACGGTCTGTCGACTCTTTCCTCTTCCTCAGCCCTCCCTCACCCCCTTCTCTAACATTTTCAAACGAGACCACGACACCTTCATCTATTGTACTCTCCGTGGCTATCGCGTCATTGATTTCTTCATTTATAGTATTGTCTCTAACATGTACCGCCCTCTCAATGCTTTCAAGCCTCTCGAGCACCAAGGCGAATTTGTTTTCTTCTGTGTTAGGTTTGGGTTTAGGGCAGCAAATGCATCTGAAGAGGTTACCAAAGGAGAAACCATAGTCGCTATCTTCGCTGTCTTCGCCGATCGTAAACTTTTGTAGCAGTGCCTGTGAAGTGAAAGAGAGGAATCAACTTAAACACATATTCGTTAAATGGAGAAATGACCCGCGAAAAAACTTACTTTCGCGAAGAATTAGACTTCACAAATTACCAAAATGCAATAAGAGATAAAAGTACATAAAGAAAACCATTAGAAATTCTGCTTGCACAAGCATTGCATTTTACACATCTGGATTTGCGTAAAGTGAAATTTTGTGACTAGGACGTGAGTCGGCTCTGAAGAATATATTTACATATTTCAACAATACTTTAACCTTCACTGTTGATCATAAACAATTTTTATATTATTTTAATATATTTCTTTATTAACAATATTAGATATTACGAAGAGTTTTGAATACTATTATCTAAACATTGTGCAAATATACCTGTAACTTGCTGTCAGGTTTCTTTGCCGGCTGTTGGTTTGGATTCGCCGCCACAGCTGATTCTCGTGTACCCCACGATACAACATGCATGTTACACATGGAGTAAATCATCAACAACATCGACATACTAGGAACGGCCAGGAAATACAGAGCGCCGTGCAGGATACAGTAAAACTCCTGAAATGTAATAGCGACGTACCTTATTGTCAATTTACTTTTGTCCCACCTTGGTCCTTGGAGTGGAAATTTCTTTCTGACTGCGCCTTTTCCTGACCATTGCCTACTGGTACCTTTTCATTAGAGAGATGTGTCATGTAAGTGGTAGATCGGAGTGGGATTTTCGTTCTCGTTGCGCCACATTTTGATAATTGCTTACTTCAAACCTCACCCAAACGATGGGCTAATTCTCTTGTTTTGAGTAACGTCCCAGTCAACAAGTTTTCAGTCATGTCCGGACGGAGCCACCACTTCCTTTGTATTAACCAGTACTCTGGGAAGTTAATGTGCCTTGCTCAAGGACACAACACGGTGCCGCCTTTTGGGATGTGGGGATCGAACCCAGAATCTTTCGATTCGGAGTACGATACTCTATCACTACGCCAATACGCTTCCTAAATTCTTTTGTAACACGTGTTTTAGAATGCAACATATTTCTTGAAAAAATACTACACTGACCTGTGGATGTAGCAATTCTGATGAACATCCCCAGTAGGAAGAACAGAAACACCCCTGTCGGGGAGAGCACAGACCCTCCAGTCGGAGATTCAAACCCAAATCCAAATGACCTTAGCTGTTGACTGGGTCATAAAGCTAGAAATCAAATAAGATAAAATACACTGACCTGTGGATGTAGCAATGCTGATATGATGAACACCCCAAGTAGGAAGAATAGGAACACTGCGGTTGGGGAACAGAGACCCTCCAGTCGGAGATTCAACCCCAGACTCACTACCACCACCATCATAGCCAGGGCATAGGCGGCGGACAGAACCTCGGCGAAACGCAGCTGTAAAAGTGCACATCAAAGGTATTACGGATATTATATAATCAATTAATCTTGCATTACTAAGTCTTATGGCATCCATAAAGATGAGTTTAGTTTTGAGGACATGTTGACTGGTTCAGTTCTTGGTAATTGCTTAACTTTCACTTCACTACAAATCTAATGATTGAAAGCTTACATTTAGACGATTTATCTTTTGAGGCTTCACTAAATGACTTTCAGGATCCTTTGTGTTGACAGACTCTATTTAAAGGTTTAAAAGATGTTATTTGTACCTCAGAGATGTGTACTCAATAGCATGCATCTGTACATGTATACTAGTATACTTTATCGCCGATTACAGCGTCTAAAATGCACAACAAATGAGGAGCTCGTGTTTTTCACATTTTCCTTACACAAAAGCAAAGGGGGATAACTGTTACAGTACCAACCTGCCATTGTGAACTGCAGTAGAAGCACGTGACCAGGAACAATCCAACCGGTATGGCATTGATAACGAGCGATTGAATCAGATCTAGACCCGGAAAGGCCGTGTTCATGGCACCGACTATCAGCAGAAATATTGTGGCGGGAGTCAGGATGGATGAGCAGAACAATAGCATCTGGTAGGCGATGTAGAGGAAGGAAATGTTCTCGTTGAGATTGACAACGTTTCTCCAGTCATCTGTATAAGAGGATTTTAGATTGAATGAGCGAAAGCATATATTGTTGCTAATTTCTCTTTTCAGTTTGCTTATATTTGTACACAGAGATCCATACAGTGACGTAAAATGATCTTTTAGAACAAAATTTCTTTGCATTTCAAAGGGTAGTAAGAACAGTCTGGCGCCCATGAATAATTGTCCTGGGTTGCAAGGTAGATGAAGTTAGCTTGTAACATGTTGTAATTTATTCTTAATATTTTCTATCGTACGCAGTTTGTGCTTTAAGCCACAAAAGATTGTTGAGTTCCGATGTTCATGTAGCTGTGAGCTAACAAGCGATTTGTTTTATTTGTCGCCAACTTAACTTCAAGAATCACTTACTAAGCAGGTCCATGATGTTAGCCATAGTTGATGGTGACCACCTTCTCCTTTGGTTATAGAACTCCTCGAACCCTTCAGGGGCGTAGGTCAGGGCGTCAGCTGCGGCACAGTACTCTACACGGTAGCCTTGCTGGAGTAGCAGCGTGCATAGCCATCTGTCTTCACCTATGAAAGAATTATAGCAATAGTAAAAGGGACTTTACTGTCACGGTGAAGTCAAGAAAATTAGTTGTTTCCGATAATGTAAATCGTATACATTAGGCACAATACTCCCACCAGTAGCCAGTTGAGGCAACACTGTGCCTCTTATTATTATTATTATTATTATTATTATTATTATTATTAATCGTCTTCACCTAAAGAGGAGCAAACAGTAAAAAGTGACTGAACAGTGAAGTCCAGAATATTAGTTATGTCCCATTATTGTAAAGTCCAAAAGGCACAATAGTCCATCCGGTAACTGTGTTGAAGCAACAATGTGCATAGCCATCTGACTTCACCTACAGAAATTTGATTTGCAAAAGTGATGGAAAAACTGACATTTGTTGACTAGACTCTGAATAAGGAAATAAAAAAATGAAAACAATAACCATAGCACAATAATGCGTTTTACAGACAAGAAGCTAGTCTACTCCCTACCTTGATCATACTGTATATAATGCTTGGCCTGTGACGAAAGTGTTGCGTATTTCCCCATTACATTGTCGTCCATTAACGCTGAGGCCCGGAACAAACTAAAACATCCGGGGCTGCAGAGAACGCAGCCAATCATATGCTCCGTTGCTTTCTGTAGCCAATGGCTAATGGCGTATTCGAATTTCTGGTACCAAATCATAGGACCTGTGGAATAGTAGGAGTTTATTAAAAGTGAGCGATTTTTCTAACTTTGTTTAAAATGCTTTTCAGGACTAAAAGAGTCTGATGTGGAAACAAAAATCCGCGAGCTATAAAAAGACACGCGACACGGTATTTTAGTGTTAGATGCGAAACAGCGGGTTTATCAATATAATTAGAGCTATGGTCCTTTTAGATAAATTACCATCAGTTTTACCGATCTCTCCCCGAATATTTTTTATACATACATATGCATCTTACCAATACATCTATCAAATACTGTTGATAACTTCCCTTACCCATTCCAATAGGATGAATTCGTCCACAGGCAGCTCCCACCTTCTCGTTCTTCTTCATTCTGTCGACTAGAAGTTGGACTGCCGACGGTTTGAAGTCGACATCACCGTCGAGAGTGAGAATATACGTGTTGTCGGCGATATTTTGTTTTCGACGGGCGTCCAGGTTCTGACCGACGAGACGGTGGCCAAGCAGATAATACATGTACATTACCTGCAATTATATCAAATGGACATTTTCAAATATTGTTTTACTTTCGACACTTCATAATTATATCATAAATTGAGACCAGATCGTCTATTCTACGGGGAACAAACAATAACTATGCAATAAATGTTGTTTAAAGGATCTTTGTTCAAGTTACAACCAAGAAATATACGTACGTACAAGTATAGAGTTTTCGACACAAGTATTATAATAGTATTTTATAGGACCGTGCATTTTTCAAAGATGGATATGACCATGGCCTGTTAAAGCTTTTGAGACATAACTCGATGTTATCAAGTATTATGACATGAAATTTCGCTTGTCAATCGTTGGGCATTGCGTTAAATTATACAAACGGGTCGGTCAGATCATGATCGGTATTTCCTGAACACCTCTAGTGGGCATAGCAGTTTTACTTAAAAAGCAAATATGACCGATTTTGATACTGCATGTGCACGTATACATGTAAGTAAGTATTAATTTGACAGTACCTGGCTCCATCTTTTCTTGTGTCTTATCTTCGCCTTGTCTTTAAGATGAGCCACCAGCTTGTTACCACCGGGCAATGCCCACTCTAGCCGACCACCGAACGGAGTAGGGTACTTCGTGGGCGGGGCTAGACGCATCGGGACTCGGTGTACTTTGCTGAAATGAGAAAATTGCAGATTATCGATAACTTTTTTTCACAATCAGGCTAATGAACGTAAAAATATGCGTTCAAAATTCAAGTCATGAACGAATGTCTGCAGAAAGTTCAAAATTAAGGGACCTGGCCGTACTGTCAATTTGAAGCCAAAATGGAGTCCCATATCCCAAACCTCACCATATTTATACAAAACACAATTCGATCTTTCGGTCTGTAGTTCACTAATATAGAGTTCAAAATTATAACTAGAGCAAAAGGTAAGCCCGAACGAGGCTTTATATGGAACGTCACTCAATTTAGTCAAAACTGGGATACTGCAGTTTTCATACCGTGCTGCTTGGTCATAACGAAACTGGTCACGTGGTATTTTTACATATTTATATATGCCTCATTAGCATGGGCTTCTATGGCGTATGCGAGGGGACTGATCAACAAAATCGAATTTTCATTTAATGTAGATCACCATTTCCTTACCTCGCTGCTTGATCAATTGTCATGACCAACTGTGTGACGAAACTATTCACGTGGTATTCGTATGTCTCATCGTCGTGGGCTTCAAAAGCGTCATCGAAATATATATGAGCTGAAATAAATACGAGGAGTGGTTGATCAATTATACCGTGTTCTTTCTAAAAACGAAGGGTGCACTTCTTTTTTAAAATTGCCTTCAAATTGCATAGAGTAAATATTGCGTTTCTTTTAATGAACACACTACAAACAAAAACAATACATAGGAGTATACTGCTGAAGTAATCAAATCAAACATTGGAATGGTGATGTCATTTCAATGTTCTATATCTAGAATTTGCAAAGTAAAGTTAAATAATGTACCGAATAAGGTATTAAGGTTTTCAGGGTGACAAAATACTAGTATGTTACATGCCCACGTTTGCAACTTTTGGAAAAGCAACAATCACTGTAGTGTAACGGCATCACTTTCATTCTGTTTATTAAACGTATGCATATTTATAATTTAAGGGACTCTGTTATGTGTGGCAAAAATTGACAAGTTCCTGATTCCTGCTTTAATGCAGGAGCATTTAAATATATACAAACACGGTGTGTTTTATAAACTTTAAGCGACATATGTCAAACTCCGGGGGTAACAAAGTCCGGATATAGAGGTATCTAAGAACAAACATGAAGCATTAATATCTAACATCATCTTTGTTTAGTTCAGTGTAAGATTAGTTGGTATGCCAACTAAAAATTGTGGTTTATCAAACCGTGTAAGGATATGAACCTAAAAGGGTATTAAAACAGGATGTTTACACTATATATGTTGGTAGATACTGTAAATTCGGACTAAACTAAATTGTCGCTAATATTCGCGTGTACATTGCTTTCTTGACAACATGAGTGCTCACTCGCGAATTCAAGAACCCCCTAATACTTCGAAAATAGAAACATCGCAAAATAAAATTTTCGAACTTACAGTCAAAATAAAACATACCTTCGAATTCATAATAATCAGGATCTACAACGTCGAAGAATCTCTGAGCATTTTTCCTGGCACATTGATCATCGTCGAGTCTGTAAATGGTTAAGCAAAACTATTAGACCAATAATTTTGTTTGGTTTGGTTCGGTAATGGCTTAACGTCCGGGCCAACAAATTCTAAGTTATGAGGGACCGCATTCTTTTGAGTTTACCAGTACTATTAGGAGCTATATAGTGTCTTATACATAGACAATACACCCCGGAGGTATCAGGCCCAGGACCTCTCGTTCCAGATTCCTGTATTCCATCAGCAGTCTAGTTAGCTTCCAAAGCATTATTAGATCAGAAACAACGCAGCATGTATAAATACGTCCGAGGTTCATGAGCATTTAGAATACTGCTGGCTTTCAAACAGCCCCGCCCATGTTCTAGCTTCCAATGATACACTCCAAGTTCACTATTGAAACTCATTCGGCACTCAAGAGCCATTTCATGGATAACCACACTAACGATCTAGCTCTTAAAAACAAACATGTACCAACCTAAATATAGAAGTCAGCATCTGTAGCATCTCCTTTTGTGTTTCATGCCACATGGTCGCACAGACGTAGATCATGGGGGCGGGCTCGTGCCTGGGTGGGTCCTTGGGTGTGGGTGGCAACTGGGTGGGGTAGGGACCATTAAGGTTGGTGTAAGTTTTTAATTTCTTCTGAAAGATGAAATTACAAGCATGTTCTGAACATACATGTAACAACATTACATGTTTACATGTATGAATGTAAAGCCATTCGATATTGCCTTTCAAAATTTAAATCATAACTTGAATTTATCGGTTATAATTCTGTTATTTCGAAAGTCTAAGTATATATTACTCTTTACTCTGAGTATGTATCATGGATATTTGTTTGAAAAACAATTTAAACGATTTAAGTTGCATATTGTCAAATGTTGAAATACCACATAGAAAGAAAGACGGTATGCAAATACATTGACAATTACTTTTATTACAGAATGGTTATGTGTTTTCAAGTTCGTTACCTTGTCAGAACCTCGGAAGCCTCGGTCTTTATCGTCCCTTCGCCTGTTCAGCATTAGAGATTGCTCCAGCATTACGCCACAGTACAGGGGTTGTACGAATAACCGCTCCGTCTGAACAAGTCTCTCTACCCGGGGAAGCCAAATATGGAACGTAACCCACATAAACGATAGCCACCATGCAAGGGACACGGGGATAAGATAGTCCGAAATTAAAGAATCGAGGAATCCCGAGGAAATCCCATGAATGTCACAAGTCCAGTACAGATAAGCCGGCATCAAGCCGTTTCCTTTCGCCGTCCAGGTTTCACAGTTTAGAATAAACAAACCCGCCATTATTGGCGCGGCGAGCATCAGTGGTAGGGAGAATCCGACGATTTGCAGCATAACTTTGCATGCCGTTTTTGAAAATTGGTAACACAGGAGACAGGATATAACCTGAACAGCGGCGACCCAGAACGGATCGCTGTGTAGCGCGGGAGAGGCAATATTGTCCCCGGAAGGGCTCACCAGGTGAGGACAGTCCGCGGCAGCGTCTTCACCAAAATACAACACCTTAACACAAGATGAACTACCCGCGGTCATCATTATTGTCATTAATCCCAAAGTCAGCACAATTTTCCAGAAACTTGTCAGAATGTAAATTTTAGTCCTCATTCGACGAACTTTGTGTTTAAACTCCCTGAGGCGTTTCCCTATAGTTCCCATGCTTGTGAATTTATTTATATAATTCTCCCACCATCCCAGTGAAATTAACAATAGCGACACTGGAATAGTCCAAACAAGTTCGATATCTTCGTGTACAATCAGATTCCTGACAGGCCATAGTACAAGTATCGTCAGTTGCGCTAGAACGGCCAAAATATCCGCCAAAATCACGTAAAAAGCTCGTCCTTTCTCGCGCTGTCTGTCAAACAGTTTTAATATAGCGGGTATCACTCCGACCCCGAACGTGAGACAGAGGCCTCGTATAGGATCCATGGAGGGTAGGACGTAGAAGGCGAATAGACACATGCCGGCTGTGTGAAGAGTTTCAATCGCCACCACCTGTAAGAAACCTTGCAAATGAACTGATTGTAATAAAAGATATAGAATCATACAAGTAAAGCAGAGAAAAAGTTGAAATTAGCATTTTATGCAATGAGAAAGTTTGATTTTAGACAACAACTTCTTGTTTATATTCCACCTTGTGCATAATGTATCCATTGACCGTAATCATACACCGCTGTTTTATTCATTACAAATAACACCTTCCAAATCCTAATCATGTTTGGATGCAGTTGGATCCATCAGAAATAAGGAGACATTATGAAACATGCGCCTTAAATTGTAAACTTACCAGAAGAAGTACTCTCATAGTCGGGTTCCTTGTTTTCTTGAAACACATTCTCCACAGGCACTTACAGAACGTAAACGCACATGGCGTACACACTACGATATACAACGCCCAGAGCCAGCGCACTTCCACGCCCTGGGAAGGATGGAAATTACCCCGCCGCGCGTGATCCGCCGGAACTCTCACACATGACGTCACTTCTGTGTCCGATATCCATGTGCAATCCAAGGTCACATTTGTGTAAATGTTTGAAGTTATAAGAAACAGAGTACTTTTACTAATCATTGTGGTCAAAAGTATGACTAGTGTAAGGAAAATGCAGACTAAAACTTTGGCAATTTTCTTGGCAAGGTTCAGATAAGTATCGTCCATGTCACGGCTTTTCTTCTTGTTGACGACGCGGAAAACATCCCAGGATTTCAACGTTGATGATTTGTCGGCATCCATAGACCAGCTCCTAGAAACAATGAGAAGAAAATGTTAACGGCAATACGCTTTTTTGTACACAAAACTAAGTCGGACCATAAATAAGCTTTGAAAAAATACATTTGCAAATTAGATATGAAGTAGGTGCCTGGGACAGTTGGTCCACCAAACAACCTTTATGGGTATGCTCAAACACAGGACAAATATATGTGGATCCAGGGAAGTGGATCTTGAAATCCCGCTGAAAGTGTTAAAGATATAAGTATCAAAGACAACATTTGTTTTCGATATTTTCTTAAAAGTCAGAATAAACCTACTTTCGCTTGTCCTGTGTGTCCATCTTTCTATGAGTATCTGTAGTAAAGTCAGTCCTAGTTCTACGGCTGTTTAGCGTATCGTTCGGGGTATCCGTCATATAAGCAGTCCTAGTAGTTCTGCTGTTGAGTGTATCATCTTTGTTATTGTCACTGCTTGTTTCACTCCAGTTTCCTCCCCTGTTATGAAGCCTCTCCATGTTTTCAAAAGCAGGGTTGGTCACTCCTTCATCCGACTGAAAGGACGAAGGGAAATGAATCTTACTATGTTCTGATTGATGTCACTACTAGTTTTGACTATAAAAGAAAGACACCAAATACATATGTTAAATTATTTTACTTTCGATAACTAAAGGCAAACACTTCTCATGTTTTCAAAGGAAGGATAACTATGTGACGCCATAATTGATCAGCATCTAGTCTGTAATCACAAAAATTGTCACTACTAGTCAATCTTTAGTTACCTCTCCTGTTATTCAACCTGTTCATGCTTTTAAATGCATGGTTTGTGACGCCTTCGTCGATGTAAGTCGCAGCAAATTTTATTGTTGCCTTAGGGTCTAAGTTGCTCATCTATTGGATATGTCAACGCATTTAGTTTGCTTTACATCTTTTTAATCGGCTTTAGAATCTGTTCGGTTGCGAGCTTACTGCTTCCACTGTGTATGGTTTGTATTTGTAATTGTTCAGTTTCTGTTTTATATCAAACTGTTCCGGAAAAAATGGACGAATACGCTTTTTCATATTACTTACAATAATACTGCCTTCATTATCTCTTAACATCGAGTCATTATCATCAATACCAATAACCGGCAGTGGAATCATTCTCTTGATGGCTGGAGGTTCTAGATGGGTGTCGGGAAGTTTGTCCTAAAACACAAATACACTCATTTTAAAGTACAATCAAATTGTAAATGAAATTAGTTCTTATGATCCTTGACTCTTAATTGGCCACCATTATCTGAAGCTATAACACTCAGTGGAATCTTTCTTTCTAAAGCTGGTGGCTCTAAACTGGTGTCTGGGAGTTTGTTTTAAAATACAGAAAACAAGTGATTGCTTATGGATATAGTCTGTTAAGTTTTAAACACAACTGTATGTATGAAAAAAAAACAACAACTTGTTTTGGCTGTGTCATTTCAGATCCTACTCAATCGCAGTGCTTTCAGTGAGTTGTTTCCTGTAATGACTGATTAACGAATCATGAGCTTTTATGAGAATCAAACACAGTCATTTCAATGAATCGCAGTAGACAAAGGGGTTAGGATGGGTGCTCCGTAAAATTGATTTTAATATCCCTGTAAAACTCTTCGCAAACCGTTTAAATATGGTCCTGCTGCGATTTATTTCTGAATGTTTGAATAAATAAATAAATAAATAAATAAATAAATAAATAAATAAATAAATAAATAAATAAATAAATAAATAGATAAATAAATAAATAAATAAGTAAGTAAATAAATAAATAAATAAATAAAGCCATTGGTTCCAACACAACATTTGAAATAGGATTCCATACTTTGCTAACACCACGTGACACACTGGTATTGTTATCCAGAATTATAACCATGTTTTCATGGACACCGAGTGTCGCCACTTATAAGCCACCAACTCTACGTGGCCACTTGTAATGATTTCCATCCACATTCAGAAATGAATTATCGTGAAACTAATGTTGACATTAGCCATATTCTCAACAAATTACATGTATATCCACAGTCAGACGGAAAGTTTATTTTGAGAATAATATTGATGTCAAGTATTCAATGCTATAAAATACATGATATTCTCAAAACGAGAGAAGCCATACTGGACCAAACTTATGTGTAACAGTTTCACTTTCACGTAAAAGATTCCCTATCAGATTCTGCGGTTGTCCCGACTCTACGTCAACAAGGCGAAGCAAACACCGCATCATTAGATCATTAAATTCGAATCATCTTTATTCATAATCATAAACTGTTAAGTGATACAGGGGCCTTTATCTACAGAACCACATAACATTTAATACCTGGATCAAAAGAATCCTTTATCTTGTGGTCACTCTATTTCTGTAGGAGTTTAGCGGGAGTGATACTTTACATTTTTCTCCCACCGAGCTTTGCAGCAGCCTCGTAAGAATGTGACACTTTTTAATGTTAACCCTTTTGGCGGTTTGCCTTTTTCATGTTTATTAAGTTAAAGTACCGAGTAGAAAAATAAGTAAAATAAAGCCAGTCGAAGATGAGCTGTTTTTACTTATTTTTTCTACGAGGTCTTTAACTAACTTGTAGTTTGACAGCCGATCCGTACTGTAACTTCCAATATCAGGAAGTTATTGTGCGGTTTTCATCCCGCCTCTTTGATTTGTATAATAATATGTGGGCCCGCCTCTTTTGATATTGACTTGTATTGGATTTAATGTTACAAAAACTTAAAAGGAAAAACAGAAAGTCATACTACAAGTCTGGATGAACTATTGTCACCATACGACAGGCATGACCCAGTGTTGGCCTGATGCAGAGCGCCAAGCAAGGTAGCCTTGGAAACTCCTTATGTGGAAACTCCTTGGATCTACCAACCTGGGCCCAGTTGTTCAAAATTAACGACATCGTTAGTTAACGATTCGTTAAAATGTCAAACATGAAAATTACAAATACACTGTTATTTTTGTCATTTCAAAGGATTCTCACATGTTATCAACAAAAAATAACAGTGTACTTGCTTATGTAGTCGGCATTTACTTAACAAAGTTGAGGTCTTAACGATGAGTTTAAGCTAATAAAGTTTTGAACAACTGGCCCCTGATCTTCCAATCACGGCAGATAATCTCTAATTAATGCAGACGCAATGGGATATAACTGTACTTAGATCCCTCTAAGTCAATGGCAAACATATGCGGCAAAAAGGTACATGACCGAACGAATGCTTGGAAGGGGACACACTATACAAAAGGCATCATTTTAGATAAAAAAAAAACCGACTAAACAAAGTATGGAGGTAAAAGATATATATTCATTTACTGGGTATCGCTGGTAGAGAGCGTTGGCTCTTTTCCGGTATGACAATGAGCAATTATTAAAACAATAATGAACTGTTGAGCAACACACTGAAGTTGCGGTGTTAAGACAGTTTGTACTTCTTGTGTATCTTGAGTTTGCTTCAGTTTCCGAGTGCCTTTCTCACCAAGTAACTGTGGTACAAGAACACCTCATTACGTAACCTTGCCCATGCAATATGAAAAGATTGTTCCGCTATAAAAATAAAAAAAAAAAATCAGAAGAAACATTTTGATATTTTTAATATTTTTGTTCAAAACATTGATGTGGATACACGTTAGTACCGCCTCGCCACTATAAACCACATTTTCACCAGTATAAAAGTGGTGTATAAGGGGTAGTCATTGCAAGGACGTGTTTTCATGTTGTGTCTTTTCAAGTTCTCAAACAACTATGTTGTTGTGGGAATTAAACATGGTTATTTGTTGTTTCCCTTTCAAAACTCGCCGATTATCCACGAAACCTCTCCACACCGAAGTGGAGCGAGGTCACGTAGTGTAACGGGGAGCGAGCTAGCCAACTGATCGATGTAAAAAAGTGATTTTTATTCTAGATATAGAATGAAGACGCGGGTCCCTTTTGCGGGTTGTTGTTTGCATGTAACACATCGGATTTTCTCACTGTCGCCGTAAATACATGTAGCAGTGTTGCTAAGTCCAGATTCTTTTGAATCTAACCAGTTTTAAACTGCGATAAGCTACATTTAAACTCCCTAACTTGATACCAAAGATAACATAATTACGCGGTCTGGGTAAATGTAAACATATGGTAAACTTTCACTGTCACACTGCACACCCTCAAAACAAATAAAACGTCATGCAAATGATGAAGGAAGAATCTGTTTTTGAACACAACATGAGTTTTTAAAGTTAGTTTTAGCTTGATCAACCCATCCGGCGCGCTCCTCGAACTTTATGTTTTAGGCGAAAATCAGTCAAATCAATCAAAAAAATAAAAATAAATAAATAAATAAATAAGAAAGAAAGAAACATAATAATGAAGTTACTGCAGTTGAAAAACGTAAAAACGTTTATGCGTGCCTTTCAACTGTTCAACTTTATAATGAAAATAGCAATCTGTAAATATCGGTATCGAAAACACGCCCATATCATGGGTACAGGTTAGAACCGCCTCGGTTTTTGGATCAGAAATAAGAAAAAAAATGTATACCCATTAACACCCCAGTTTTACTGTATAAAAGTGAAATTCCAGAGTATATTTTTCATGGACATGTTGTCGTTATGACTGACTATAATATACTACTCAAACTTTGATAAGCATCAAAACTTTATTTTTGATTACAGAACATATTGATAATCTAACACCCGAAATTTTGCTATAGATATATAGCAGCATCATCACCGTGCAAACAGTCCATCTTTTTTGCGTTGCCTGCGAGCCCTTCTCGCAGACTTGCAGAAACAATGGAAACCCCCTGAAATTGAAGTTGTCAGTGTTGTCTACCCTAACCAATTCTGTCATTCATCCCCTGTTACTGGTTCATTCAACTGTAAAACTGTTTAGATAATTGAAATGTCGATACATTTGTGTCTAAAATGCACTTTTGGAAAATTTCAGAAATCTGTGATTTTTGGTTAAAAACATGTTAAAAACAATCAATGAAAATGGCAACTTTAATTTCAAGGGGTTTCCATCGTTTCTGCAAGTCTACCAAAGGCGCTCGTAGGCAACGCGAAAAAATGATGGAGACGTAACGCACAATATTGATGTCATTTTCAAATTTTGCTTCCCTTGACGTGTTTTGGAAGCACAAAATGGATAATAAGCAAAGAAAATATACAATATTATATATCATTTTATAGGTTAAACGCTGTGCTTTAATACAAATAGCATTTTTCGAAAATCTAATCAGTTACTGTTGCAAACGGCCAGGAATTGAAAGAATCTGTCTTCCAAGGCTGCAAATAGCATGTCACATATTGCGCTTAGATTTTGGCACTGCGGAAAAAGCTGAGACAACGTGCGGTTGTGCTATTCAAAATGTCTCAAACTTACTTATCTTAATAGCACAACATAGGCGAACAAATAGACGCGTCTGCACATTCTTGTCGCTGCAATTTATTGGATGCAAGGAGAAATAAGTAGGGTGCTGGGTTATAAAATATGTGTCACACCACTAAAGTCGCAGCAAAAGTAGACATTTTGAGACACTATGCGGGAAAATATGACGCGAATGACAGAAACTGACATCATAACATGAAACGACATCATTTCAACAAACATAATGGCAAGACCAATGCCCCGTTATTTCTTACGGCTATCAAAATATCGCAAATTAGAAATGTCCAAAATTTTGTTAACCGTCACTGAATTTTACGTTTACGCCCATTTTCGAAATATTTTATGATATATTTCATTATTTTTTGCTTATTTTGCATATGATTTTAAAAACGACAATATTTAAGCTTTAAAGTGATATATAAATAATGGTTCTGGCATTTCTGACGATAAAATAACATTATTTTTGCGATGTCCAAAAAAATGTTAACCCCGTCAAATTATGACGTTCCGTGTGTATTACACGCAGACTCGTATGTGAATTGTACCGGTTCCTCTTTTTTCTATGTAAACTGCTATCACTTTTCTATGGAAATATGATAAATAATGGACAAACGGGTGTATAATATCTCATTAATAGTCACGTGTCCGTTTTTTCTTCTAATTTTCGAAGTGTGAATCCGGTTTCCATGCCGGATCCCGTTAACCAAAGCTTTACGATCAAAATCGACACAAATAAGTACTATTCATATTTTCTATGTGAACCACTTATGTTACTGCCTGAAAATCTTTTTCATTCTGAACCATACCGCAATCGGTGCACAATATAGCACACTCATGCCGAAGCTAGTTAAGTTTGTTAAAATGTTGATTTACACCGCGGCAAACGACGCGCAACGGAAAGTGACACCAGTATTGTGCGTTACGTCTGGAATGTTTGCACAGTGATGGTTCTGCTTCATATGTATAGCAAAATTACAAGTATGTCCTGTGAACAAAAATAAAGTTTTGATGCTCATCAAATTTTGATTTGCATATTATTATTATTATTATTATTATTATTATTATTATTATTTAGTGCAATAAAGTTCAATAGAAGTTGAAATGAATGTGTGGCACTCTACGTAACAGGTCAGTACGCCCATTAAAACGAAATCCACACTAAAACGACAGGGTGAAATTCAATATGATATTTGACACAAACAATGGAAGATTTACTAATTAACCTGTGTTACTAATTAACCTGTGTTACGTGAACGTCTCCATACAACTACATTCAACAGACTATATGAATATGTTAGACGGAATAGAAAAAAAAAAAAAAAAAAAAAAAAAAAAAAAAAAAAAAAAAAAAAACAACTTTTCCTCGGTTTTTGGAGTGGGAATTTTTTTCTGATTGCGCCGTTTCATGACCATTGCCTACTTTTAACTTTTTTCCATCAAATCAAACATTAGGGATATCTATTTAAGAAATGAATTTCATTTTCTTAATTTCATGAAGCTACTGCAGTGGGACGTGTACATAGTGAACCCCGATGGAGTTCATGGAAGCTTTGCTCGCGACCCAAAGCGGTTCAAAGCTCCATGAACCTCGGAAAAATTAAAGTCATTGCTTATATTGACATTCATTTCTCTCTATCGCTTGTTGAAAAATTATCAGGAAGCAAATAGAGAATTTACACACAGCGTGTGTTCAAACAGCGGAGCGACATCGATTACGTAATGAAGTTACAACGTCCAATCACATTGGTGAGACCAATGTTTCTCTGTTAAAAGTAATTGGAATCACTCCTGTATAAGGACGTTTCAGTGTTTAAAAGATCAAAGATTGTACCACTGCGAGTACAGGTACATCGCATAGATAATGTTAACTGTATGACGCGGCACGTCAAATAAATGGGTGAAAAAAGAATATCATTTTGTCATTGCTTCTTTTAACCCTACCTGAAATCGAGAACGACACTAGTGATCTCTCACTCCTATGTCAAGGCCCATACTAACAATCAGATTGTGTCATAACGAAAACATGCCCATGCAATATACAGAGATTTTTTTCATTTGTGAAAATTGAAAATTTCATTGGAAAACTTTTAATATTGTTCTTATTTTTGCTCAAAATATAGATTGTGAGTACACTAACGAGTACCCCAAATCTATGTTTTGGAGCAAACATAAGAAAAATAGATATACCTCTGCAAACCCCAGTCTTTCTATATAAAAGTAGGGTTTATGGGGGTATACATTTCATGGACATGTTTTCCTGATGGAACGAAATCTAGACATACTGGTACGTGTCGGCTTTGATTGATTTTCTAGATTGAACTTCATAGAGAAGTACGTGACTGAATATAAACTTAGTAGGGCTCTAAACTTTCTGAACTTAATGGCGTAAAGTTAGTGCATGTGTCCGCCATCATAACGATGGCTTGCCCATGTAAAATACAGAGATTATTTTTTCTGCTGTAAGAAAAATCTGAAAGTTCATGAGGAAAGTTTTAATATTTTTGCTCAATAACGTGATTGTGGGTACAGTTTTAATATTTGCTCAAAACATTGATTGTGGGTACACGTTAGAATCGCCTCGCTGATAATAATATGTTTTGGATCAAAACTAAGAAAACATTACATGCGCCTTTATACCCCAGGTTGTACTATATATTTAAAGGGGGTTTATGGAGGTATACTTTTCATGGACGATCAATTCAGAGTAAAAGAACTACGAATCGATGCAGTTTATAATTTTAAAATACTTTCCCATGCAATATACAGAGAATTTTTTCAGCTTAAAAAAGTGAAAATTTCATTGGAAAAAAATTGATATTTTTACCGAGGCGGTTCCAACGTGTACCCACAATCTATGTTTTGAGCAAAAATAAGAAAAATAGGTATACCACTGCATACCCCAGTTTTTTTTCTATATAAAAGTGGGGTTCAAGGGGGTATACATTACACGGACATGTTTTCCTGATGGATCCCCACAGACGTCACCGTGTTGTGTCCTTGGCAAGATACATTAACTCCCTGCAGTAAAAGTGAAACCCAGCGGAAGCGTTGGCTCCGTCCCGACATGACTGAAAAATTGTTGACAGGGACGTTAAGCCTAATCACAAAAAAAAATCAAACAACAGACATAAAGAGCATAATGAGACACTACATGTACCTTGAAAATTGTTCTTTGTGTAGCTTGTATAGGTCGATCCCCATTTGAGTGAAATAAGCTTGAAAAGGACGTACTCTGACATTTAAATCGAACTAAAATGAGCTGAAAACAAAGTCGGGTTTACAATCAAAAGTTTTATGATGTTCAATAAATAAGGAATGTACGTTATAATGTTAAGAATATACACTAGGACCAATACCAACTAAGCACATACAATATATATAAAAAATCAGGCGAAATACAAAATATATTCAAAAATCAGACTTACGAAAAAGTCATCTTCATCATTGAACTGATATACAGGATTGTAAACTTCCATTTTCCTTAATTAACTGATGTCTGATCTATTGTATAGAAAGTCTGTATCAGTTTATTACAGTTCCTGCCGCACTTTAAACTGATGCTCGGTCGGTTTTATTAAATCTGTAGAAATTTATTTACACTTCCAGTTGACTTAAAGTCAATTTTTACAATACGCCATTGACAAACTCCAGCTTTGTTTTATTCTCACACACCCACCCATATACGTAGTTTATCTTTTGTTTTATCACCCATCAGTTTCACCTTGCTTATCAGTAAACTTGGGTTGATTTCGGGAGTCAAAAATATGTAAGAGGAAACATCACATCAAATCGTGATTGCAATTTGCCAACATTCTTGTGACGTCACTGTAGGGATAATCAATGTACATACATTAAAATTCCACTTCTATGAGGCAATTATCTTTATTACATAACGAAATTGGGTGCATTTGTCAGAGATAAAAACAAAAAGGTGCGCATTTAACAAATTAGCTAGTTGCGCAGTGGGCCTTGTAAAGCTTAGATCGACGTCTAAATTGTTATACGTTACTCTTCACAGTAACTTGGAAATAACGCGCGAAACATTCATTCCTGTCTGAAATGACTAACTATCTGTTTTCTGACAGAAATCTGCACAATATATTATGCGGTGCAGTCTTTCTTTTTAATCCTTCCGAAGCTCCACACAATATTGGTGTTTTCACAAAAATATAGTATATTATGTAACCACAATAGAAAATTGACACTTTTTGTTTTATGTCCGACTCGTACGGAACCAATCGTAGAGCTTAACACACATGTTTATTTGATCACCAGGACAAAAAAAGAGCATTTTTGTAGAAAATTTATCAATAAAACTCAAAACATTATGTTGTGACGTCGAAGTGGCGTTTCTGACATATTTGGACCGGGAGTTTACATCTACTGAAACTTTTGAAAAATTGATTTCACGTCTATAATGCCGAAACAAAGTGAACCATAAAATTTTGCAATTGCCTTTCGTAACGTTTCGGTTTAACGACTATACAAAGCAAAGTTATGACCAAAATGTTTGTGATACGATTAATTTTGCGAATATCGATTTGAGGGCTAACGTCACCGTTTGATTGTTGACGTGTCAATGTTGCCCCCGTACTTAAATGTTACCAATGCAGCAAAGACTACTATAATTCTACTTATGCACGGGCCCCCGCCCATTGGGGCCTAGGAGAAATAGGAGGGCTGCTTGTGCCTCCAGGCAAAGCTTCTAATCTACTGACAGACCATCTGATTAACGGTTAATCGCTAATGTCTGAGCCTGCCCAGGAAAAGTCGTTTAGTCAAATCATCCATACATACGAGGGTTGTCCCAAAAGTTCCATTACACTCACTGTTTTGCCTTGATAACAACACGTCAGAGCTTACATCACTTATGTTCACCGAGTACTATATCTAAGGGCTGAGAGGGCAAATTTTCGTACTGCTACGTGCATTTGTTAAAATGCAGTGGAGGTTTGAACCCTTGTTCCCCTACTTCAGCGGAGCAGGTGTAATGACGTTGCCGTTAATTTTGATTTTTTCTTAATATTTTGCCATATGGATAAATACACAACAAACAAAAAAATCTATTTCAAAATTAGATTTATATTTAGCTAAACGATACTGTAGCATATATTTGGAAATCTGAGTAAAATATTTATAAGCATATAGTCAAAATAATGCTATAAAGATCAACCATGCAAAATAATAATTATTAACCAAATGCTAACCACTGTGAACTACTGCCCATGTTTCATTAGGTCAAGTAATATTACTGTTAGCTGATATATCGTTTCAAAAGTAGGTGTTTTGTTCTAGTATTGAAATCACCAACTAATATCAAGCTAAACATTTGCTTGGTTTCCCTTAAAGAACATATTTTAGATGTTTATATATAACGACCCTGTATTTTTGCTCCGCATGTTTTTGCCGACGTCGTAATTTTGTCGTTGAAGTTTTATAGGTAAGCTTCTTTATTTGTCTCCCAAACTATCAGATCTTTCTTAAATTTCATGAAATTATCACTAAATGATGCTCATAGAATAGTAGTTAGGCTGGTATATTTTTCTAAATGATCAAATAATACCTATGTTTATTTAGCAGACTGCGAAAAATAGAAATTAAGGAAACATTTTGCATATTTTGACTTGCTCCGGTCATGCCTACTTATGGTAACCAAGGTAACTGTAGCAATGAGGTCATTGAAGTAAGTATCATTTTGAACAGTAAAATAAGTTCCAATATGGCCAATTATTCTGCATGAGTAACTGTTGTTGGTTCCTGCTATGCGTTCAAAATAAAATGTATGTGTAACGGGACTTTTGGGACAAGCCACATATTGGCTTAATTGGATGGTTATATTTATGAAGCGCATTTTGAGTGTCATGACATTCTAGTATTGGGTAAAAGTCCAATATGATGGAGGCAACGTCCCGACATGACCATTGCTGTTGACTTGGACGTAAAGCACCAATTCAAACAAACAAAAACAAAACTTTATGCACACACAAGACAATTAATCAACGATTTCATTTTATGATATTTACATTTTTATTGCAATCGCCCTAGATGAAAGTATCTTTCTTGATGTTCTTCATTTCCCAATGAAAAACATTAAGTCACGTGATCTAGAGGCCACGCCTATGGGCAGGGCGACGTCAAAACCCATCCAGTGACGTTGTTTGTTTACTCTTGTTGTTGTGACGTTGTTCGCGTATCGCCATGACGTTAGGCGCGAAAATTTGACGTTTTGGCTGTTCCAAAATTACGTTAAGTGGGATTTAATGTCAAATCCTATGAAAATGAACGGTGATATGCGCAATTAAAAATCTGATACTTAATTGATAATATAAAATGTAAATATAAGTATTGAAATTCAGATTTTAGCTTTCACTGGATGATGAAAAACATTAGCTGTTTTAATGTCTCCGAGAAGCCCTTCGGGCTTCACAGACATTAAAACAGCATAATGTTTTTCATCATCCAGTGAAAGCTAAAATCTGAATTTCAATCCTTAATTGAAAAATTGGCAAAAAGTAAGTGTCAACATTCTCGAGTGGTTAAGTATAGTTGAACTGTTCCCCGAATCGATGTTTTGCTAAACATGCTAAAATTTGTACAGTTACCTTCCTTGTTATAGAACAATAGAAGAAAGCGATGTGATAAAAAGGCGAAATGTTGCTTCACAATCAGAATTAAAATCTCAAGTTGCAACAGTATATATATTTTCAGACCATTTAAATCTTATAACCTTCAGATTGATAATAATTATTATGTAGATCTACCCAACGAAAACGAAAAGATTACAGTACGTTACCTTCACCTGGTCTTCAGAAAAATCGTCCATAAGGCAATTTTCTATCATTGCAATGAAACCAGGGATAAGAAAACGGTACAAGTAGGCAATGATCAGGAAAAAGAGTAATCAGAAAGAAATTCCCACTCCAAAAGTCGAGGTGGGACAAAACTGAATTTACAATTAGGCACTTATACTTAGAAAACATATCTTAAGCCGAATGAGCAGCTATTCCCCAATAGGCGGCCACTCAGTTACCCGAACGTAAATAAAAAAATGAAAATGTACATAAGTTTCAAACAGTACAAAAATTCGACTACCAAACATAAAACAAATGGAACTACAACAGAAGTATCGCCTTGGAAAGACAAGTAATATAAAATTACTGCGGGGGCTTAAACCGATTTACAGGCGCCTAACCTCACCCTCATCTTCTGCAGTGGTTCAGAACATTTAGTTACTTGTTGTTCGGTCCTCGTGGTGAATCTTTAACTAGTCAATGAATCATCAAGGACAAACAAATAAATCATGATAACCACCCTGATGAATAAAAAACGAGGACTCACTCAACAGATTCAGTAAGCTGCCCGACGATGGAGATCCCTAGGCGCCGAATAACTTACTAAAACAAGGAGCAAAACTAAATTACCAGTTGAACCCCTGTGGCCAAGCAACAGACAAGAAACTCCAGCCCCAACCAACTAAAATGATAAGCTTAATGTCGGGGATGATAAGATTAGAGAACATAGTTCATTTTATGCGTGGACTTGTACAGTCACCATTGATTTGAGTTGTGTTTTTGTTTGTCACTAAACCGATTGAGAGTGATCAGTATATGCAAATGGAATCCTCTCAGTAGGCTGAAAGATTCTCAATAACGCATTCCTTGCAGTGACCATCATCTTCTTTTTGCATATACGCTCCATAGCCTTTACACAGCTAGGAAAGAGTTGGCCATTGTTTCGAAACTATGCGGTACCAAAATGACTTTTGATAGACGAAAAGGCATGGTAGACTTGAGAAAACGTCTCAATTAATATACGCCAATCGTGTCTGCAACTTGCATTTGGAACCACAAATTCGAAATATCTTGATGAAAGTACCTTTGAAAATTCTGCAAAACACGTCATCCTAAGATTGCAAAATTGACCTTTCCATACGAGCGAAAGGATTATCATACAACTATGCTCTCCTCAAATTTGAACGAAAGTCTATGAGATACATGTATAAGAATTTCATGACATGAAACTTTATAGAAAAAGAAAGAAAAAAAAATACAAAGCAAGAAAAAACCTTACCAAACCGTTCAAGCCGTTATAAATCCGTCTTAGTCTGTCTGGGGTAGAAACCAGTTCTGCTGATTCCATTATTCAAAACACAAACAATGGTTTGATTAGCATCACAAAACGTAGGCCTATTGTTTCTGGCTTTCATTATCATTACCAATTAAGTCTAATCTAAATATTATAATTATCTTAAGACAAGAATCCAGGGCCGAGTAGAAGTCTAGCACCCACTTAGGTCAGGACCGGATAAATGTTACTGTCGCTTGGGTTGCTAATTGAAACTTATTTACTTTTCATCAAAACTTTCAGGTTGAGTTTGACTGTAGCTTCCGCGGTATTTTATATACGGTCGGACAAAAATTATGTTCTGGCTTACGTACACTGACTGCGTTGCTATTTGTCAAGGCATCGCTGTATAGAGGTAAAAGTAGGCAATAATCAGGAAATGGCACAATCAGAAAGAAATTCCCACACCAAAAACCGAGGTGGGAAAAAAACGAAATTAACAATCAGGTACTTATACTAAAAATATATCGTAAGCTGAGTGAGCAGCTATTTTCCCCAATAGGTGGCCACTCAGTTGGCCAAAGATTTCTATCAGTAACGCATCTTATTTGTAACGAAGTAGGCCCGCGTTAGAACATCTCTTTCAGGAAGATTTCATTGCGAATTTGTCTATGCAATATACACAGACTTTTTTCAGCAGTAAAAAATGAAAATTAAAAATTTTGGCTTAAAACATACATTGTGGGTACTCGTTAGAAGTATTCTTCCTATTCCGAAAACTGGGGTAGCGCATTCACCAGTTTCGAAAGAAATAAATTAATGGTAACCTATCCTAGGAGAGGCTTGCCAATAAGTCTAGTGTTGCTATGGCAAACTGGCCGTCCAGACATGATCTTATATATTAGGTGCTGTCCGTGAACGTAAAGCAAAGTAGCAATTATATAAGATACGTACTTGCAGCATCAAGCCAAACGCGGGTGGCTTTTTTAACTGTTATCTAACTTGCATCTATCTTTTGACAAGAAGAATAGATCTAAACACGTTAAAGCTTTCTTTAAAATTCAAGAGTGGCAGTTTACGTCCATTTACATGTACGTGAATATAGACTAATTACTAATTACTGAACACCCACGCATGCGGTACGTAAACGCTTCGCTTCTTACAATGCTATTTTCCTCGTTTTGCAAATGTATCGGTATCTATATAGCAGTACTCACTCACTCACTCACTCACTTTTAAAACTTGCTTGCTTTTCTTTGCTTTGCTAGAATGCTTTCCTTTGCTTTGACTTGCTTGCTCTTACTTTCTAAGACGGTGAAAAAGTAAACGAATATCAGGAACCCGTGCAATCAGCATGACTAGAGCGATTCAACTGGAAAAACAACTTAATTTCCAGGAAAGCTGTACTGATGAAAAGGTCATTCGGGCGAGCAGCTTTTTCCCCAATAGGTAACCTGATAGTTACCCAATCTTAACTTGATATATAAATAAGGTAGAAACACAACTGTGCGAGATACTATACAAGAAAAACATAGAAAACCACAACAGAAGCACCGCTTGGAACGATCAGTAATGCCATTTGAATTGCTGTCGTTCTATTTTGATTGCTGTCACATGATATAAGTAGGATAAGATGGTATATTCTACCATTACACACCATCAAACGTCACTTAATCACGTATTCAGCTGTTTGTTTAGACAGAGCTTATCAGTATAACCCCACTACGCCCTAGAAGTGAAAGTGATACGTTTACCGTATTCGTTTCAACTAATGCACTATGCGCCTTTTTTACAGAGATGCGTTCAAATGCTCATTACTTTCTTTCCTTATTGGCTCGCACTACAGGGAAAATAAATGCTTAAGTTATGGGGTAAAAATTTCATTGGTGATGCAAAATAAGTATTTTATTTTTTGCAAAATATTTTCAATCATATGCATTCCAATACTCCTAATAAAATGTAAACTGGTGCTTAATACCAAAATACCAACCTCACAATTTTGCTCATGTCTGAGCTTTTTTGGAAAAGACCTTCATGTGTGCTAATTCCAGCATATACACAAAATAGAACGAACAAGTTACGTAGTACATGTACATGCCATATACGCGGCGATCTGAAAGCATACTCACGTTGTGACCATTTGGATGCATTTGGTTAACTTTATACACCACACTGAAGTTACCGAACCTGTAAAATAATAATAATAATAATAATAATAATAATAATGATGATAATAATAATAATAATAATAATTTCTATGTTTTAGAAAGATAACATATTAAGCACGAATACAAGTCTTCCATGCGACGCTCCAGTGTAAATAAAAAATATATTATCGGACTTATAAATAAGTAAATTAAATAAGTAAATAAATTCAGATCCTTGAATGAGGATGTACTGTCTAAACACCATCTTCCAGAAACTGCATTTTTCAAAATCTCACTTTTCTGAAGGACCTTAAGAAAAATATGACCATGTCACCATTTTGCATTCCATAAATCTTAAAAAGTGCCAAAAAAATAAAAATAAAAAAAAAAAAAAAAAAAAAAAAAAAAAAAACGGTTAACAAATACACATTTTATGCTAGAAAATGATTTTGGACAGGGCTTTTTCCAATGTAAAAATGTCAATAAGGGAGGTAACTATTTTCCCGGAATAAATCTAAATTGATTATTTTTCATTTAAAATGCACCAAACCAAAACAAAAATGTATTGTATGCATAGCTGAGCACCAAACTCTTAAAATTATTCCACGGGATCAAAGTACTAAACATAAATTTCCAGTCTGTGGTAAATAAGGTACAGGAGTTTCACTGCCTGTTGGACACTGAGGACCCTGATATTGTTGTGGGAACGGATTCCTGGTTGCGACCGGACATTTCAAGTAGCGAGGACTTCCCTGAGGGCTACCACTCCTTCCGTGCTCAGTGACAGAAAATCAAATACTGCCTCACGGGGTGGAGAGGTCTTCATCCTTGCAAGAAGCAGTTTGGTCTGCAATGAGCAACCTCAGCTCTAGACAAATTGCGAAATACTTTGGATTAAGGTTGAAGTTGCAGGCAATTAGCCTCTCTTCATAGGTGCATATTATAGACCTGGAAAGTCTCCATGAGCTCCAGAGTTCGGTTGGTCGGGTCCGTGAACAATATTTGGGTGCTGGGTGATTTCAACCTGCCAAATCTGAACTGGTCCGAGAGCTCACCTGAACCAAAACCTGATTGTTCCCTAGGGAAGGTATATGGTACCTTACTTGCCACCATAGATGACTACAATCTCACCCATGTAGTCTCTGAGCCTACTCGTCAGGAAAACATTTTGGACCTCTTTCTCACCATAAACCCAACCCTAATTGACCATGTACATTGCATCCCTGGCCTTGGTGATCACGACTTTGTTTGTGCTCAAAAAAGGTACAAGTAGGCAAAGATCAGGAAAAGGCGCAATCAGAAAAAGATTCCCACTCCAAAAACCGAAGTGGGAAAAAACCAAACTAACAATCAGGCACTTATACCATGAAACATATCGTAAGCCGAATGAGCAGCTATTTTCCCAATAGGTGGCCACTCAGTTACCTTAACTTAATTAAAAATATGAAAACACACATAAGGCGCCAACAGCACAAAAAAATTTAAACACCAAGACATAAAACAAAATTTTAAACACCAAGACAAAAAACAAAAAGAACCACCACAGAAGTATCGCCTTGGAACAATCAAGTATCCTTAAAGCCTACCCTACTTAAACAAAAACCCCGTAAAGTCCTACTTTTAAATAAAGCAGACTGGCCTACCCTAAAAGCTGAAATGAAACTTTACCAACAGTCATTCTCATCAAATCATCTTGGAAAGACTGTGGACGAACTCTTGACGGACTTGACAAACACACTGGACAAACTTTCACAAGAATGCATACCTTCTAAGCTTATCCGTGGCAAATCATCCTTGCCATGGATAACCCAAGAGATTAAACGTCTTATCCGTAAAAGAGATAGCCTCTATGTAAAGTTAAAAAAAAAAACACAAAAACTGGTGACTCTGACATTAGGACTAAATTCCAGACACTAAGACAGCAGATCAAAAAGAAAATCAAGGACTCGTACCAGGGTTATCTCGAAAATCTCTTGGGACTCACCGACGATGACAGTACCTGCGATAGCAAAAAACTCTTCTCATTCTTGAAAAACTCTCGTCGTGATCAGCAAGGCATCCGTACCAGTAACATCAGGTGTACCCCAAGGTTCTGTCCTGGGACCTATTCTGTTCCTCATCTACATATATGACTTGCCTGATAAGGTCTCCTCCCAGGTGCGTTTGTTTGCTGATGATACAGTCCTGTATCTCACGATAGAAAGCGAAGACCATGGTTCAATACTACAAAATGACTTGAACTTAATATCAAGGTGGGAGACCAGGTGGGACATGCACGGGCAAATTCTGGAGTCTGTCACATGTGCAAAATATCTTGGGGTTGACATCTCCAGCTCCCTCTCCTGGAACTCCCTAATAAACCGGATTGTCTCTAATGCAAACCGTACACTAAATTTCGTGCGCAGTAACATCAAAACTAAGATACCAAAGGTACGTGAAACAGCCTACAACTCCATAGTTGGACCACAACTTGAGTATGCCTCAGTTGTGTGGGACCCAATCCATAAGAAGTGGATTTCAAAAATTGAGTAAGTGCAACGTAGAGCGGCACGTTGGACTGTAAACAATTTTGAACAAAAGGCCAGTGTAACTGAGATGGTTAAAAACCTAGGATGGCGTGCATTGGAACAAAGAATGGCTGATGCTCGCCTTTTTTTTTTTTTTACAAAGTTATTCATGGCCTCGTCGCTGTACCTCTCCCGGACTATATACAATACAGTAATAGAATATCTAGATACTGTCACTCCATGACCTTCAGGCAGGTCTCTACTTCTACAGATTATTACAGCCAAAATGTCTGGCTTTCGCTGCCAGTTTTGTAAAGGGTCACTTAAGAAGGTTCATTGCCCGAAATTGTACAATATGGCCCATATTCTCGCTTTCAATGTTTTACTGCTTCCAAAGGATCTAACAATTATTTTTATTTACAAATACTCCTTCTTTCCCCTCGCAATAGTACAATGGTATGCCCTCCCCGAGTCTGTTGCATGCTTGCAGAGCATTGAGGTCTTTAAGACCGCAGTCTGCAAGCTGCAACACTCTCGCCCTTAGATCCCAATTCAGTTTTTATCTGATTTTAGCTAATCTTAACTATTTTAACCTACCATCTGTTTTTTTTATCCGCCCCTTATCAATGCTTTTAAATCTTTCTTCACCTTTCCTTTTTCTGTCTGATACTAGAATGTCCGCGAGTGTGTATGGCAGTATATACATGTAGAGATAGATAGATTTGCTTGATTGTCCATTTTCAGGTGTATGGATTACCTCCTTTGCACATGCAAAAGGCCTTTTCGAAATACTTTTTTTACTACTGAACCGATTTTCAAAATTTTTGCGGCACTGATTACGACTTTTGGGTTGCAAAAAAGATGACATAGTCATATTGTTCTTGTAGTGTTTCACAAATTTAAAGTGAGATTTTGAAAAATGCTGTTTCTGAAAGATGGTTTTCAGACAGTAGGCTTATTCTCAAAGCTGCAGTATCAGGCTTAGAAGCGTACCACCGCCACGGTGTGTCCTTAAGCAAATCGCATTTGTTAAACAAATCAAGCGCACATTATACATAAAATAATTTCTCGGTATATACATGTATTGTATATGAACAATTTCACGACCTTTGATACTTTTTGGGAAAATGGAAAAGGTCGGCATGAATAGGCCAGCGTTGGTAAAACTAGAATCAATGCTGGCAAGGAAGACGCAAATCAAAGCCCAGGTCCTGAGGTTGAAAATAGGTCGAATAAAAACCATAATGTGCGTGATATCCAAAAATTGTTACGTAATTCCTTTGTTAAAAAGCGAAATCTTACTCTATGGTTTTATCCATGTTTTGTATATATAAGCTGTAAGTTTCAGCTGCTGGCTGCACATTATATATGATAGTAACTGTTCTAGCGTCACGCGCTAAAATATCAGACCTTTGTTTTCATGTTGAACTGTTTACCTTTGTCTTGTTTTAAATAAAGAAACATCCGAAAGTTTCTCTCTGATGTGGTGTAACAACTGAGCCGCCTCGTGGGAAAACAAACAATGTGGTTTCCGAACAGGTCCGACACAAACCAACCTGTACAGTCACAGAAAAAAGCTAGAAGCTTGAAATTTCGGATTTAAGTATAAGAGGAATTGTACTATCCGGGTAGCGAAAACAAAGGTGCTGATCAGCTTCGCAGTTACTGCGAAGCTGATCTGCGTCTTTGTTTTCGCCAGTATGCAGATTGTTGGTTTTCCCATGGGGCTGCTCAAATTATTAGAAAATGTAAGCAGAATCAGAATACGGGGCTCATTCAAGGTTAATTATTCATCGGTACTGAGGTGTAACGTCCCATTCGACTTTTTTTGAGTCATGTCGGGACAAAGCCACCGCTAAGCCTTAAAAACAACAACATATTCCCGTTTTACCAAAATAGGTGCGGATGTACTCGCTCATTACTCAAGCACCGTTACAACTCGGTGTCGCCAGTGGGGGTCGAACCCTTGATCTCTCGATTCGGTGACCGATGCTTTACCATTATGCAAGTAAGTAAGTAAGTAAGTAAGTAAGTAAGTAAGTAAGTAAGTAAGTAAATGCCAACAATACTTGTCCAATAGCATTCTCAGATTTTGGATATTGTCTTTTTCTTTTAAAGAAGCCATTTGCTATTGGAATTTAATTTAATGCTCACAGTGACATCCTGTTAGGCTTTGAACGCGATTATTTTGCGTTTTTCTACTTCAACATCAATGATATAGTTGCGAAAGAGTCTTTTTTTTTTTTTTTTTTTTTTTTTTTTGGTTTACAGAATATTTTTGGGGGAAAGTCTTGACACGGAGGAGGAAATAAAAATAAAATTTTTTGAATCGGTTTAAGTAAAATACTTACGGCAAGATTGTTTTTTTATTTCTCGCGATACCTTAAAATTATCAATGTGGTGAGAATTAAAGAATGTCAAGAAGCTGTATCTAAAGTGAGTCGGGCCACGATAGCAGCACAATTTGGGTCTAAAACCTGATTATGCCTTCAAGCATACACTGTTTGTTTGCTAAAATGCAATGTATTTTTTATAACTAAGTTTTGATCAATTAGGGATGGTGGGAAGGAGAAAATAAAATAAAAATAACATCGTTTTTTACTTTATTTCAATTTTTAAAATTTGGAGTTTGGGGATCCGTAAACCAGAAAATAAAAATATCTGGCCTCTTAGCATCGTATCCATACTTAAAATATTATATGATCTTATATCACAAGAATACCAACCATTTCTTTATGTTCTGAGAGCTCTCTGCTGGGTCCCATTTGTAGTTGACGTCCATTGCGAGCTGTTGTCTTTACTTATGCATTTCACAGTTTATGTTCTTTAGGTCGCCATATTATCTGTTGCTGCAAAATATACAACTATGGTATAGCACGGTGGCAAAAGTGAGCTATCAAATCAAATTACACGAAAAAAGTTCTTATTTAGTCCAGCAGTACAGACAGCAGGCGAGAAGACTGGCGTAGATGGTCTTAATGTGATGGAGGGGCGGAACGACCTTTCTCGGACGACTATCAGTCTGGGAAGTGTGTTACGTCTCCATTAACGAGTCCGCGCTCAGCAAGGTAGCAATCAGGCAACCAAAGATCGTGATCACAACGGTGTACACAAATTGCGCCATTTCATGTTCATTATCTCGGGTTTTATTTTTATTTGCTATTACTGCAACCGGTGTTGTACCGTGTAGTGGCCCAAAAAGTCTCCCCGTACATCACCATAGTGCAGATTATATTTTCCTTTTGATTATATACTCCTAAAAAAATTCTAAGGGCCAATGTATTATTTCCCATATATTGTACCCCAAGTTCAGCTCAAATTAAATTGGAATTCCAAAGGACGCAGATACCCATTTGCATTTGCATTATTTTTGATATTGCCTGGAAGGTTATGAATGTAAGAAATTTGAAACAGAAAACACCCTGACAAAACCTGTATGGAATTTTTGGCAAATCTGAGTTTTTTTTTTTTTTGTTTTTTTTTTTTTCCAAAATTGGCAATTTTTTTTTTTTTTTTTTTTTTTTTTTTTTTTTTTTTTTTTTTGAAAATCAGCTAAAATGTGACATTTACACGCAAGTGTGAATTTCACAGTAACAACAATTGCTGCAATGCCTTTAAAAGTGACTTTCATGGAAAAATCAAACTTAAGTTGAATTGACGTGAATCTGTGGACTTTCAGAAAAATGCCTTAATTTCAGGATTTTTGAAAAAATGCAAAAACTGTTCCATGGACTTTGGGAGGACATATGCTGTTTCAAACTTCTTTTAGTCAGTTACTTCGAAGCATTATCTGAAACAAATCAAATGAAACAGGCATTCTGTGACCTTGGGTAGTGCCATTAAATTTTGGTTAAGTATTGGGTGCTTTACACAAGAATATATGGAAAATATTACAGTGGCCTTTAGATTTTTTTGAGGAGTATATTTTCCTTTGCGAAAATCAGAACTCAGAATTGTTTTTATCGGTTTAGATGCCTTTTCTAGCCTAGATTTAATATATTTGGCGCCATTTCGATTATAATGGTCTTTGTTTCGACTATCCTGTTGAAAGTTGCAAAATTTCAGTAATTCTCTTTAGCACCATGTTGCCAAATCTTAGGGTCACTGAAGATGCCTAAGTAGCTGAAACCGCGGTATGGCCCATCCCCTTTCTCATTAATACGTTCGCTGCGATCTCAGTTTTATTTTTTTACCTATTTACCAGGCAGCATATGGATAAATCACCACAGCAATAGAAATATACTAACAAATGAGAATGCGAAACAAGCATATCCCTATGTGTGCCTGTCTGAGATATTTCTGTCTCAGTACTTGTACATTTCAGCTGTCTCAAAATGCCAATCATTTCTGCATTTAGCCAATAGAAATGTACATCTTCATGTGTACTTCCATATAAAGAATTGATAAGCTAGGTGTTAACTGTCAGTGATAAAAATAGACTTGGAGAATGTTAATTTCAGGAAGTTTACAGGAGTATTGTAGTCTGCTGCTTTGATAAAAATCTCAAAATTTAATTTTGCTGTGAATTTTATGCACAAAACAAAATGCTGATTGAATATTTGTGTAAGGTTAGTGCATATACAAAATTACTTTTTTTCATTGGTTAATTTGCATATTGTTTCATGTAAAAACAAAATGACTGCCTGAACAGCACTTGAAGCCTATACAGAGTCAATCTACTTTAAGTGATGGGTGAGAAAAATAATCAATGATGGTGTTGAGGCCTCAACACGGAAATATCAGGCTCGTTTTCAGATTATTCGAGTCTCATCCTCGGCAGAGCCTCGGATGAGACTTGAATAATATGAAAACTTGCCTGAGATTTCCTTGTCTCGACCTCAACCACATCATACATTCTTTTAATCTTAGGTAGGCACACAATGGGATATGCTTGTCTGTTAGGTGAGAATGTTGGAGCAACGGAACCGGTTGGCTTGGCCGTGGACATAAAAGAAGCTAATGTAGAGATCCAAAGGCTGATTTGAGAAAAATGGCACTTGAAATTCACATTGTCTGAGAAAATGGAGAGCATACAGGAAAAATTCATAGAGGTTGGAAAAAGAGACTGCTTTGGAGAGAATGACAGAGAAGCGTCTCAGCTTTGAATAAGCTTCCATGTGGACATACAAGACTGAACAGCTATCAAGCAAAAATGAACCATAACCAGACAGATGTGTGCTCCATGTATAATGTTCCTGAAACGACGGAACACTACCTTTTTTGATTGTGACAACTATACGGAAGAGAGAGAGGAGCTAGAAATGTCAGTCGAAAAATTTGGGCAAGGGAAGGCAAACATGTTGGTATAATAGACATCAACGTTTTGTCAGGAAACATTGAAGGGATCAGCAAGGAGGCAAGGTCTGAACTAGTGGATGCACTATTAAACTGCATCAAGTGCACAAAACGCTTAAATTTAGCTACGCAGGCGCACTGGGAGCAAATAGAGAAACATAATACTTAGAAAATCACCGGGCATAGAAGAGCACATAGCACCTATAGGCCATTGGCAGCAGATAGTGTCATAACAGATAATACAACAACAACATTTTTACAGCAATAGTCTTTGCGGTTCTCTTATTAAGAGAACCGCAAAGACTAATGCTGTAAAAATGTTCCCTCATGTAATTGGGACTCTAGATCTAGAAGAAAAAATGTAACATGGTTTCAAACAATTTCTTAATGTTAACAGTTTCTTACCGGATATTGTGACATAATCTGTATTTTTGTGTTTATTTCCTAATACTCAGAGGATATCTTGAAATTTAATGCTGATTATTAATGACGTTACCATATATACTAGACTTATACATTGATGAAGCATCTGCAGCATAATAAAGAAATAACGCTGAGCTTTGGCCACGTTCCTACAATCAAACGTTTCTTCGAATGCCATATAATGATGGATACAAGATTATATATCAAGTAAACTGTCGTGGTTATAAGGTAGGGTTGGCAGATCACATGATGCGTAGCGTCTATAAAACGGCTATTCGATAAACTGTATGCTGTAAGTACAACCTCTGACATACTGCTTAAGGGCCCCGGAGTCGACTCTTTGGCTCAATGGTTAGAGCATTGGATTTCTACCCCGGCGACCCGGGTTCGAATCCTGTCAGGGACGCGGGATTTTTCAAACTATGCATCATCTCTTGTTTACGAATTTTCATATTCGTAAGATGTAGGCTAATCGAAGATGAGTAATAAAAATGATAACTCTCTCGAAATGGGTGTGTTTTATGTCCCATGGCATCTTCATTCATTCGAGATTATCTGCCGTTGTTGAAATGTCGGGTTGGCAGATCACATGATGCGTAGCGTCTATAAAATAGTACAGCTAGTCGATACAATATCTCCTATAAGTACTATCTCTGACATACTGCGTCAGGGAGTAGATTATTTGACAAAGTGGGTAGAGCATTGGATTTCTACCCGGGCGATCCTGGTTCGTATCCCGTTAGGGACGCTGGATTTTTAGCTCACCTGAGCCGTCAGGCTCACAAGGTGAGCTTATAGTATACCCATGCTCCGTCGTCCGTCCGTCCGTCCGTCGTCCGTCCGTCCGTCGTCCGTCCGTCGTCCACCATTTTCAAAGATCTTCTCCTCTGAAACCGCTTGGCCAATCAAAGCCAAATTTTACATGAAGCATCTATGGGAAGGGGGAACCAATGTGTATATAAATAATCCAGGTCACATGACCAAGATGGCCGCCATGCCCATATATGGTAAAAACCCTTCAAAAATCTTCTCCGGAACCACTGGACCGATTTCAACCAAACTTGGCATGAAGCATAAATGGCTCAAGCACTAAAATGTGTATATAAATCATGACCCTATGATGACCTTGACCTATTTTACGGCAAGGTCAACATAGGTCGCGAATGCATTTGAATGGGAAAAATTGTTAAATTGTCATTTAAAGGAAAAATCTTGCAGAAAATGAGCAGTAGGACTGAATATTAATGATTCTGAAAAAAATTGGGCACCAGGGGCTCATCCGCCCCCACCCCGGGGCAATATACATGTATATCTCCATAATATTCAAACATCTTCTCCTCTGAAACCGCTTGGCCAATCAAAGCGAAATTTTATGTGAAGCATCAATAGGAAGGGGTAACAAATATGTATATAAAAAATCCAGGTCACATGACCAAGATGGCCGCCATGCCCATATATGGTAAAAACCGTTCAAAAATCTTCTTCTCCAGAACCGGTTGACCGATTTCAACGAAACTTGGCACGAAGCATCGATGGCTCAAGCACTACAATGTGTATATAAACATGACCCTGTGATGACCTTGACCTATTTTACGGGAAGGTCAACATAGGTCACCAATGCATTTGAATGGGGAAAACTTTTAAAATGTCATTTAAAGTGAAAGTCTTGCAGGAAATGGGCAGTAGGACTGGATATTAATGATTCTGAAAAAAATTGGACCCCAGGGGCTCATGTGCCCCCACCCCGGGGCAATATACATGTATATTTCCATAATATTCAAACGTCTTCTCCTCTGAAACCGCTTGGCCAAACAAAGCCAAATTTTAAGTGAAGCATCTATAGAATGGGGGAATCAATGTGTATATAAATAATCTAGGTCACATGACCAAGATGGCCGCCATGCCCATATATGGTAAAAACCCATCAAAATCAGCTTCTCTGAAACCAATAGACTGATTTCAAGGAAACTTGGCGTGAGGCATCGATGGCTAGAGTACTCCAATGTATATATAAATCATGACCCTGTGGTGACCTTGACCAAGTTTATGGCAAGGTCAACATGGGTTGCCTGTGCATCTGAATTGGGAAAACTGTTAAAATGTCATTTGAAGGAAAAAGCCAACAGGAAATTGGCAAATGGACAGAATATTGAAGATTCTGAAAAAAAGAAAATGGCCCAAGGGCTTATCTGCCCCTGCACTGGAGTTAAATACCATAATATTCAAACATGTTTATTGGTATATGCAGCTGATCTCAGGTGAGCGTTTACAGGACCATTGGTCCTCTGGTTTCAAACTTTGCATCATCTCATAGCTACGATTTTTAAATTTGTAAGAGTATGACTTTTAAGATGACAAATACGACAAAACCATTTCAAGCCTATAAGGCTATTAGTGACGGCTGCGGTGTTTTGTAACTACAACCAATTCTCACTTTCTAAAACATTGTTTGAAGATATAAACCTCCAATCTAAGATAAATGGCATATAAGCATGATAATATTCGTTAATTAACATAATTCGCAACGCACCACGAAAGATTCTGCTGAATTTACGAATGAAAAAATTATCTGCATGTTCAAATATATTATTTACATACATGTAACAACATGCGTCACCGTGTTGTGTCCTTGAGCAAGACACATTAACTCCCTACAGTACTGGTTCAACCCAGGAAGAGTTGGCTCCGTCCCGACATAACTGAAAAATTGTTGACTGGGACGTAAAGCCTCAGTATAAACAAAACACACATTGCACAATTACTTTCAAATTTTGCAATCAAATAATACCAGATTTGAAAGTTATTTTAATCTGATACAATGTATCATGATAGAGAATATTCGGGGAAAAAGTGCACAGATATCATATGTCACTGTGTCTCGTTTAGGTATCACCTTTAACGACGGCCGTTGACTGACTCTTCCCGTCCAGTCTCTATGTTGTTATTTCTAAATCTAACACGGTCCTTTTTTTCTGGGTTCATTACAAAAGCATGTCCATGCAATATACATATTTTTCCTTGAGCTGTAAAAATTGAAATTTTCATTGGAAAAAATATGATATGTAACGTGCAGCCGAGCCAAGCCACAGCAAACCCCGTCGGTGGAAAAGCATGCTGTAATATGATAACTGGCAAAGGATAAAACCATCCGCCAACTGCCACCAAAATGTAACTAAATCTCAAAGAGAGAAGTAACTCCGAGCGGTCACTACTACTAAACATTGGCTCTAGCCACTACAGTACGTGGCTGCCAAAGCTTTATACGATAATCAAATAACTTGATTGACCTGACGAACGGGTAGGTCATCATATAGCATCTAACGCTTATACAGAATATGTGAAAATGACCTGCTTCAGGTCCGATAAGTATGAGCCGTACCAGGAGAACCGCCTTGGAACGGTTAGAAATACAATTACTAGGGGGCTTAAACCGGTTTTATGGGATCCCAACCCTCGCCCTAGGTCCTGGTATGGTTCATCTGCATCGTTCATATCGTATTTGAATAAAGATTAAACATACATTAATAAACAACGGGCAACTCAGTCCCAGCTCCTTGCCGACACAACGCACACACAATCGACTTTCAACTACTACCAACACAACTTAACGCCACACCTGGACACCAGTCAGCTACCCGAGCGCTAGTAATAGTAATCAGACGTCTCAATATCCCTCTCGGTAAAAGAACCCGGGATAAAGTCTGCTACTGATATGGCCCAAAGTACCTGAACTGCTTAGTCCCTACGATATCTGTCTTCCAGCTCTCTACAAACCTAGAGCTGCAGATTGAGTAACACAGCAACCAACCCGAGCACTAATAGTAGACTACTATCTTGCCCTCTCCGTACAGCTAGGCTACACTCAGAGAACTCGGGAAGATAGTTTGTTACTATTTCGGCCCAAAGTCCGTTACTTGTTACTTTAAAGGTAAACCTCTAATATTACCTCTTCGTGACTCAATCACCAACTTGACCACAAACGTCTTGCTCTCGCCTTTTATACCCTTTCCGGCACGTGCACTTTTGGATTGTTCCATTACAACGGACTAGTCGATTCAAAATTACTATGTGGGTAAATCGGGTGTAAAACGTTTCCTATTTAATCACCGTGTATGACAAATTCAATGGGGAAAATGGATTATGTTGAACAACTTTACTCGACGAATATCAAACTACGAGCTCTTGAAGATACTTTAGCAGAAACTATGGTTTTAATATAGATATTCGTCACAGATAGTTTTGCTCAAAACATTGATTTTGGTACACGTTAGAACCGCCTCGCCGAGGCGGTTCTAACGAGTACCCACAATCTATGTTTTCGACAAAATGTAAGAAAAATAGGTATACCCCTGCCTACCCCTGTTTTGCTATATAAAAGTGGGGTTTAAGGGGGTATTCAGTACACGGACATGTTATCCTGATATACTGTTTTTTTTTCCTGGAGTATTTTTCTCACGTCTTGCTTTCTAATGGAAAGAGAAGAAGTATAATTGAGCCGCCTCATGGGAAAACCAACAATCTGCATAGGCGAAAACAAAGACGCAATTCAGCTTCGCGGTAACCGCGAAGCTGATCAGCGCCTTTGTTTTCGCTACTCGGATAGTACAATTCATCTTCTACTTAAATCCGAAATTTCAAGCTTCTAGCTCTTTTCTGTGCTTGTGCAGGCCGGTTTGTGTCGGACCTGTTCGGAAACCACATTGTTGGTTTTCCCACGAGGCGGCTCATTATTAATGACACAATTCACAATAGAACAATAGCTTGTCAAGCGATGTGGAATATGGGTGAATTTTAATCTTGTTTTTTATTCTTTTGTTTTAGTGCTTTTAACGATTTAGCTAATTTCTTATTCAAACAATGAAATAGGTGCAATGTTTTCATCGAACGAAAAAAATATACCATTTCACACGTACATAATTCTTTCACGCTAACGTGTCCGTAAAATAAATAGCCCACTTACGTCTTATTGTAACATATTAGAACTGTGTGTACAGAGGTATAATTGTATATTATTATTATTATTATTATTATTATTATTATTATTCTGTATTATTATTATTATTCGAAGCGTAGATTGTGAACACACGGTAGAACCGCCTCACCAAGGCGATTCAAACGTTTACCCACAATTAATATTTTGAGCAAAATCTTCTGAAATGGCTGCTTGTTGTATAGGCCTGTTTCCGTAATGTATAACGTCTTGAGTTACAACAGTGTGAAATGTCCTTCAACTGTCTGATATATTTTGAGAGAAGCGCTTTTGATTCCAACAGACCAACTAATCGACGACTGAAGTCAATACGATAAAGGTATAAGCGTTTATTTTATTTTTAACTCTTGCAGCATGTAACATGACTAAAACTTGCCCATGTAACATACAGAGATTTTTAAATTTTTAAAAAACAAAAATTTTCAGTAGAAAATATTTGCTATTTTTCTTATTTTTGCTCAAAACATAGATTGTGGGTACACGTTAGAACTGCCTCGGCGAGGCTGTTCTAACGTGTACCCACAATCTATGTTTTGAGCAAAAATAAGAAAAATAGCAAAACATTACTACTGAAATTTTCAAGTTTTACACCTTCAGAAAATTCTTTTTGTCGTATGGGCCTGTTTTCGTAATTGAAGGAAAAATGAAATAAATATTACCAACTGAATTTGTTTAAAGAGCTGTTTATATTTTTATTTCGATCCTTTGAGATATTAAGAGTGTTCAAAACGCTTACGTTTAGAAAGTTTAACATACTCTTAAGCAATGTTTTAATTATTTTACCTCGTTTATATATAGGAATCTGTCTTTGATTTAGACTTCTCGTGTAAATTCTCGACATTGCAGCACAATAGTATGGGCTTTCAATGCCGGTTTAAAAAGGGGCTACTGATGAGGGTTCTTTACCCGGAGACAATGCTGTTTGAATATTCTTACCGTCAACCTTTATACTTTATTCTACCATTTGAGCCCGGTTTGACTTTAAACGAATCAAGTGTATGGCAACTTTATGACGATAATTATAATGAAATATAAACCAGAAAGAAAAATAATATAACTCAGTAGGCTCGAGCTTATTCTATGTATAAAAACGATATTATTAACATTGTAGAGATCATTTTATATGCAGACAGTTTTATAATGTCGTTTTCGCATTAGTGCCTATTTAATTGGATTAATATTTTTCTCGCTATTATTAATTAATAAATTTATTTATTGTACTTATATACCTATTTTTATTTATTTATTTATTCATTTATTTATTTATTTATTTATGTTTGCTTCGTATAGACAGACCATGAAGTTTGAAACGTATTGCGTTATCTTGCTCCTTGGTGTCATGATTTACCCAGCGTTTGGGGGTAAAAGACAAGAAGAGATAAATAGATTAACGGAGGAAAAAACACAGCTTTCTGCTGATAATACAGACCTTAAGATACAGGTTCACAATCTCCAGGACGAGCTCAAGAAGCTTAATGAAAGTATATACACAAGTAAGTGAATAAACCATTACGAAAACGCCTATTCTCCATAGATTATTATAAAATTTCATCGTCAGGCCATCCCCGGGTAGCTGTGTATGGATTCTAAATTTAATTTGATCAATTTATGACCCTTCTTCTAATCCTGCTCACTCCTCCATATTACTATAACTTATCTTACATCCCTGTTTATTCATTCCAGATGAATGCGACAATGTGGAGTGCTTGAATGGCGGAGTTTGTCATGACGAGTTCAACAGATACCGGTGTGATTGTCCAGCCGGATGGGGAGGAGATCTCTGTGAAACGAGTAAGTTTATGACGTCAACGTGAGTAACTGACGTAACATGTTTGTCAAAGCACCACTTCTATGTATATGCTATATACAATTTTAATTTGATGTTTTATGATGCAACTGATTACATCATGACAGGCACGTTGTAATGACGCAATTACATTCACATTATGAACACTATCGTTCTCATAGTCACATAATTGTTTATTATTATTATATCACTTTATTTATATGATTATAAATAATATTTTTGTTTCTTATTCATATTATCTAGATGAGGCAACAATCTATGCTCAGTTCAAATGCACTGGCGACAAAACGTTTGAGATGGGTGACAAGGTGGTGTTTGACCTGAAGATCGCCAACGCCGGTAACGCTATGAACGCCGAAACCGGCGTCTTTGAGGCGCCTATCGACGGGCTATATTTCTTCAGCACAACACTTTGTTTGAACAGCGCGAATATTAATTCTGCGTTTTTCATCATGCAGATGGATGTAGGTGCAGCTAAAGCGACGAATCTGGCCAAGGGACAAGTTGGAAACAAGTACTTGGCTCATTGTAGCGGTACATCAGCGGTGGCCTACCTAGGCAAGGGTGCACAGGCGTGGGTTGAATATGGGTATAACAGTAATACCAAAAATAGTGAGCCCCTTACTGTCAGCACCACTCACACATTCACGGGATTTCTCGTGAATACGAGAAATTTGGTGTAAAAAAATCCTTGAAAGGAAATTAAGAAAATAAATGAGCCTGTGCGTGAGAAAACCAACAATTTGGGTTTCTGACCAGGTCCGACACAAACCGGGCTGTACAGTCACAGAAGATGGTTAGAGGCTTGAAATTTTGGATTAAAGAAGAAGAGGGACTGTACTATCCGTGTAGCGAAAACAAAGGCGCTGATCAGCTTCGCGGTTACCGCGAAGCTGATCTGCGTCTTTGTTTTCGCATAGGCAGATTGTTGGTTTTCTCACGCACAGGCTCAAATGACAAATAAGAGAAAAAAAACTGTTAAAGTATCATATTATGCTTGTTAAAACGCAGATTATTTAATTGTTTATACACTTAATCTCATAACATAAGCACCCAGAATGCAAAAAATATATACCTTTAGTTCCAAACATCAAACAATCCAAGTCCTTCGGGAACATACAATGACAGTATGCGGTAGTAACTACAATGACACCGTTTCAAAAGCTCTAATTAAATATGTCGTAATATTCGATTTTAGGACGGAAACTTCGTCAAAATGACAGAAAATAATTGAAAAAAAAAAATTATATATATATATATCAGAAACCAATATGGTTCTTCTCGTTTTCTGGAAAGTCTGCGGACCGCCTTTGACAACCGTGTGTAAAAGACAGCTTTTTCCATCGTGTTTCTGTATTTGAGCCGGGAACCAGACGAACACGATGTTGACGTCATTATCCACGATCACTGAGCGAATCAAGAGTCAGTTTAATAAATTCTCGTTTTATATTTTTGTAAAATTCTTTTGAAAATTATTTTGATCCGGATCATCTACAGATCCGCAATGGCTACAACAAGTGTATGTAAAAGACGTTTGTAATATGTTCTTGAGTATTTTGTAAGCTGTTTTTGTAAACTTGTAAGATTGTATTTTTTGTTGTTTTGGTTTGAATTATATTTCCTTTTATTTTGTTGTTTTCATATCCATTATTAATGTAAACCTGTGAAGGGTAATTAAAAGATCTTAATTTGTATTAATTATATATCAGAATAGACTGGCACTCGTCCAATGTTTGATATTACCTTAATTTATACTGGTAATGTGGCTATGGTTGCTCAGTTGGCAACTCGAACGGTAAGCGAGAAGCCCTGGATTTGTGTCTTGATCGGAACACATTCTTCTTTCGCCCCTGTGACATTTGATAGGTCAATGTGGGTCAGTTCTCAGGCTGCGAGCAGTAAAGGGTACTGTCTTGTCGGTTCCGAGCAGATTCGGGACGACCTTATACAGCGGGGGGGGGGGGGGGGGGGGGTTACCGGTCGACATGTGGCTCGTATCTTAATTGGCAGACTGCTTGCACCGTAGAACATTGAAACAAGGCCCTGGATTCGAGTCCTGGTCGAGCCATGTTCTTTTTCCGCCCTTCAACCTGTAACATTTGGTAGCCCAGCGTTGGGTCCGTGCTCGGGCTGCGAGGCAGCAAAATGGACCGACTCGTCGATTCCGGCATGATTCCGAGCAGATTCGGGACGATCTGATACTGCAGGGCAAAATGTAACTAGTCAGCATGTTGCTCGGTAGCTTGGAAAGAGGCCCTGTCGAGTCCTGATCGGGACACGTTCTTTCTCCGACACAGTAACACTAACATCATGTTCTAAAGGCAGGCTTTCTTGTTCCTTTATGCAAAAAGTAGGGGAAAAGTAGGGGTACTTTTTGTAAAATAGTAGTGAAAAAGTAGGGCAAACAGAGAAGAAAAAGTAGGAATAGTAGGGCAAAAATATACACCTCGACAAAAGTTTAGCATATTCTAGTTTTAAATTGCAAAAGTTAAATGCCCGCAAAATATTTCAAAAACATAAAACAGATTCGCAATTCACGGATTCAGAAAGGAAGCATGTCGTAGTATGTCGTAGCAAAGAACAAATGAAAAATTTGTCTTAGATTTTTAAAATTTATGTGCTACAATATGCATTATTTTGATAATAAGCCGTATTTCTAACATCTGAATTCCGCACCCCATATGACACGTCTGTACAAAATTCACACCCAGATCAAGGAAGCGTATGTTGGAACAACCTGTTACATACAAAAAATGAGAGCTGAAAGTCAGACTCTGACATTTCTGGGAAGAACAAAAATGTATAGAATGTATAGCAAAATTGCAATGTTAAACATTTTGAAAATAAGTTTGCCGCTAAAGATGTCTAATGTCTACATCTCAAATGACAGGATAATGATGTCTATACCACATTATTATTCTGTCTGTGGACTAAAGATTTTACTAAGTTTCGTTTTATAATGTTGAATTTGAGTGCTTTTTAAGAAGGTTTTAAAAATGTGTCGAAAATCGCACTTTCAAAACATTAGCCTTTTCTTTTGTCATTCAGTATCTAAATAACTGCCGATTTTTAATCCAAAAAAGCACTGGTTGTTTCCGCTGTAACCATGGCGTCGAATAGAAGCAATTGCGTCAACACATTTATTCACTGAGTCAAGTTTTTACCAGACATGTTTCCTTTATTTTAGACATATAATTATGCTAAACTTATGACGAAGAGTATATAGAAAACTTGGCCTGATACATCAATGACAAAAGAATTTACATTTTTTTCAGGTACCACCGTTTTCAGGTAGAATTCAGGTCATAACAATTAGAACAACCTTAGACATGAAAGTATATATAGCACCATTCCCATACGCCTCCATCCAACAAGGCATCACTGGCCTTTCGACATGGACATCAAATGCCTAAGGTGTTTCCAAGAAGGCATGAGTTGGGGATAGCATGAGAATTACTATGCTTGCTCTTGTAAGGGGGGTTTGGGGGAGCTCCCCCAGGAAAATTTTGCTATTAAGGAGGCCTGTAGTAGCAATTTTAATGCACCTTTGAGCTCATTTATGCACAGGAAACTCTGCATATTTTACAGGCAGAATTTTTATTTCAATGCTAAAATAGACCTGTAGGTTGAATGGAAAACTGCTGTCACATATGAACCACTTCATGGAAAAACCAACTATCTGCATATGCAAAAAGTCACTGAACCATAAAATTAGGTCACAGTGACACAGGAATACTTTACGGTCGAAGGTCTTCTCATATGCAAACATATCGCGAAAGAAGTATGTTCATATACCAATTGAGTGCCGAGATATAAGGCAAAATCACTCAACCGTGAAATTAGGTCATAATGGCCTAAAACTACTTTAAGGTCAAAGGTCTTGTCATACGCAAACATTATGAGAAAGAAGTTTGTTCATAAACCAATTGAGTTCCGAGATATAAGACAAAATCACTGAACCATGAAATAAGGTCACAGCGACCAAGGAATACTTCAGGGTCAAAGGTCTTGTCATTCGCAAACATATCGTGAAAACAGTATGTTCATATACCAATTGAGTGCTGAGATATCCAAGGCAAAATCACTCAACCGTGAAATTAGGTCATAATGACCTTTAGGACTATTTTAGGGTCAAAGGTCTTGTCATACGCAAACATAGTGTGAAAGAAGTTTGTTCATAAACCAATTGAGTGCCGAGATATAAGGCAAAATCACTGAATCGTGAAATTAGGTCACAGTGACCTATAAGTATACTGGGGTCAAAGGTCTGGTCATACTCACTCATAATCTGAAAAAAATATGAAAATATACTGAGTGTCAAGATATAAGGCAAAATCACTGAACCGTGAAATTAGGTCACAGTGACCTATAAGTATATTGGGGTCAAAGGTCTGGTCATACTCACTCATAATCTGAAAGAAGTAAGAAAATATATTGAGTGTCAAGATATAAGGCAAAATCACTGAACCATGAAAAGTAGGTCAACCGACCCTTACCGTCATGACACACAAGTCAGTGTCGCATAGTCAAAAGATGAATGACCAACCATCTTCCTAAGTTGTTTCTATTAAGAAATAAAAAGAAAAAAAAATCAGGGAGTTCTAGATTTTGACCCCTAGCACCAAAGACACTGATCCAGAGGTCCGATGTCATGGTACCTAAAGTGTATGAAGTATGAACACTTTATGATAAGTTGTTGTCAGGATATGGACTCCTTGTAAGAGTTACACAGCAGTACATCTATTTTTTTACAGTGTTCTAGTTTTTAACCTCTAGCCCCACCCCCAAGGCATGGACCCAGAGATTCGATGCCATGAAATGAAACTCAACCCTAAAGGGTACCTATGGTCCGAGTATGAAAGCCCCCTGATAAAAGGTTTTCAAGATAAAGACTTCTAGAATACTATATCACAGAAAAGCCATTATTATTGACGGTGTTCTAGATTTTAACCTCTTGCCCCACCCCCTGGCATGGACTCAGGAATCTGATGCCATGGAATGAACGCCGACCCTTCAGAGTGTCGATGGCCCAAGTATCAATGCTTTCTGGTGAGTGGTTGTCAAGATATGGAATTCTAGAAAACTATGGCAAGAATGGATATTTTTGGTGTTCTAGATTTTAACCTCCAGCCCAACTCCCTGGCCAGGACCCAGGGGCCCGATGCCATGGAATAAAAGCTAACCCTACAGGGTATCTATGGTCCAAGTATGAATGCTTTCTGATGAGTGGTTGTCAAGATATGGACTTCTAGAAAACTTTAACGCAAGTGTGACGCGCACGGGAACGTGGACGACCGGGGTGACTGCAATAGCTCTATGCACTTCGTGCAGTCGAGCTAAAAACTGATCAAAACTGCATCTTCATTCACTTTGACAACGATTTATTTACCTTTGACGTCATTTCCGTAATATACACGTCATCAGAGGTAGGCCTAAAATACGACCAGGTGACTTTACCGGTAAAAAGGAATTTAAAGTATAATTCAGGGTTCCCACGCTCCAGCAGAGTCAAAGTTCCCTGACATTTCCCTGACAAAAATCCATTTTTTTCCCTGACAATTTATCGGCGTTTCGACCAACGTTTCCCTTCGTACCCAAATATTTCACTGAAAGTTACTAGTGCTAATGTATATTTATAATGTTACAGTGTATAGAAATTACATCATTATCCAGCTTTTATGCAGTCTACATAAAAAAAGACTGTAAAGAGCATGTTTCAAAAGAACTGTTAGTCAAAGTACAATGTCAATGTAACTTTGATTCTGTCAGACTATGTATTGTTAAAGTTTCAACTGTTATACACTGTGATCTATTTGCAATCATATGTCATTATATTCAAAAACTTATTCAAAATGACTCAACAGATAAATTGTTTATTTGAGAAGTGCTTAAGATTCATGTCACCAATTCTTCATTCATGTTGATACAGAGAACTGTCTCCTAGATACATGCTCCAAGAAAGGTAACAACATGGTTGTGATAGGTTTTGAAGCAGGAACAGAAGGAAATAAAAAAGAAAATGCTTGCCAAAACACCAGGATGAAGAGAAACAGACAACACTAGTTTTCACAATAAACTGTTAACATAACTTAAATAGGAAATACATATAAACAGTAAGATGGTTAACTCTTTCTCACTAAGGCAAGTATATTAAGTAAACACATTGAAGACCTATAAAGACAGTCTGATAGAAGCTAGCACTGTGGTTCATGTCATATCTTGGGGGCTTCATCACTTCCTTAATATTTCCAATAATGTTGAACACATTTCAGATCACAACAAAAAATGAGCTAATAATCATAAAGGCATAATTTAAGAGGCAAGAAGTTACCATACCTTCAGTTTCTATTACTTTTTAAAAATAGAAAAAAACTAGAAATTGGCTGCAAGCAAGGCTTTCAGTATACCCCCTGCAAAATTATCTGAAGTCAAACACGCAGAAAATTTGTCAAAGATATCTTTTTAGCATAATAATTCTTCATGTACATCCTCAGTATGCCAGTCACATCTATAAGATATTAAAATAATGTATTGAAAGCTTGAGGTTGATTTCACTGTACGCACTATAATCATTATTGTTTATCATGAGAAATGGTAAAAAATTGGCTAAGTTAAAGAAAAGCTGTAAATTTGTCAAAAATTATTTTTTCAGCATGAAAATTATTCATGCACATCTTAAATATATCTGGAACAAATCTACAAAGAATTTAAAAGAAACACTGAAAGCCCTCAGAGGAGTTGATTTCACAAAGTATGCACTACCAACCATTATTGTACCGGTGTCCCAGTTTATCTTACCCCCTGGACAGCTTACCCCCCGGGGGGTAAGCTGACCGCGGTTGGCTTACCCCCCGGGGGGTAAGCTGTCCCGGGAAATCTTGCCCCCACCCTGGATATCTTCACCCCCGGGCGGGCAAGCTGTCCAGGCCGGTTTATCTTGCCCCCCCACCAAGTTTCAAGTATTGGTTGTGATTGATTTTTATACACATTTTTTGAACTATCCAAAAATGAAAATGTTGGATTAAAATCACAAGTCCTAAAAAGTTGTTTTCAGTGTGGCAAAAGTGGAAACTTAGTTTCTAATTGGTACAAGGATGGGGGGGGGGTAACATGTCCAGGGCGGTTTATCTTAAACCCCCACCCAGACTTTGATGTTGATATTCTTTGTCTTCATCATCATTTGTACAACCTTAATATGAAATAATATTGGATTTCAATCAAAAGACAAGTATGTCCTATAAACTAGTTTTGAATGTCGGAAAAGAAGAAACTACATGTAATTGGTACAAGGGTGGGGGTAACCTGTCCAGGACGGTTTATCTTGCCGCCCACCAGGATTTTGATGTTGATTTTTTTTTCTTCACTATCACTTGAACAACCTTAATATAAAATAATATTGGATTTAAATCACATGACAAGCCCTATTAACTTGTTTTCAATGTCCAAAAAGAAGAAACTAATTGTTATAAGGGTGGGTGGTAACCTGTCCAGGGCGGTTTGAACTGACCCCCACCCAGGTGTTTGATGTTGATATGTTTTTTTTTTAACCATCATTTGAACCATGTTGATATAAAATAAAGTGGATTTAAAACAACAAGACAAGTCTTATAAACTTGTTTTCAATGTCGGAAAAGAAGAAACTACATGTAATTGGTACAAGGGTGGGGGGTAACCTGTCCAGGGTGGTTTATCTTGCCCCCCACCTAGGTTTTTGATGTTGATTTTTTTTTCTTCACCATCATTTGAACAACCTTAATATAAAATAATATTGGATTTAAATCACAAGATAAGCCCTTTAAACTTGTTGTCACTGTCAGAAAAGAAGAAACTAATTGGTACAAGGGTGGGGGGTAACCTGTCCAGGGCGGTTTGAACTGACCCCCACCCAGGTTTTTGATGTTGATATTTTTTTCTTCACCATCACTTGAACAACCTTAATATAAATAAGAGCTGTCGCAGGACAGCGTAGCTCGCCTGACTTGTACTATGCCACTACATCTGTTAAAATCTATGACCCATGACCTTGACCTCAAGGTCACTCAGAGGTGGGTCATGGTGGTACAACATAAAACTTCAGACAATGCAAAGTATCAACTTGATCAATTTACATGTTCAAGAGATATAGACTTATAAAAACATTAACCAAAACTTAAACACAAAACTCCCAAGTCCGTGACCCTGACCTCAAAGTCATCCAGGTGAGTTGTGATGTACAGCATAAAACCTGAGACCAATATCTACCAACCTGCAAGTATCAACTTTATCCATCAACATGTTCAAGAGATTTAGACTTTAACCAAAAAATTAACACAAAATTTCTAAGTCTGTGTCCTTGACCTCAAGGTCACCCAGGGTAGGTCATGATGGTACTGCATAAAATTTTATACCAATATCTACCAACATGCAAAGTATCAACTCGATCAATCAACATGGTCAAGAGATATAGACTTACAAAAACTTAAATCAAAAACTTAAACACAAAATTTCTAAGTCCGTGACCTTGACCTCAAGGTCACCCAGGGTTGGTCATGATGAAACTGCGTAAAACTTCAGACCAATATCTAGCAACATGCAAAGTATCAAAACAATCCATCAATATGGTCAAGAGATATTGACTTACAAAATCTTTAACCAAAAACTTAAACACAAAATTTTCTAAGTCCGTGACCTTGACCCCAAGGTCACCCAGGGTGGGTCATGATGGTACTGCGTAAAACTTCAGACCAATATCTAGCAACATGCAAAGTATCAAAACAATCCATCAATATGGCCAAGAGATATTGACTTACAAAAACTTTAACCAAAAACTTAAACACAAAATTTCTAAGTCCGTGACCTTGAGCTCAAGGTCACCTAGGGTGGGTCTTGATGGTACTGCGTAAAACTTCAGACCAATATCTATCAACATGCAAAGTATCAACTTGATCCATCAACATGGTCAAGAGATATAGACTTCTAAAAAACTTTAACCGAAAGTGTGACGCGGACGTAAACGTAAACGTAAACGCGGACGACCGAGGTGACTACAATAGCTCTATGCACTTCGTGCAGGCGAGCTAAAAAGTATTGGCTTTATACTCACAAGACAAGCCCTATAAACTTTTTTTCAATATTGGAAAAGAAGAAACTAATTGGTACATGGGTGGGGGGTAAGCTGTCCAGGGCGGTTTATCTCGCCCCCCACCCAGGTTTTTGATGTTGATTTTTTTTCTTCACCATCATTTGTACAACCTAAATAAAATCACAAGAAAAGTCCTATAAACTTGTTTTCAATGTCAGAAAAATAGAAAAAAATTGGTACCTGGGTGGGGGGCAACCTGTCCAGGGCGGTTTATCTCGCCCCACCCCCACCCAGGTTTTTTGATGCTGATATTTTTTTTCTTCACCATCATTTGAACAACCTTAATATAAAATAATATTGGATTTAAATCACAAGATAAGCCCTGTAAACTTGTTGTCACTGTCAGAAAAGAAGAAATTTATTGGTACAAGGGTGGGGGGTAACCTGTCCAGGGCGGTTTGAACTGACCCCCGCCCAGGTTTTTGATGTTGATATTTTTTTCTTCACCATCACTTGAACAACCTTAATATAAAGAAGTATTGGCTTTATACTCACAAGACAAGCCCTATAAACTTGTTTTCCAATGTTGGAAAAGAAGAAACTAATTGGTACATCGGGAGGGGGTAAGCTGTCCAGGGCGGTTTATCTCGCCCCCCCCCCCCAGGTTTTTGATGTTGATTTTTTTTCTTCACCATCATTTGTACAACCTAAATATAAAATAAAAGTGGGTGTAAAATCACAAGACAAGTCCTATAAACTTGTTTTCAATGTCAGAAAAATAGAAAAAAATTGGTACCTGGGTGGGGGGCAACCTGTCCAGGGCGGTTTATCTCGCCCCCACCCAGGTTTTTTGATGTTGATTATTTTTTCTTCACCATCATTTGAACAACCTTAATATAAAATAATATTGGATTTAAATCACAAGATAAGCCCTGTAAACTTGTTGTCACTGTCAGAAAAGAAGAAACTAATTGGTACAAGGGTGGGGGGTAATCTGTCCAGAGCAGTTTGAACTGACCCCCACCCAGGTTTTTGATGTTGATATTTTTTCTTCACCATCACTTGAACAACCTTAATATAAAATAGTAGTGGCTTTAAAATCACAAGACAAGCCCTATATACTTTTTTTTCAATGTTGGAAAAGAAGAAACTAATTGGTACATCGGGAGGGGGTAACCTGCCCAGGTTTTTGATGTTGATCTTTTTTCTTCACCATCATTTGAACCACCTTAAAATAAAAGTGGATTTAAAACATCCATTTTTGGAGTGGGAATCTTTTCCGATTGCGCCTTTTCCTGATCTTTGCCTACTTGTACTTTTTTAAAATCACAAGACAAGTCCTATAAACTTGTTTTCAATGTTAAAAAAGTGAAACTAATTGGTACATGGATGGGGGGTAACCTGTCCAGGGCGGTTTATCTCGCCCCCCACCCAGGTTTTTGATGTTGATTTTTTTTTTCTTCACCATCATTTGTACAACCTAAATATGGGCCACTGAATGAGGAGGAAAAGAGATATGTATTCAAACTAAATGCACTTTAACTGATAATTCTTCCTTCTGAATTAATTTTTAATCAGTGTAATAAGCCTAGAAAATTTTATCATCCAGTACATAGGCGGGGGGCGAGATAAACCGCCCTGGGCAGCTTCATCCCCGCCTGTATAACTGAGGGTATAGAATGGAAAGACAAGGAAAATGTCTTGATAATAAAATGGATTGCAGTTAAAACTGATAAAGCTTCTTAAGGTATTAATTTGAAACAGTTGTAATAAGCCTAAAAAATTTTATCCTTCAATACCTAGGTGGGGGGCAAGATAAACCGCCCTGGACAGCTTCACCCCCACCTGAGAAAGTGAAGATAGGAACTGAATGAGGAGGAAAAGGGATATATATTCAAACTAAATGCACTTTAACTGATAATTCTTACTTCTGAATTAATTTTTAATCAGTGTAATAAGCCTAGAAAATTTTATCATCCAATACATAGGCGGGGGGCGAGATAAACCGCCCTGGACAGCTTCACCCCCACCTGAGAAAGTGAAGATAGGAACTATTAGAAGGTATTAATTTGAAACAGTTGTAATAAGCCTAAAAAATTTTATCCTTCAATACCTAGGTGGGGGGCAAGATAAACCGCCCTGGACAGCTTCACCCCCACCTGAGAAAGTGAAGATAGAAACTGAATGAGGAGGAAAAGGGATATATATTCAAACTTACTTTAACTGATAATTAATTTTTAATCAGTGTATTAAGCCTAGAAAATTTTATCATCCAATACATAGGCGGGGGTCGAGATAAACCGCCCTGGACAGCTTCACCCCCACCTGAGAAAGTGAAGATAGGAACTGAATGAGGAGGAAAAGAGATATGTATTCAAACTAAACACACTTTAACTGATAATTCTTCCTTCTGAATTAATTTTTAATCAGTGTAATAAGCCTAGAAAATTTTATCATCCAATACATAGGCGAGGGGCGAGATAAACTGCCCTGGGCAGCTTCACCCCAGCCTGTGAAAGTGAAGATAGGAACTGAATGAGGAGGAAAAGCGATATGTATTCAAACTAAATGCACTTCTAACTGATAATTTTTCCTACTGAATTAATTTTTAATCAGTGTAATAAGCCTAGAAAATTTTATCATCCAATACCTAGGCGGGGGGCGAGATAAACCGCCCTGGGCAGCTTCACCCCCGCCTATGTAACTGAGGGTATAAAACTGAATGACAAGGAATAGGGCTTTTTAATCAAATAAATTGCATTTCTAAAAGATAGATCTTCTTATGGAATTAATTTTTAAACAGTGTAATAAGCGTAGAAAAATTGATCCTTGAATACCTAGGCGGGGGGCAAGATAAACTACCCTGGACAGCTTCACCCCCACCCAGGTAAATAAAATATTTTTTTTTTAAAAAAAAGGGCGGATTAGACAACATGTCACTAAATAATGGTAAAAGGACATGATATTATTTCATTGGTGCAGGAAAATAAACATATATATTCTAAAAACACTTTCTGTCCGAGTGGGTGGGGGGCAAGATAAACTGGCCTGGACAGCTTACCCCCCGGGGGTGAAGATAATCAGGGTGGGGGGTAAGATTTCCCGGGAAATTTTGCCCCCCCCAGGGGGCAAGCTGTCCAGGGGGGCAAGATAAACTGTTACACCGGTATATAAGAAATGGTCAAGAAATGGTTATGTTGAAAAATAATGTAAATTTGTCAAAATTCACTTTTCCAGTATTATAATTCTTCATGCACATCTTCAATGTGTGGAACATGTCTGCACAGTATTGAAAAGAAATACTGAAAGCCCTTGGAGGAGTTGATTTCACAAACTATGCACTACCAACCATTATTGTATATAAGCAATGGTCAAAAAATGTCTATGTTGAAAAATGCTGTAAATTTGTCAAAAATTATTTTTTCATTGTCATAATTCTTCATGCACATCTTCAATATGTGTAGAACATGTCTGCAAAGTATTGAAAAAAAATACTGACAGCCCTAGGAGAAGTTGATTTCACAAAATATGCACTACCAACCATTATTGTATATAAGCATTGGTCAAAAAATGTCTTCAATATGTGTGGAAAATGTCTCCAAAGTATTGAAAAGAAATACTGAAAGCCCTAGGAGGAGTTGATTTCACAAACTATGCACTACCAACCATTGTTGAATATGGCAATTATCGAAAATTGGCTAAGTTCAAAATGCTGTAAATTTGTCAAAATTTATTTTTTCAGCATAATACTTCTTCATGCATATCTTCAATATCTCTGGCACTTATCTGCAAAGTATCAAAAGAGAATATTGAAAGCTGTAGGAGGAGTTGATTTCACAAAGTATGCACTATTAGCACTATCGCAAACACTCTATGTATAGGTTTAAAAACCCCCATAACTCTTGCAAAACTGACCCTTTGGCCCCTTAATTCATATCACACATGAGTTGTCTAATGGTGCAGGTGTGTTGAAAATTTGAAGAACATAGGGCAAAAACTACTTAAGTTATTCAGCAAAGATGTCAAAATGTTGACGGAATGACGGAATCACAGTCACGGAATGACAGACAGGCTGAAAACAGTATACCCCCCTAAAACTTCGTTTTGCAGGGGGGGGGGGGGGTATAATGAATTTGGCAGTCTGTCGTCCTTTATGAAAAGATAAGAAATAAAAAACGACATTAGAAACTTTCTTTGGTAATGAATGGCCTAACACTTAAAGACAGGGCTGGACTATATAAAGGGGATTAGCATTCAGTTGTCATTTTCTCACTAGACTTCAGACCATTCACATCAAATTTCAGCCAATAGAATATATATAGTCCTAAATACAGTAATGTGATTGGCTTATTCCTGTCATCAAAAAATCAATAATTGATTACCTGTGTTTTACCTGTATTTTGACCCCCCGGCACAGAAACCCTGTCTTTAAACAACCTCAATGCAAAATTCCCTGACACTATCTCAAAATTCCCTGACATTTCCCTTTTGCCTTATTTTTCAAATTTCCCTGACACTCATCAAAATTCCCTGACATTTCCCTGACTTTTGCAAAACTCCAGTTTTCCCTGACTTTTCCCTGACGCGTGAGAACCTTGTAAATATGTAAGAAAAAGAATCCATCATGGGTGTCTAGTGGAGAAAGGAAAATCTCAACCCTCGGGTCCACCATTCCAGTGGAAAACTCAGCGAGCCTCGTTTCCCACTGGAACGGGTGGACCCTCGGGTTGGGATTTTCCTATCTCCACTGGACACCCATGATAGATTCTATTTGTCCTGCATGGTCACATGGGTATGAATTGACAAGTGAGCTATATACCTATTTTTTGCTTCATTTTAATGTCTCTTCAACATTTTTTTTCTTTTTATATAAAACAAGTCCTTTTTCTTATAAAAACAGTTGACTTATGAATAATGTGTATTATATGAACACATGGGCTGAAGAATACATTGTCATATGAAAACAAATTCTACATTTGAGATTCAAAACCTTTTATCATGTTTATCTTTTGATTTTATACTTTGGAGAGAAAAATTTCATGACTTTCCACTGAGAGAAAAATTTCTATTTTTTTTTTTTCCTAGGTGCAGTCATTTTTTATGAAATGTACAGATACAATTTTGGCACAAGATATATTGTACTTAAAATGGGGTTGACAGAATTTTGCAAAAAACTTTTGCCTGTAAGTCTGGAGTCACAATTGACCTAGAACTATGATAATTCAGAATAAACACTAAATGGTTCATATTCCTGTGGTGACCAAATTTTGAGTGAAAAGATTTTGAATCTCAAACAAAGGCAGACAAAATTTTCCTCCCGAAGAAGAAAAACAACAGTGAAGACTCTACATCACTGGTTTCAGTAAGATTCATCGGGTGTACATTTTCATATATCTTATCTGTGTGCCTTGTTTCAATGTTTTAGTTGCAACACATCAATTGTTTGTTTGTTTTCTGGTTTAACATCAGTCAACCATTTTTCAGTCATATCAGAACAAAGCTACCGATTCCTGTAATTAACCAGTACTCTTTGGAGTTTGAAGTGTTTGTGTATAAAGTTTATTGTTCAGTGCACAGGAGAGTTAGAACGCTAGTACTGTGTCACTAAGCCACCACACTCCCCATAGAAATTTTACATCAATTTATTCTAAAAACAATACACCAGTGGGGCTTGAAATGTTTTCAAATTTACTCAAATAACCACATAATTCCTTCTTCTAGGAGTAACATCACATGTCTTGGACCTTCTGCTTGAGAACATTTATCAATTTTCACTGAGTGTTCATCCCAGATGGTTTACAGGCTTCTTTGTTATAAAACCTTTTTCATGCTCAACTTAAATGAGAACCAATTTTATCTTGCTCAATTATGCCAAAATTGCACCAATACTTAGCATTTCACCATTTATGCGCATGATGAATTCCTGCTTTTAATAACCTAAATTTTCCAATGGTATTTAATAGCTATTTCAGCTTTTATGAGTGATTGAAATCTCAAGCTCGGCTGAATTGAGCATGAAAAAATTGTTTTATAATCAAGGACACTGATCCTTTGTTGACTAAAATCAAGCTGAGCATCAGTCTGAGTCTGGTTCTGGTTTAATTTTCTTCTTTTTCTTCTTCTTTTTCTCTGATCCCCCACCCACATCAGGTGAACCTGCAAGATAAAATAAGAGCTTTCACATGAAAACATGCTCAACTGCTTCTGGCTTTGACAAAAGTTAGGCCTTACTCAACTTGTAACCCAAACCAGCATGCTTAGATATCTTTTTGCCTTGACGCTATAAAGAAAAATCACTGAACCATGAAATAAGGTCACGGTGAACTATTACTACTTTGGGGTCAAAGGTCTAGTCATAATGTGAAAATAGTATGACCATATAACCAATAAGTGTTGAGATTAAAGCAAAATCAAGAAATTAGGTCAAAGTGTTTTGTAACTACTTTGAGTAGGGTTCAGTACCCGAAATTTTGCAATATGGCCCATACCTCATCCCTTTGAACTTTTCTCACTGCTTCCAAAGGATCTGACTTTTATTTTTATTTGGGGTCGAAGGTCTGGTCATACATTATGGAAGAAGTATGACGAGAACCAATGGTCCTGTAAACGCTCACCTGATCTGGACAGCTTTACTAGCACAAGTACAAAGAGCCAATAGGGGAGATTGAATGTTTTCCTATAGTTTTAAGAGGCTATTGACCCCCGAGGCATGGCCAAATTTAACCCCAGGGGCATGATTGGCATAATTTATGTAGAGGACCATTGCCTCATACCAAATATCAAAGCTTTGGGCCCTGTAGTTTCAGAGCAGAAAGTTTTTGATTTTTTTTTTTCATTAAAATGAATATGTTGCCATGGCAACCAGAGTAACAGTACGATCTGCCCAAAAACAATTTGCAACCTTTCCTACTGCCCAGTGATGCTGTATGTATAATTTAAACAAGATCCGCCTACTGGCTTTGGAGATGTTTGAATGTTTTCCAATAGTAAGTCTATGGAGACTATAGACCCCCGGGCCGTGGCAAATTTGACCACAGGGGCATGATTGGCACAATTTATAATTGGGACTACCAAATATTGCTACATACTAAATATCGTAGCTCTGGGTCATCTGGTTTCAGAGAGGAAGTATTTTTTTAGTTTTTCCCATTAAGTCTATCTCTAGATCTGTTGCCATGAAAACCACAATAATCTGCTCCAAAACCTAAGGCAGTCAATCCCCTAATCCAATTATGGTTCACATTAAATTTGGCCCTCTAGCTTCAGAAATATTCTTCTTTGAAATTGTTAACAGACGACGACAGACCCCAAATGCCTGCCTATCCTATAAGCTTACCTGTGAGCCTTTGGCTCAGGTGAGCCTAAAATATATATAAATTTAAAATCTCTGAACTATGAAATTTGATCACAGTGACCTAAGACAACTTTGGGGTCAAAGGTTTGGTCATGTTCACTCACAATGTGGTTTTGTGAAAGAAGTATGCTCATATGCAAGTTTGTAATTGGATTACTACATGCCAAAACTCACACAGCGCCTAACCTATGGTCATGTTCTCTTTCAACTGGCAATTGTTTTGAGCATCTGATGAAATGAAGATCAAATTTACCTATAGATTCTTGTGTAGTATCAGCGGTCATGCTATCTTGTCTATCCTTCTTCTTCTTCTTCTTTTTCTTCTTCTCTGTTCCTTCTTCATCTGAAACGAAGAGATAGCCCCTTATTAAATTGACCATAACAAAAGCTTTCTGCTCAGTGAGTTAAAAACTAATCACAGCTTATTTAAATAAACTAATGCAATCATCCCTATTCGATTTGAGCTCTAGTCATATGGGCCACAACGTGAGAAAATGTACCTTCGGACAATTTTTTGAGTATTAGAAAAACAAAATTACTTTGAATGTATGATGATTCTAGAGTATGTTAGTCTTTTTTTGACCAGATTATTTCAGTTATTTTGTGAGTTCTGACCAATTTACTTTATGAGCCCTACAGACGTCATTGTCCTGAAAAATGACGTCAAAGTTGCGTAATGCATTTCTGCATGTTAGTAGAGCTTACAAAACTGGATGGATTTGCTTAAAACTATTTAAGCACTGGTCAGAATCTATTGTTAAGATAGACGCATACCATCCTTACAGGCAATCTGACGAAATTATTTCGTCTATTTTTATGATGATGCGGTTGCTATGGTTACCGTTTAACGATAGATATAGGAAAATTTTGTGTATTATTGGCTAAAACAAGGGCAGATAACTCCAAATATTGAAAATAAATACGTTTTAAAACTCATTCATTTGGTAGCCCAGTGTTCAAAGATTACAAATACAGTGTTATTTCTAAAACGTATATTACATCATTTTCCCGCTTTTTGTTGCTTTCTACTAGAAATGTCAGAATGTCCGAAGGTACATTTTGTCGCGTTGAGGTTCATATAGCACCACAATAAGGTTAATGTAACACAACACCCCAAATAAACTGGCTTCAAAGTGCAGGATATCGCATAACCATCAGGATAAAGGTATACCCCACTGAATCCCATTTTTAAAACTGGGGTTTATAGGGGTATACCTATTTCTTTTATTTTTGACCTAAAACAAAGATTGTGGGTACTCATTAGAACCCCCTAAGTGAGGCTGTTCTGACCTCATTTTAAATTTTTACAGCTGAAAAAAATTCTCTGTCAATTGCATGGGAGTGTTTCTGTAATGACACAGTGACCATGTTGCATATTATCACCTGAGCCGCATCATGAGAAAACCTGATGTTTGCCTAAGCGAAAACAGAAGCGCAGATCAGCTTCCCAGTAGCTGCAAAGCTGATCAGCACCTTTGTTTTCACAGCTCGGATAGTACAATTCCTCTACTAATTATCCAAAATTTCAATCCCCTAGCCTGCTTCTGTGACTGTACAGGCCGGTTTGTGACGCACCTGATCGGAAACCCCGAAGACTTGTTTTCTCGCAACTCGGCTCATTTTATAGTATACCTACCAGGTTCCTGTTCTGATTTAACTACCAGGTCCATTCTGGCTGTTTTGTGTGGCGTGTTGTCATCATCATCCCCAAACTTTCTCTTTCGTGGAACGTTTGGAAGTGTTGAGTCTGCCGTATCATTGTATGTACGAATTTGACTGAAAAATATGAACTTCATGGTGTAAGTTTGAAATTTATGTAGCAGGTAGAAGCGTCAACAAACAATTTTGTATGGTCCCTTCGGTCAACTAATGTTTTTAAAATTAGGTGACTGTATCCAGTGTTCGATTTCTGTTGTAATCCCAAAAACCATAGTAATCGCTTCATTGCACTTCGCCATCTTTGTTTGTAGTTTATAGTAAAGTTTTTCTTTACTGTATCTCATTATTGTTGACTGAGATATATATTTTCTATATCTTATAGGTAGGTGAAACGCTTCTTATAGTATATGTACGTTTGTATAGTTTTCTTCTTGAAAATGATGAGATAAGTGGTATTTTGTCCGTTATAATGTATTTTCATTGTTCAAATATTCACCTGTGTAAGTACTCATGACGTCACATTGTGTATTTTAACGATGTGTATTGGAAATGTATTTAATAGTTTTTCATTAATAAGATAGTAATCGCTTCATTGCACTTCGCCATCTTTGTTTGTAGTTTATAGTAAAGTTTTTCTTTACTGTATCTCATTATTGTTGACTGAGATATATATTTTCTATATCTTATAGATTGACCAGAATTGATCATCACTCATTAAATCATCTTGAAGCTTCTCTGGTGTTATTCCATCTATCATGGCCTTGAGAACCCTAAGTAACACTCCCTGTTACATCTGGTGGCCAGTTCGGGAGGCCTAATCGACGATGCTGGTGTGATGTCGAGATGTTTGGATGCAGCGCTGGGAGAATCCTGAAAGCATGATATAAATAGTGTGATTCTCGTTTTGGGTTGGATTACTGTGACGTCACGCGTGTTTCATCCAATGAATATGCGGGAATTCCTGGGATTTCCACTCATGGAGTAATGTAAACATTACAACTTTTCGCGATTCGCGTACAAAGTGATCGATCATGGGCCCATCGGAAATGACTGCTGGTGTCGTGCGATCGCTGTGAAACGACGACGATTCAGGGAAACAGTGCATTCCGAAGACCACTAGTGCGTGTTGGAGAGACACGATGACTTTGTAAATGATCCTTATTTTGCGATCATTTGTGTGTTTGACAGTTGTGTTTAGTGTAAGGATGTGTATTGTGTTTGTGATTTTTTTAGGATTAGTGATAGGATTTATTGGATAAGATTTAATCGGTAAGATTTATATCTTGTTGTCTTTTTCCTATTTTTGCAATTAAGGTCTACATATTTTTGCAAAGATTTTTGATTTTTCATAGATTTTGACTTCAATCTTTTTGTGCAACAAAATCCATTCATAGATTTTTGCCTTACCGTTGATTTTCTGTGCACGTGACTCGATTTATTTCCGAGATCATAGATCATTGAAAGGTTAAAGTCAATTTGTGTTCAAGAAATAACATAAAGTTACTGTACCTTAAAGATGAAGACCACTGCATAAAACTGTTCACTGTTTTCCGTCCCCGGGGATAATATTTTCATGCTATAGCGTCTTGAATTTCGCGAAATAACCGTGAACAAGTTTGTGCTGTACTTCGTCTGCTTCAATTTTGCAACAAAATTGCATGCTAAGTAAGCGCGGTCAGAAAACCTAGATTATTCCCTTTCCATGACCGTCATGTGATCTTTTTACAATCCCAGTTAACATTTCCCGGCCAAATCAGGAATAAATATCATTGCACCTTATAATTCCAACCAAACCCTACATCGTAGGCCTATCAGTATGTCGTAACAGTGCAAAATAAAGCAAGTAACCTTTTGTCTTGCGCTGACCTATCGATTAGTGTAACGACTGGCTGCACGCCTCGCGAGAAACGGATTAGTTATAAGTAGCCACTAATTTCTATACCCAAGTGTGATCGGCTCGCTAGCTCAATTGGTAGCGGCGACGGCTATTAACGTATAGGTCAGATCAAGAGGTCCAGGGTTCAAATCCCGTCAGGTTATGTTTTTTTTTCTCTTTTCTTTTTCTTTTTGTTTCTTTCTTGTTTTGCATTTTTTTTTCATTTGAATACTTTATTTATTTTCCATTTACTTATTTTTCTCATTATAGTACTATATGATGTGTGTATGTGGAGATACAAATATGTCATTTGTTTCATTTCTCACTGCTTTCGCTGCGATCATTTAGTACATGTTTTTGTGTCTTGTTCTTTGTGTTATCCCAAATCCCCCTTTCCTCTTGAGAAGATATATAGTGATGTCCCAGAGGAATCATTCTTGAAGTTTTCATTGTTTATGTGGTAGAAACTTTGTTTAGCTTTCAGGGATTGTTAACTTGTTGAGCATTGTGCTAAAATCTAGAATGTTATTGCGAAACTTATAAAGCTTCAAGCATTTATAAGTATTTTTGTCGGACATTTTTTGAAATCGAGACGGTGAATTTTGTAAATGTCGGCAATTTTCTGGTAAGCGCACTTTTCTAGATAGTTAGTTCTTGTATCAGCAGAGTAGCTATTAGTGTAGAATAGAATATGTTCGCACGTAGCTTGTTCAAATAAAGCACACCACATTTGTGTATTCATACTAGGGACAACTGTATTCATACTCAAAATAATTTTGTGTGCTAAAGTGTCATGGTAAAAAGACGTGAATTATAATTCATACTGGAGAACTTTGTGAATTCGTGCTACAATAGTGAATATTGCAGATTTAACGATTCATACTGGAGAACTTTGTGAATTCGTACTACAGTGGTGAATATTACGGATTAGTAAGTCATACTGGAGACACTTGTGGAAGTGAAATTTAACGCGGAATATTCGTGAAACATTGTTTATTCATACTGGAGAAACATTTGAATATGTTTGTCGTCACTGTGAATAACTGATATAGCCTTTGTGTACTGGAGAAAAACATAGTGCAAACGTTTTGAAAACTTGTGCATATAGAGACTTCGTGAACGGAGCGCTTTGTTATTCATACTGGAGAGATACCTTGTGAAATTCATTGTGCTTATATATAGTCGTTAATATAAAGCAACATAATGGAAAGAGAAATGCGGAATTTACGGCGACAAGGCGTCAGTCAAACACAGGAGAATGAACGGTTAATACAGCAAGTGAAAAGGATGGAAGAAGAAAACTATACAAACGTACATATACTATAAGAAGCGTTTCACCTACCTATAAGATATAGAAAATATATATCTCAGTCAACAATAATGAGATACAGTAAAGAAAAACTTTACTATAAACTACAAACAAAGATGGCGAAGTGCAATGAAGCGATTACTATGGTTTTTGGGATTACAACAGAAATCGAACACTGGATACAGTCACCTAATTTTAAAAACATTAGTTGACCGAAGGGACCATACAAAATTGTTTGTTGACGCTTCTACCTGCTACCTGAAAATATATTTTCTATATCTTATAGGAAAACAAAAGGCAAATGCAGGCATTAGTTGCTAGACATCAAGAACAAATTCGTGCTCTAACTGCTCAACGGAATCCTAGAGCTGGTCCTCAAGACAGAGATGAAAATCAGTCAAGAACAGCTAACCCTTATGGTGTAGACAGAGATCAACATATATCGTTAGATCCTCAAGATACCCGAAGAGACGAGCAAGGAGCTCTAGGACCACTTGATGCAGACATAAATCAAGATCAAAGATCATTGGATCCTCACGATACAACTAGAGAGCAGCAAGGAGCATTAGGACCCCAAGTTGCAGGAGAATCAGGAAGTTGGGATACAGTTAGCCATACAAGCAGTAGGGATTCAGTATTTAGACCTGGCCAATACATTGTTCCAGAAGCTCAATACAGGACACCGCCAGTGATGATAGATATACGGATGGAAGGTTCCTATATGCAAGATAATGCTAGAGACGGTCCTAGAGCAAGACAGAATGAGCTTACTAGGAATGAAAATGTACAAGAGCAATCAGACGGAGATGAGGACATAAAAGATCTTGACAGAAGGTTAACACTACTGAGACAACAGGGGTTTTATCCCATAGACGCCAGTATAGAAGTGTTAGAAGGAAATAAGTCTGGAAGAACAAAACTAAGAAAGCCTAGCTTTCTTACGGACAGTGAAGATGAAAAGAAAGAAAGTACTCAACTCAGACAGCAGGAAAGGCTGGACGACACTTCTAAATATCAAAGACTTGAGGCTCGCTCTCCATTGAAAGAAGATACATATTTTTACAGGGAACATATGCTGCCGTATGGTGAAGATGCGAGAGGGAATAGACAAGGTCTTGAACAGAATAGTGAACAGAAAGAAAGAAATGCTCCAGTTCCAGAAAGATATTCCAGAAACACAGATAGAGATTATCAGTACATTCCTCCACCACTAGTATCACCAGCTTGTACAGATAGAAAACAGCATCTTAGACAAGAGGAAATAGAACAGAATAGACATAGGACTGTGGCACAGGACAGATATGATGATAGTCATGGAGAACAGTCATCATATGCACAATGGAAGAGAGTGCAGGATAACCTGAGAACATGGGAAGAAGCGATAAGAAGGAAGGAAGCAGAGCTTATGGAAAGGGAAGAGCAATTGACGATGCAGGAGAAGCGAAGACAAGAAGCTTCTAGATTTCGTGAGAAGGAAAGAGAGCTGAAGAAAAGAATGGAGTTGCTACAAATTCGTGAAAAGAAGTTGTCACAAAGAGAGGCCAGCATGAGGGATGATGAATATGAAGCTGAAGAACATCCTCAATTTAAACAGGATTATACAATAGAGTATAGACAGGACAGAGATAGACAGAAAGAAAGAATGACTGATAGGAGACAGAATACAGAACCTGAACATCGTCTTACCAATACAATAGAATATAGACAAGACAGAGATATACAGAAAGAAAGAATGGCTGATAGGAGACAGAATATAGAACCCGAACATCGTCCTACAAATAAAATAGAATATAGTCGAGAAAGAAATGCAGCAGCACAGATAGAGATAGATAGACTGGGAGAAATGTTACAGAATACAGAATCTGAACATCCTCTTAGTAGTAGAGAACTACCACAAGAGCGTCTCCAAGGGACTTCTATACAGAGAGAACATGAACCAGCAAGAGGCCATGTTTTATGCAATATTGGTGTCAACACAGATAGCAGCCTTTATCAAGATACAGAGAGAGGAAATGATAGACAGAAAGTTATTGATATGCATGTTGATGCTCCCAAGTTTTCACCATTTTCGGGAGAAGACCCAAAGCCAAAGAATGAAGCGTCCTTCGAGGAGTGGAAATACGAAGTGAATTGCACCCGTGAAAACGGAGAATTATCTGAGTCAATGATAGCTCAGCTGATCCGCAAATCTCTCCGTAATCCAGCCAAGAAGATATTGTTGCCACTTGGTACTTCAGCAAGTGTACAAACTATGATGGATAAACTCGAAGGCGTATTTGGAAATGTTGCTAAAGGGCATACCATTCTGAAAGAATTTTATACAGCTACGCAACTGGAAACAGAATCAAGTAGAACATGGGGTCTTCGTCTGGAGGACATACTTCAGAAAGCTATAGATAAAGGATACGTGAGAAATGAAGATAAGAACAATATGCTGAAGGAACAATTCTGGACTGCACTTAGAAGTGAACGGCTAAAGAACGCTACACGTGTGAAATATGAATTCACTGATGATTTTGAAACATTGAGAAGTGCTGTTAGGACAGAAGAACAGGAGATGAATCAATATTCCAATCTCAAGCAACAGCAAGCTGCATCCTCTCAGTATAGAACACCGACAACAGATGAAAAGCTCTTAGAAAGTTCAAAGTTAGATCAGGTTATTGAAGGACTCCAAACGTTGACAAAAGAAGTGAAAGAAGGAAATAAGAAAAATCGCTATAAACCATGGTTTAATAAGGACAAACAACATGGAAATAACAACGCGGATGAAAATCAGGATAATACTCACGATAGTCAGAAGAATAAACAGCCGTTAAACTAAGAGAAGTCTTCAACGCGGGATCAGCTGAAGACTGTACTACTACTACTACAGATCCCAATGACACAGAGAGTTACCCAAGGTCAAAGTTGATCGGCAATTCCAATGAATCTCTTGTTACATTTTGTGGGAAAGAAGCATTAGGACTGATCGACAGTGGTTCACAAGTAACAACAGTGTGTGAAGAATTCTACAGGACTTTGGACCCTCCTCCACCTGAAGTTCCAATCCAAGATTTTAATCTTGTTGTTCATGGACCAGATGGAAAGGAGTTGGATTACCTGTGTTGTGTTGCGGTTACAGTTGAAGTACCCTTTCAGACAACACCTATTCACACACTGGCGTTAGTGGTTCCTAATACACGATACAACTCACAAGTGCCGTTAATCATAGGAACAAATGTGATAAGAGAAGCAAAAGTGGATCAGTGTACAGATAGTAATGTACCAACAGAATGGCAGAATGCTTTCATCTCCCTTCACAACGGATTTGTTGGGTATGTAAAATCTACCAATAAATACAATGTGGATATTGCGCCAATGCAAACAGTAACTTTCTCTGGATTAGTAAGAAAGATAAGGAATGCTGAGTCAGCAGTTACAGAGAACACAGAAACAGCTACAAGTCGATTGGGTGTGTGTCCGCGGGTAGTAGCGTTGGATAAAGTAGGATCATATCAACGAGTTCCTGTTCGAGTTTTTAATATGTCAGCTAAGACCATGACAGTAACACCTCAAACAGTGCTTTGTGAGCTCCAAGAAGTAAAGGTTCTGAGAGAAGCAGATTTAGAAATTGATCAGAAGGTAGAAAACAGTGCTAGGATGGCTTCACAAAGAATAGAAGAACAAGAGTCAGAGTTACCTACAGGAGTAAATCTAGATGAATCAGATTTGAATGAAGAACAGAAAGATCTAGCTGAAAAACTGTTTAGAAAGTGGAACAGCATATTTTCTAAAGGAGATTTAGACATAGGACGCACCAAGCTTGTGGAACATCATATTAAACTCAACAACGAAGAACCATTCAAAGATCCACATAGACGGATTCCACCTGGCATCATAACAGAAGTCAGAGAACATCTTCAAGAAATGTTGAATGCTGGTGTTATCAGGAACAGCGAGAGTCCATTCTCCTCAAATGTTGTGATAGTGAGAAAAAAGGACGGAACCATCAGATTTTGTGTCGATTATAGAAAACTTAACAATCGCACTATCAAGGACGCTTATGCTATACCCCGGATAGAAGATTCATTACATCTATTAGCAGGTTCAAAGTATTTTTCGAAGCTCGACCTTCGCAGTGGGTACTGGCAGGTAGAGGTCAAGGAAGAAGACAAGGCCAAGACAGCATTCAAGGTGGGAACGCTCGGTTTCTTCGAGTTTAACAGGATGCCTTTCGGCCTTTGCAATGCACCAGCGACGTTCCAGCGGCTGATGGAGAGGAGCATGGGAGACATAAATCTCCGAGATTGCCTTATATATCTGGATGATATAGTGGTTTTCTCCTCAACCTTCGAAGAACACATCGATCGACTGGAAGCGGTGTTCGAGAGGCTGAAAAGGAACAACTTGAAGCTAAAGGCATCCAAGTGCGAATTCTTCAAGAGAGAAGTCACCTACCTTGGACATGTTGTCTCACAAGAGGGCATACAGACAGACCCTAGCAAGATCGATGCCGTCAAGACCTGGCCAGTACCCAAGACAGTTAAAGAGGTTCGAATGTTTCTGGGCTTCACTGGATACTATAGAAGATTTGTCAAAGGATATGCTTCTATAGTACGTCCTCTCAACGACCTGCTTATCGGACATCCAACCAACAAAGCTGCTGCGAAAGATCAGAAAGGCAACAACAAACCACCACCATTCCTATGGGGAAACGAACAACAAACTGCTTTTGAAACAGTGATAGACAAGTTGACAGAACCACCAGTCCTCGCTTATGCCGATTACAGACTTCCTTTCAAGCTACACACAGACGCTTCAACATCAGGTCTTGGAGCTGTGTTGTACCAGACTCAAGATGGAATAGATCGTGTGGTAGCTTATGCCAGCAGAAGTCTGAAGCCTGCCGAAAAGAATTACCCGGCGCATAAGTTGGAATTTCTGGCATTGAAATGGGCGGTGACAGACAAATTTCATGACTATTTGTACGGTTCGAAGTTTGAAGCCCTGACAGACAATAATCCGCTTACCTACGTTTTGACGTCAGCTAAACTAGACGCAACTGGTCAACGATGGGTCGCAGCATTGTCCTCCTACAACTTCAGCCTTACATATAGAAGTGGAATTTCAAACAGAGACGCCGATGGATTGTCGAGAAAGGTGGAATCTACAGAACCATCAGAAGGAGTTCAGTTTCCAGAAATTCTTAAAGCCATTTCCCAGTCAGTTAATGCCAGCGTTGAAGAGCATCCATATATAGATAGCTTGGCAGCGTCTACCTCTGAAGGCAACCAAGCTGGTGATGAAGACATTCCTCAGGAGCTTCTTCGATCTACTGCTCTTTCGAAGCAAGACTGGATCAAAGCTCAACGAGATGACAGAGAGATATGTCTCATTCTGGACTTCATCATTAGTGGCCAAAGACCAGATAGCAAGCAGGCAGAGACGCTGAACTTGGACAAGCGCTATATCAAGGAGTGGGACAGATTAAAGATTGAAAACGATATTCTCTTGAGATGTTCCACACTCCAAGGACAAGATAGCCAGCAACTAGTACTGCCAGCAAGATTCAGAGAAGATATTTTCAATGCATATCATGATGACATGGGACACCAAGGCAGAGACAGAACTCTTAGTCTGATGAAGAGACGGGTTTACTGGCCTGGGATGGACACCTACGTCGAAAAGATGATCAAGAGATGTGATCGATGCATCCGCAGGAAAGTTCTACCTACCAGAGCTGCAGACCTCGTCAACATCACGTCTACCGCACCCATGGAAGTAGTTTGCATAGACTACCTGACCATTGAACCATCCAAAGGAGGCATCGAAAATGTGCTCGTGATAACCGACCATTTTACGCGCTATGCCCAAGCCATTCCAGCGAGAAACCAGACGGCACACACCACTGCTCGACTTCTCTACGAGAACTTCTTCGTTCACTATGGGTTCCCGGCCAGAATCCATAGTGACCAGGGAGCTAACTTCGAGTCGAGGTTGATCAAGAGCCTCTGCGACCTTACAGGAATGAAGAAGACCCGCACTACACCCTATCATCCTATGGGGAATGGCATGGTTGAGAGATTCAACCGGACATTGTTGAATATGCTGGGAACGCTCCAGGACAACCAGAAAGCTGATTGGAAGTCCCACCTGTCCACTCTCACTCATGCCTACAACGCAGCTACTCATGATAGCACGGGCTTCTCTCCATTCTACCTGATGTTTGGGCGTCATCCGCATTTAGCTGTCGATGCTTTCCTTGGCTTACCACAGAGCCAACAACAGGTCAGAAGCCGACAAGACTACGTCGACAAACTGAAACAACGGATGGCCTTTGCTTATGATACTGCATCATCAGAAGCGAGAAAGAGTGCCGACAGACAGAAAGGCTACTATGATGACAAAGTCAGATATACGAATCTGGAAGTAGGTGATCGCGTTCTAGTGAAGAATGTGGGTCTTCGTGGGAAGCAAAAGCTGGCAGATTTGTGGGAACACTGTCCCTACGTGGTTAGAAGCCAACCAGTACCATCTATTCCAGTGTTTGAAGTGGTGAAGGAAAATTCTCCTGGGTCTAAACCAAGAGTTCTCCACCGCAACATGTTGTTGCCATTCACTGGGTTGCCGTGCCCGCGGACACACACACCTGAAAAGAAACATCCAGAGAAAACAAATCTGGACAAACATCAACAGATAAGTGCTACACCAGAACCAGTGTCTGATCATGATGAAAGTAGTAGTCAGTCTTCAGCTGAAGAAGATGAAGAAGATGAACCAACAAGGCCAGAACCATATGTGATTCCCATGCGGCGGACACGGGGACAAGGTGGCCTCAAGCCTCCAACAAACAGAGCAGGTGACTTAGACCAGAACAAACAACTGAGTAGTAGACCTCAGAGAAACAGGAGAAGACCAGAGAGATTCAATAGTAATGAGTTTGTGACAGAGTTCACATTTACTGTTCCGGCTAGTCAGGTCATATACCTGTAATATCCTGACGACTTGTGATTTTCATCAGCGTAGAGATCAGTGACAGTGTTTTAATTCATTTCATTCATACATTTTCATTAATGTAAATACTTTCAAATAGTACAGTCAAGGTATTGAGAGAGTAAATGAACACAATAATTAAGTAATCTGATTTCTTGAACAATTTTATTTCAGTGAATCAGAAGAGAAGAAAGAAGATAAAATAGTGACATAGATAAAGGAAGAAGAAATTCAGGAGAAAGAGTTTCTAGTAGATTTCTACTAACTCATTATTGCCAGGTAAATATAAAGTGTTTATATTAACACAGAAGAAGAGGACTTATACCTGGATTATATGAATTTCTAAACAATCTGTGAAACTTGAGAGTTAGTCCAAGATATCCAGTGTGATATTACTCTGTACCCCTTGGCCTGTACCCATCATCTTCATCATCATTTCATCTTCATCATCATATTGCATGGATGGTAGGCGTGCGTGTGGTAGTGATACATTCATTCTAATTTAAAATATTTATTTACTTATTTATTTCATTATCATTTTTATACATTATTAGTACTTTTGCTTCACCTATCCTTTCTGTCTTGCATATTTGTTTTTATTTTTAAATATCGGGACGATATTTCGCGAAGTGGGGAAATGTGTAGCAGGTAGAAGCGTCAACAAACAATTTTGTATGGTCCCTTCGGTCAACTAATGTTTTTAAAATTAGGTGACTGTATCCAGTGTTCGATTTCTGTTGTAATCCCAAAAACCATAGTAATCGCTTCATTGCACTTCGCCATCTTTGTTTGTAGTTTATAGTAAAGTTTTTCTTTACTGTATCTCATTATTGTTGACTGAGATATATATTTTCTATATCTTATAGGTAGGTGAAACGCTTCTTATAGTATATGTACGTTTGTATAGTTTTCTTCTTGAAAATGATGAGATAAGTGGTATTTTGTCCGTTATAATGTATTTTCATTGTTCAAATATTCACCTGTGTAAGTACTCATGACGTCACATTGTGTATTTTAACGATGTGTATTGGAAATGTATTTAATAGTTTTTCATTAATAAGATAGTAATCGCTTCATTGCACTTCGCCATCTTTGTTTGTAGTTTATAGTAAAGTTTTTCTTTACTGTATCTCATTATTGTTGACTGAGATATATATTTTCTATATCTTATAGATTGACCAGAATTGATCATCACTCATTAAATCATCTTGAAGCTTCTCTGGTGTTATTCCATCTATCATGGCCTTGAGAACCCTAAGTAACACTCCCTGTTACATTTACATCTCCCTCAATTAATCACACAAAACAGCTAAGGTCATATGGAGATGAGACATTGGTTAGAAGTCTCATCCCAAAGAGACTGGAGAAACCCGGGATCTAACCCATGACACCTGGTTAGCAGGCCAGTGATTTCACTACCACACCACTGCATATACATCTTTGACAATGGACTTAACTGATTTGTATAAAGCATTTAGACTGCCAACTACAACATGGTAACACAGAAAATGCTTCCTTTTTTCTGAATCATAATTGTTTAAAAATTACTGTTACAGTAGCTCAAGGATATGACTCTTCTTTCGAGAAACTGTCTTCCAGGTCTGACACAACATGGGTTATTTTGGGGCCCAAATATCATGAGAGAAAGGCTTATTCAACAAAAAATGGTGTGATTTTCCTCACAATTGGCCAATTTTGATGGTATTTTTGGCAAAAATATGAGCACGTGACATCTCGCCCGATCTCCCAAAATAATCCATGCACAACCTTTGTTGAACAGCCGCAGGAGAATCGGACTTGAAACTATGTTGAGTTTATTTTGTGCTTTAGCTTCCCATTAAACAGTTTTTCAGTCGTGTCAGGATGGAACCATTGCTTCTTCATTTTTCTAGGCTTACCTTTTATTTTCATATTTCTCCCACTTAGCTTGAGCTTTTCCTGTACCACTGATTCTTCTTGACTGAAATACACAATCACTTCATGTGAAACATCTGGAAAACATGTCCGTGCAATGTATACCCCTTTACACCCCACTTTTAAGTAACAAAACTGGGGTATGCAGGGGTATACTTATTGTTCTTATTTTTGATACGAAACAAAGATTGTGGGTACTCTGGGTGCCAGGGTATACACAATCAATGTTTTGTGCAAACATATCAAAAATTTTCTATTTTCTACTGAAAATTTTCAATTTTTACAACTTATAATATCTCTGTATATTGCATGGGCAAATGCTCATAATAAGAGCAGTGACAATCAAAAAGAAATTAGGCCATGCTCCTACATGTCTAAAAATTTTAAAGGAACATGCGTACAAACTTAAGAATATGCTTTATATGAAAGTATTCACGTAGCTGACCAGTTGGCAACAAATTACCTGAAAGAGAAAGTTATGAAGAGGTAAAAGAAAATTATGAAAATCTGATATTTTCATTATCTAAGAATTTCCCCATACAGTACAGTCAGCGTGATGTTTATATCCCTCACGCTTACGAACGTGGAATTTCGCATGTCACATGACTTTTTTCCGTGGATTTTGCGTGGAATTAGCGTGGATTTTGCGTGGGTTTTGCGAGGAAGTATCGCGAGTTTCGCATGGAACATGGACATGAAACGTGGAACTGCTCAACTGTAGCGTGAGAAGAAACGTGGAAAGGATTGAGAGTTGCGTGAGATATCAAAAGTCCCACGCTCGCTCACGCTTTCCACGTTCGTTTCACGCTCAGGAAAAAAGGGACATGAAAAAAGTGATTCTTTTCACATTTGATATAATATGTATTATGTCTCTTGTCAACCTAAATTAAAGCTGTGAAGTCATTTCCGCCGCTGAAAGTCTGGAATTTTGCCGTGTACGGACATGTACATGTACTTATCTGTATGATGTGTTACATTTCCGCGTCAATGAAGACACGAGCAAACGTATTTTTGTTTGTTATTTTTTTTCTATAATTTCTTTTGTTTTCGTTTTTAAAGGTTTTGATTTTTTCTTTTTTGTTTTTCTAAAGAATCAAATATCGGCTTGACTTTTATCACTTATCACACAAACTGAATTATTTGTTTGATTAGGAAAATTTATGTTTTAATGCACCAAATTTGCAGGTTGAAGGTAATCAGATTTCTCACAGGGGCATTGTACCGACTCTTAAGATAAAATTAAGATGAACTGCATGCAAATTTAAATGTAACGTACATGTAATTTATGATTATATCATACATGTACATGTAGCAAGATTTTTAAACCGTATTACATGTAGGTCGAGCTTTAATAGACTTGGGGCATCTTAGCGAACACGAAAGACGCATTTATTTGAGAGATGTGCTGAAAAACAACAAACCGGGATGCTCACCTTCACCTTCTCTTATGGCAAAAATATCATATATAATTGTACAATGTACGCATCTAAAACCGCGGCAGTCAAAAATGCATCACGCTGCCAAATAATATTGAAACATGCAAATTTTGTCATCACTTAATCTACGATGATAATTTAATCAACACTGAATAACGTATTGCTCAGTCTGCATCTCGTCAAAACATGCTTATGTAATTACGTACATGCGCTTTATCGTACATGTGTATGCATTTGTACAGGTTAACTGCCATCATACTAAGTTGCCGTCCTCGTACTAAGAACTAATAAATAAATATATATAATATATTTAATTTGGTCACACAACTTAACAATTTTACCTGTTTGAACAAGGCGAAACGATAATCCTTTTCTCGCATGTCTCTTAATCCTTTCCATGCTTCTTTTCCTTAATGAACGTGGAAAGCGCGAGCAAGCGTGGGACTGCTGGGATCTCACGCGTCTCTCACGCTTCTTGCGAGGAATGAACGTGGAAATAGCGTGGAACAAGTGTGGATTTTGCGAGGAATGAGTGAGGGTTTTGCGTGGGTTTTGAGTGGAACTTAATCCTTTTTTCTTTCATGCGTGAACGCAAAGGATATAAACATCACGCTGACTGTACTGTACCTTTCCCTCTTCAAGTTGCCTCATTCTTCTCTCCAAGGTCGCCCTATGTTCCAATCCCAACTCGGCGTTTGTTTCCTCGCCCAGGGCGTCACACCTGATCGCCAGAGCACACTTGGCGGCCAGCATACGAGACATCTTCCCCTTGATTTTCAGGTTGGCTTGCCCGACAAGCTGGGCGTGGTATATCAGGCCGTATTTTGGGGTGTCGTGTTTGGTTTTCAGGGCTCGGAATAATGCCTTCTCTGCCCCTAAAATTTGGACTGTGGATGCTGGATGTTTGGCCAGATTCATCAGAGATCCTGTAATAAAATTAAACCATATTTGACAAATAGATTTTCCCATCATCATCATTAGGATGAGTCCACTTTCATTTTTAGGGGCGACAGGAGTGATTTTTAATTCTTATTCAATTTTTCAATGAAATTTGTCTAAGCAAACAGAATAGCCCCAGATGGGACAGTGTGTTTTGCGGATTCTCATCTGGTGCTATACTGTTTGCCTATGTCCCATAAAAAGGACGCCAGGCTTATATGAGTTACATACAGACTTTTCATTCTCAACTTTTGTAAAAGTGATGGCATCATCTCTCATCTAAAGATGTACAAGTTATAGTTAAGTGCAGGATGATTTTCAATGGAATTTTACTTGTAGTTGCAAGCATTTAACTTCAGTCCTCTAAACAGTCTTCATGAAATCATTTTTCACGAGCAGGACAGCTGTCTGGCAGACTGCAAGTTTTTGCTGGACAAAACTCAATCTTGTAGGAAAGTTCTATACGTTGTTATTGTAATTTTGGTAATTTTTGCCCGACATTTGTCTGACAGAAAAAAAAAATTTGTCAGTCAAAATGAAATTTTGTTGGTTTTGACCGACAGACCGGGACTTTTCATGAAGACTGATCTTTAAATGTTTTTTTTTTTTAATTCAGCCAATCAGTAGGTGGGGCGAAAATGGGAGAACCCCGAGAAAAATCACCTGACATACCCGCAAGTAGAACTTGGCTTGTCTCACATGTGGCCAGAGCGGGGCTCGAACCCACACCTGACACAGTGGTGAGATGATCGATTGATTAAGAAACAGCGCTCTTAACCGCTCGGCCACGGGGGCTGCCTTTAAATGGGAATTGTAATGTGATTGTTCATGTCCACAATCAACAGCCAAGGTCCTGTCAGAACTATCAAAGGTCCTGTCAGAACTATCAAAGGTCTTGTCAGAACTATCAAAGGTCTTGTCAGAACTATCAAAGGTCCTGTCAGAACTATCAAAGGTCCTGTCAGAACTATCAAAGGTCCTGTCAGAACTATCAAAGGTCTTGTCAGAACTATCAAAGGTCCTGTCAGAACTATCAAAGGTCCTGTCAGAACTATCAAAGGTCCTGTCAGAACTATCAAAGGTCCTGTCAGAACTATCAAAGGTCCTGTCAGAACTATCAAAGGTCCTGTCGGAACTATCAAAGGTCTTGTCGGAACTATCAAAGGTCTTGTCAGAACTATCAAAGGTCCTGTCAGAACTATCAAAGGTCCTGTCAGAACTATCAAAGGTCCTGTCAGAACTATCAAAGGTCTTGTCAGAACTATCAAAGGTCCTGTCAGAACTATCAAAGGTCCTGTCATAACTATCAAAGGTCTTGTCAGAACTATCAAAGGTCCTGTCAGAACTATCAATCCTGTCAGAACTATCAAAGGTCCTGTCAGAACTATCAAAGGTCCTGTCAGAACTATCAAAGGTCCTGTCAGAACTATCAAAGGTCCTGTCAGAACTATCAAAGGTCCTGTCAGAACTATCAAAGGTCCTGTCAGAACTATCAAAGGTCCTGTCAGAACTATCAAAGGTCTTGTCAGAACTATCAAAGGTCCTGTCAGAACTATCAAAGGTCCTGTCAGAACTATCAAAGGTCCTGTCAGAACTATCAAAGGTCCTGTCAGAACTATCAAAGGTCCTGTCAGAACTATCAAAGGTCCTGTCAGAACTATCAAAGGTCCTGTCAGAACTATCAAAGGTCCTGTCAGAACTATCAAAGGTCTTGTCAGAACTATCAAAGGTCCTGTCAGAACTATCAAAGGTCCTGTCAGAACTATCAAAGGTCTTGTCAGAACTATCAAAGGTCCTGTCAGAACTATCAAAGGTCCTGTCAGAACTATCAAAGGTCCTGTCAGAACTATCAAAGGTCCTGTCAGAACTATCAAAGGTCCTGTCAGAACTATCAAAGGTCTTGTCAGAACTATCAAAGGTCCTGTCAGAACTATCAAAGGTCCTGTCAGAACTATCAAAGGTCCTGTCAGAACTATCAAAGGTCCTGTCAGAACTATCAAAGGTCCTGTCAGAACTATCAAAGGTCCTGTCAGAACTATCAAAGGTCCTGTCAGAACTATCAAAGGTCTTGTCAGAACTATCAAAGGTCTTGTCAGAACTATCAAAGGTCTTGTCAGAACTATCAAAGGTCCTGTCAGAACTATCAAAGGTCCTGTCAGAACTATCAAAGGTCCTGTCAGAACTATCAAAGGTCTTGTCAGAACTATCAAAGGTCTTGTCAGAACTATCAAAGGTCCTGTCAGAACTATCAAAGGTCCTGTCAGAACTATCAAAGGTCCTGTCAGAACTATCAAAGGTCCTGTCAGAACTATCAAAGGTCCTGTCAGAACTATCAAAGGTCCTGTCAGAACTATCAAAGGTCCTGTCAGAACTATCAAAGGTCCTGTCAGAACTATCAAAGGTCTTGTCAGAACTATCAAAGGTCTTGTCAGAACTATCAAAGGTCCTGTCAGAACTATCAAAGGTCTTGTCAGAACTATCAAAGGTCCTGTCAGAACTATCAAAGGTCCTGTCAGAACTATCAAAGGTCCTGTCAGAACTATCAGCTTTTAGGAGCTATGGCGGGGAGGGGATATAAAGAACAAACCTGCATGAGAAATCAGTCTAGCTCCTACTAGCTCTCCGACCAACACTGTGTGGTTAGAAGCTACGGCAGGGAGGGGAAATAAAGAACGAACCTGCATGAGAAATCAGTCTAGCTCCTACTAGCTCTCCGACCAACACTGTGTGGTTAGAAGCTACGGCAGGGAGGGGAAATAAAGAACGAACCTGCATGAGAAATCAGTCCAACTCCTACTAGCTCTCCGACCAACACTGTGTGGTTAGAAGCTACGGCAGGGAGGGGAAATAAAGAACGAACCTGCATGAGAAATCAGTCTAACTCCTACTAGCTCTCCGACCAACACTGTGTGGCTAGAAGCTACGGCAGGGAGGGGAAATAAAGAACGAACCTGCATGAGAAATCAGTCTAGCTCCTACTAGCTCTCTGACCAACACTGTGTGGTTAGAAGCTACGGCAGGGAGGGGAAATAAAGAAAGAACCTGCATGAGAAATCAGTCTAGCTCCTACTAGCTCTCCGACCAACACTGTGTGGCTAGAAGCTACGGCAGGGAGGGGAAATAAAGAACGAACCTGCATGAGAAATCAGTCTAGCTCCTACTAGCTCTCCGACCAACACTGTGAGGTCAGGAGCTATGGCGGGGAGGTTGAATAAAGAACGAACCTGCATGAGAAATCAGTCGAGCTCCTACTAGCTCTCCGACCAACACTGTGAGGTCAGGAGCTACGGCAGGGACGGGAAATACAGAACAAACCTGCATGAGAAATCAGTCGAGCTCCGACCAGCTCTCCGACCAACACTGTGAGGTTAAGAGCTACAGTGGGGAGGGGATATAAAGAACAAACCTGCATGAGAAATCAGTCGAGCTCCGACCAGCTCTCCGACCAACACTGTGAGGTTAGGAGCTACGGTAGGGAGGGGATATAAAGAACAAACCTGCATGAGAAATCAGTCGAGCTCCGACCAGCTCTCCGACCAACACTGTGAGGTTAGGAGCTACGGTAGGGAGGGGATATAAAGAACAAACCTGCATGAGAAATCAGTCGAGCTCCGACCAGCTCTCCGACCAACACTGTGAGGTTAAGAGCTACAGTGGGGAGGGGATATAAAGAACAAACCTGCATGAGAAATCAGTCGAGCTCCGACCAGCTCTCCGACCAACACTGTGAGGTTAGGAGCTACGGTAGGGAGGGGATATAAAGAACAAACCTGCATGAGAAATCAGTCGAGCTCCGACCAGCTCTCCGACCAACACTGTGAGGTTAGGAGCTACGGTAGGGAGGGGATATAAAGAACAAACCTGCATGAGAAATCAGTCGAGCTCCGACCAGCTCTCCGACCAACACTGTGAGGTTAAGAGCTACAGTGGGGAGGGGATATAAAGAACAAACCTGCATGAGAAATCAGTCGAGCTCCGACCAGCTCTCCGACCAACACTGTGAGGTTAGGAGCTACAGTGGGGAGGGGATATAGAGAACAAACCTGCATGAGAAATCAGTCGAGCTCCGACCAGCTCTCCGACCAACACTGTGAGGTTAAGAGCTACAGTGGGGAGGGGATATAAAGAACAAACCTGCATGAGAAATCAGTCGAGCTCCGACCAGCTCTCCGACCAACACTGTGAGGTTAAGAGCTACAGTGGGGAGGGGATATAAAGAACAAACCTGCATGAGAAATCAGTCGAGCTCCGACCAGCTCTCCGACCAACACTGTGAGGTTAAGAGCTACAGTGGGGAGGGGATATAAAGAACAAACCTGCATGAGAAATCAGTCGAGCTCCGACCAGCTCTCCGACCAACACTGTGAGGTTAAGAGCTACAGTGGGGAGGGGATATAAAGAACAAACCTGCATGAGAAATCAGTCGAGCTCCGACCAGCTCTCCGACCAACACTGTGAGGTTAAGAGCTACAGTGGGGAGGGGATATAAAGAACAAACCTGCATGAGAAATCAGTCGAGCTCCGACCAGCTCTCCGACCAACACTGTGAGGTTAAGAGCTACAGTGGGGAGGGGATATAAAGAACAAACCTGCATGAGAAATCAGTCGAGCTCCTACTAGCTCTCCGACCAACACTGTGAGGTTAAGAGCTACAGTGGGGAGGGGATATAAAGAACGAACCTGCATGAGAAATCAGTCGAGCTCCTACTAGCTCTCCGACCAACACTGTGAGGTCAGGAGCTACGGCAGGGAGGGGATATAAAGAACAAACCTGCATGAGAAATCAGTTGAGCTCCTACTAGCTCTCCGACCAACACTGTGAGGTCAGGAGCTACGGCAGGGAGGGGATATAAAGAACAAACCTGCATGAGAAATCAGTTGAGCTCCTACTAGCTCTCCGACCAACACTGTGAGGTCAGGAGCTACGGCAGGGAGGGGATATAAAGAACAAACCTGCATGAGAAATCAGTTGAGCTCCTACTAGCTCTCCGACCAACACTGTGAGGTCAGGAGCTACGGCAGGGAGGGGATATAAAGAACAAACCTGCATGAGAAATCAGTTGAGCTCCTACTAGCTCTCCGACCAACACTGTGAGGTCAGGAGCTACGGCAGGGAGGGGATATAAAGAACAAACCTGCATGAGAAATCAGTCGAGCTCCTACTAGCTCTCCGACCAACACTGTGAGGTTAGGAGCTACGGCCATCATTCTGTTCTTGATGTAGTCATATAACTGACTTCTGTACTCCGAGATCTCTATAACCTGCAAGAACAAAAGGTTTTGTTTGTAGATAATGTCCCCGTTATGTCAGGACAGAGCCACCACTTTCTGGGGAGTAATTGTGCCACCTCGTGGGATAACCAACGTGGTTTCCGAACAGGTCTGACACAAATCAGGCTGCACAGTCACAGAAGCAGGCTAGAAGCTTGAAATTTCGGATTTAAGAAGAAGAGGAAGTGTACTATCCGTATTGCGAAAACAAAGACGCTTATCAGCTTCGCGGTTACCCCGAAGCTGATCTGCGTCTTCTTTTTCGCAAAGGCAGATTGTTAGTTTTCTCACGAGGTGGCTCAAATATGCCTTTGCTCAAGGACACAATATGGTGCCCTTGTAATTCAGAGTTTGAAACTCTATCACCTGGCCACCATGCTCAACAAAATTAACTAGAAAAAGTGCCTTGAGAGGCATGTATACCCCTTGCTGGTAAAATTAAACTAAGTGCAGATTTATTTTTCAGTATATATAAAAGTGTGATTTTAACATCTTAACAGTATTTTGCTGATGCCCTAGTGTAGTTAAAATGAAGGTGAACTGATTGATGTACATATCCTCTTCAGCTATTTTAATCATCATAACATAACCTCTGTCTTATCTGAGATCCATCAGTTACACCTGGTATTACCAATCATTGTTTTGAGGCATAAATGGCAGAGGGTGATAGCTTGGTCAGTATCTGTAGATGACATTGAAGATTTGTAAGAACTTCTATAATACATGTTCAATTGAAGTCTTAATCTGCCTCAGAGGTAGTGACGAAAGATGTAGAATTTTATCATCATCTTGTATCAAACATACAATACATCACAGGCAGATAATGAGATTATTGCATTATTGTTTTACAGCCCCATTAACACCATACTGTTCCTGATCAAGCCCCTTCCCCATTTACCAGCCCCTGGAGGCGATTTACTGGAATTTGTGTCCATTCTTTTACTTGCTATTCTTGAATCAGTTGAACAGGGAAAACATTTTCAATTTTAGACTATGCAAACACAGGGATCAATCTCAGATACAAAAGTCTGACACATGCTTTAAAACAATTTACAAATATAAATTGTATTTGAATCCAGGTGCAATGACCCAATCAACAATTTCCAATCATACATGGATGCAAGTTACTGTTTCCTGGGTATTAAACAGTAGTATGGAGAGAGCATGCATCTTGCTCAAAGACACAACGTAGGGACTTAACCTTGACCTTTCCCTCTGGTGCCCAGCGCAACATTGCCAACAACATTGCCCCCCCCCCCCTCCCCTTACCTGGATATCAGTATCATGTTAATACAAACAATTTAGCTTTCATATTTTTCACTACAATAATATATCTGCCTCAGAGGTAGTGACGAAAGATGTAGAATTTTATCATCATCTTGTATCAAACATACAATACATCAATGGCAGATATAACAAGCAGCGAGTAGTGACAGAGATGCTGTCTTGCTTACATGTATACTCAGAGGAAAAAGTTTAGTCAGTAACTTTGACAAGGCTGATAACTACCATACCCTGCTATTTGCCTGAGATGTCCCCCTTCATTAAATTCTTTCTTATTCTGAAAAGAAACTCCACCAGTTGTCCATTTCGCCAGAGTTATTGGCCTTTTTTGTAAAATATCATTTTTGTAATTGTCTGATAAATGATAAACTCAGCAGTTTGATAAATAGCACTTTCTGATAGAGGTTGTTGCCAGTGACAAAAATCCTAAAAAATCTTTTTAAAATTCATCCACAGTCTCGAGAAATAACAAGTCAAGTATTCATTATTTTGAGATTACCTCCCTTTCATTTAAAATAAGAAGGAAAATAGGTGTATGCACTCTAGCAAAACCACATGTGATATTTTAATCTTTTTTAGTAGAAATGTTGAGTGTTATTCACAGTTTTATGACTGGTAATTTTAATCCAAAACTATCGAGGTGTTTTGAAGCTATAGCAATTTAAACAGTCCCAATGGGATTTTACATGTATTTTAACTGACTAAACTTTTGCTAGTGAGCAAATATTGAGATTTAATGTCCAAGTCAACATTTTTTCTGTCATCTTTGGACAGAGCCAACTCAGTCTGGGTCAAGCACCATTCCCCTAGTGCGGCACTGTCAATTAAACGTTTCACCAGTAAAGTATTCTGATTCTGTATTAACCAGTACTTTTTGGAGTTGATGTGCCATAAAATGGACCTCTACCACAAGGCCATGAAGCTTCTGTAAAACTAGAAATGCGTGTTTGTAAAACACTATACCCCCAACTGTATGCTTGTCCCTAAACTGGCAGATTGTATGATTCATTTATTTCATTTGAATGACGTGAAATTTTATTTCCTGAAGCCTCTGTTTGGACCTTGATCCAGGAACAAAATGTAAGCTTTTTGCAGATAAATTAGAAATGGAGTAAAAATTTCAAAATGGAGTAATTTTGTCAAAATTTGACGTAAAGTCTTCAAAATGTTATCAGGTGATCTTCTTCTCTGGCCCAACCAGTGTACCGAATATAAAGGCTCTAGCTTAAATACTTTTTGAGATATATTGCACAAAAGATATTCAAATTTTGTTTTAAAAGGGGCATAACTCCAAAAACGCACATAACTTGAACATAAACAAAAATACCGGTCAACTATATTTTCATAAGGAATCTGTATATGAAATTTCAAAACCCTAACATTCACCGTTCAAAAGTTTCATACTTCACCGAAAAGTGCAAAAATTAATCAAAATTTCAAAATTCTGTATTTTTGTCAAAATTTGACAGAAAGTTCTCAAAAGTTAATCAGGTCATCTACTCCTCAGCCCCAACCAGTATACCAAATATGAAGGCTCTAGCTCAAATACTTTTTGAGATATCTTGCACACAAGATTTTCAAATTTTGTTTTTAAAGGGACATAACTCAGAAAAGGGGCATAACTTGGAAATGAAAAAAATATGGGTCAACTATTTTTTCATGAGGAATCTGTATATGAAATTTCAGAACCCTAGCATTCACCGTTCAAAAGTTTCAAATTTCACCGAAAAGTGGAAAAATCAATCAAAATCTAAAAATTCTGTATTTTTGTCAAAATTTGACGGAAAGTTCTCAAAAGTTAATCAGGTCATCTACTCATCAGACCCAACCAGTATACCAAATATGAAGGTTCTAGCTTAAATACTTTTCCAGATATCTTGCACACAAGATTTTCAAATTTTGTTTTCAAAGGGAAATAATTCAGAAAAGGGGCATAACTCGGACAAGAAAAAAAATACGGGTCAACTATTTTTTCATGAGGAATATACACATGAAATTTCAAATCCCTATCATGCACCATTCAGAAGTTTAAAAAAGTGACTAACAGACGCACCCACTCACACACGCACAGACAGACATACAGACAGACAAGCCGAAAGCAATATGCCCTTCCAACTTTTTCAAAGTTGGGGGCATAATAAGTGACAGATACAGGCTTCTAAGAAGGACAGAGTAGACGTAATAAGATGACTTGATTAACAGGATTAACTTTAAGAGACGAACCTGTTCACAGAGGTATTTCACGTTCAACAAATCCTCGTCTGAGATTTCTGTTCCCATGGAGATTTCAGCTGCGTCCTTGACCTCTTGTTCCATCTCTTCTGGAAGAACTTTGGAGAAATCTGAGGTCGCGGCATTTGTTCGGAATCCTACAAACACATTTTTGGACTATTAAGATTTGCCTCTAATGGGAGACAGCCACTGTTCTTTATCTGAATGAATAAAAACTAGAAAAAGTGTCTTGAGGCATGTAAAACTCTGGCTGGTAGGTGATCAAACTGCCTTTAAGTAGCAGTATAAACTACTTATATTCCTCAAATATAAGTGGCCACCTGCTCACTTAGGTTACAACATGTTTTCTAAGTATAATACCTAATTGTCTCTTAAGATTTTCCAACCTTGGTTTTTGGAGTGGGAATTTCTGATTGCGCCTTTTCCTTATCACTGCCTACTTGTACCTTTTTATATTCCCCAAGAGTGTGTATCAAAACACAAGATAATTAATCAATTTCATTTGCTCGAATTTTCCCATATTTGGAACATTGCTAATTTTATACCAAATTATAAGGGCTCCACCACATTCCCTGGAGATGAAAACTTGCGCCTTTCTCAGTCTTATTACATAGATATTATATGGGCCACAACGTGAGAAAATGTACCTTCAGACAATTATTTGAGTATTAGACAAACAAAGTTACGCTGAATGTATGATGTTTCTAGATTTAGTTTGTGAGTTATGACCAATTAACTATATGAACCCTTCAGACGTCATTGTCATGAAAAATGACGTCAAAGTTGCGTAGTGCATTTCTGCATGTTAGCAGAGCTTACAAAACTCGATGTATTTGCTTAAAACTGTTTAAGCACAGGTCAGAACCTATTGCCAAGATAGAAGCATACCAACCTTACAGGCAATCTTTTGTAATTATTTTGTCTATTTTTATGATGATGCGGTTGCTATGGTTACCGTTTAACGATACATATAGGAAAATTATGTGTATTATGGGCTAAAACAAGGGCAGATAACTCACAATATTGACAATAAATATGTTTTAAAACACATTTGGTAGCCCAGTGTTCAAAGATTACAAATACAGTGTTATTTCTGTAACGCATATTACATAATTTTTTCGCTTTTTGCTGCTTTCTACTAGTAATGTCAGAATGTCTGAAGGTACATTTTGTCGCGTTGAGGTTCATATTGAAAACCTACCCATGAACATAACTGTTCTGGCATAAGCAAGGTTATCGGCTATAATTTTGCCCATCTCAGGAAAGTGCCAGCCGTACCATTCCCTAGCTCTCATTACATAGTTGTTCAACTCCTTATCCAGGTCATCTAGTAGGGCTGAAATGGTAGGAACAGGCATGTCAATATTGTACATGTAATTATCATGTAATAGTAATACATGTATTTTGTATCCTATCGATAAGAAACTTTTTTTTTTTCTGTGAAAGAAATATGTTAATCCTTGTTTTTGCAAGTTTCAAAACTTACAGTACTGAACTATATGTTTAGTTTGGTACCAATTGCTGGTTTATTATCAGCACTCTACTAAGAGCAATGATTTACTTTTTTCTTCTTGTCTCATGTGCCCAGTACAGGGCTAAAACTCACATCAGAAACAACGTTGAGATGCTCAAAAGATTATGTGCGGCCTTAATCACGCGGCCCAAAGCCATTACGAGCAATGACCCTAAAACACATGTACAAAATGTATAAAGTACTTCTTGTATACAATTTCGTACTTACAAATAGCTTGAACTATCATTGTGTCCACTTTATCCGGGCTGAACTTTAACTTGTATCGGGATAAACTGCAAACAAAAGTAAAAAGTTATCAGAGTGATATCTTACATAAATCTTTTCCAGTACATATATACAGTACAGTCCAGGGGGATTTTCACCAGCCCGCCCACCCCCGCGGACGATTTCTCTGAGCCCCCCCGCAATCCCGCTCACCTGTCCGCTTATAATCCCACCGCGGAATATTTTAATCCCGCCGCGGATTGCGGCGGATCCGCGGAGGATCCTCCCGTTACCTGTATAATTCCACCGCGGGTTTGCGGAGGATTTCCATTGAAAAGTAATGACGTCATAATGATTGACAGGTACAGTTATCTCACACATCTCGTGATTTGAAAACATCTAAATTTTCAACTCACTCGATGAAATATATTTGGTACTCACCTAAAAAAAGTAAATATCCTCTATCTCTTCTTTCTTGCTTTCAGTCATGCTGTCATTCAAATGAAGATACAAATTTGACAGTCAATAGCAAAATTGAAACATTCATTCATTCGTTCATTCTTGCTTTCTTATTCATCCATTTGTTTGTTCTTTCTATGTACATTCAATGTTCAAATCAAAATATTTAGCATCTTTGCCTCTCTTTTTCTTTAGTTATTGTTTCCGCAAAATATATGAAGTTGGGCTTTGATGTGAAACATTTTGTTTTCCATTCTAATATACATGATTGCAAGTGAAGAAACTTTTTTATTGCTTGTCGTGTCTAATAATAACTCATTGCTGACCACAATTTAACAGGTAATACTTATAAGGACAATTTAACAGGTAATACTTATAAGGACATGCCAATTTATGGCTTCTCTGTCAACAAGCTATATGATGCACTTAATATTTTAGCATCATTTAAATATCAATTTCTAGAATCAAAACCAGTTCGCTTAAAGTTAATTAGTCAAGATCACATTTCTCACCATGGAGCATACTGTCAAAAGACTGAACGCACAAATTGTGGGTACACATGGGAACCGTCTCGCCGAGGCGTTTCTAAAGAGTACCAACAATCTGTTTTGGAGAAAAAAAAATATGTAAACCCCTGTATACCCAAGTTTTGCTATAAAAGTGGGGTATACGGGGCAAACATTTAATGTTTATTTTTTCTTGGTGCAAGTATACATTTTCGACACAAACATGGTAATACAGGCACAAGCCTTAAAAGATATAAATTTGCGTAAACTGGTTAAACAAAATGTTTGCAATGTCGGAATTCGTCCCAAAATTTATGAAAATTTGTTGACTGTGACAAAACATTTCAAAATTAAAATTTGAGCCGCCACATCAGAAAACTAACAATCTGCATAAGCGAAAACAAAGGCGCAGATCAGCGCAGGTGTTCAGTGCCTTTTTGTTTTCGCTACATGGATAATACAAAACTTCGACTATCCATGCTTCTAGCCTGTTTCTGTGACTGTACAGGTTGGTTTTTGTCGGACCGGTTCGGATACTTATATTGTTTGTTGGTTTTCTCATGTGCAGGCTCATTTCTTTTCTATTCTATTCGTTTTATGCTTCAACTATTTCATCAACAATGTGATTTACATGGGATTAGCAACTTACTGTACCTGAGCAATAAAACTTATCAATGAATGGTGTCATTATAACAGGAAATACCCTTAAGGTGTCAAACGTGTGCCTCTATGACAATATTACTGGATATGGCTTGGCAAAAGATCTACACCACAAGGGTTTCTACACAAATGCAAACCGAGCTGTGCAGGCACAGACGATGACTGGAGGCTGTAAATTTTAGATTTAGAAAATAGAGAAATTGTACTATCCGTGTAACGAAAACAAGGACGATGATCGGCTTTGCAGTTACTGCGAACTGATCTGCGCCTTTGGTTTCGCATATGCAGATTGTTGGTTTTCTCATGAGGCGGCTCATATTTCTTTCTAAAATCTGAATACGGATTATGTGCTGTGATTGTACCAGCATAAGATGGCTGAAAAATTTGAGATATGCTGGGCCGCAAAATTGGATCAGACTGTGCGCCTAACACATAGTTAGTAAATTAGTGTAGGGTAGAGGAGCAGAAAGAGAGAGAGAGAGACAGTGTAACCATATACTCTGTTGTCTAGCCGTCATGTCTCAGTTTCAACGATGATACATATTTTTCACAGATGTAAATAAAATGTGTCTTTGTATGTTTCCTTTTGATTGTAAATGGTGATTTAAGAATCTTTTTTTTTTTTTTATTTTCATTTGACAGTAAACTCAAGCCTTCGAGCCACATCATCAGAAAACCAAGAATGTGGTTTCAGAACAGATTCGACACAAACCGAGCTGTACAGTCACAGAAGCAGGCTAGAGACTGGAAATTTCGGATTTAGAAAATAGAGGAATTGTACTATCTGTTAAGCGAAAACAAAGGGATTGATCAGCTTTGCAGTAACTGCGAAGCTGATCTGCGCCTTTGTTTTTGTATATGCACAGTTTTGGTTTTCTCATGACACGGCTCATATCAGTAGCTTCAGATAACAATTAAAATCATCGGTTTTTAAAAATAATATTTTGTATTGTGTACCAGTATGTAGTCGGTAGTATACTTTGTGTAAGAAAATGTTTCCATGAAAAAAAAAAAAAAAAAAAAAAAGATTCAATGTAAGCTTTTACCTATGTTAACCTTGTGTCTATTATTGTCACATGAAAATAAGATCTCTCTCTCTCTGTGTGTGTGTGTGTGTGTGTGTGTGCGTCGAACCATATCTTATATCTTTCACTGAAGTGATTCTACAACCATGCAGAATCTGGGATTTTCGTGACAGAAATGCATTTACACTTTATGATCGTAAAACATGTATTTTTAATTAAGATACATGAAACAAAAATAATAATCGAATTACATTTAAACTCGGGTCTAAGTACAAGTATGCATTACAATAAATTGGAAACAAGCTCCGCCCACTTTCCTTATTCATCCTCATTCCACCGCGGGTCCGCGGTGGAAAGTTAGAGACAAAAAATACAGGTAAGCGCGGACGATAAAATTTCTACTTCTTTACCCCGCCGCGGAAACTCCGCGATCCCACCGACTAAGGCGTTTCCGCGGTGGACATTAAAATTTTAATCCTTTTTCTTGCAGCCCCCTGTCCGCGGGGGTGGGCGGGCTGGTGAAAATCCCCCTGGACTGTACTGTACCTGACTGTTCTTTTAATATCATGACACTTTACTGATATGATTAGCAGTTTTGTATGGCTTGCATAGATCTCTAACACTGTATACCTGTACATGATTTTGTTTGTGCTGATACATTAACTCAATGATGAACAGAGGTGGTAATGTCGGGATAGTTTATTATCCTACTAACACTTGTTTCCCAGAGAAAGTTTTCATATTAAAAAGTGTTAATTCTTCTGCCATTTAAAATTCACTAACAATAACTTTTTCACAAATATCAGCTGAAGGAGAAGAATGATCATTCGACCCTTGAGAATTTAAGGTTGACGAAATTCTAACATACCTGTGGGCTAACCCAAGTGCCATGGCAAACATTCTTTCTCTGCGAATGAGGTACTAATTTCCTACCTGTTGGCTAACCCCAGGGTCATGGCTGACATTTCTTTCACTGAGAGTGAGATACTTGCCTACCTGTGGGCTAGACCGAGGGCCAGGGCTGACATTTCTTTCTCTGGGAGTGAGATATTTGCCTACATGTGGGCTAGACCGAGGGCCAGGCTGACATTTCTTTCTCTGGGAGTGAGATATTTGCCTACCTGTGGGCTAGACCGAGGGCCATGGCTGACATTTCTTTCCCTGGGAGTGAGATATTTGCCTACCTGTGGGCTAGACCGAGGGCCATGGCTGACATTCTTTTCTCTGGGAGTGAGATATTTGCCTACCTGTGGGCTAGACCGAGAGCCATGGCTGACATTTCTTTCCCTGGGAGTGAGATATTTGCCTACCTGTGGGCTAGACCGAGGGCCATGGCTGACATTTCTTTCTCTGGGAGTGCGATATTTGCCTACCTGTGGGCTAGACCGAGGCCATGGCTGACATTTCTTTCCCTGGGAGTGAGATATTTGCCTACCTGTGGGCTAGACCGAGGCCATGGCTGACATTTCTTTCCCTGGGAGTGAGATATTTGCCTACCTGTGGGCTAGACCAAGGGCCATGGCTGACATTTCTTTCTCTGGGAGTGAGATATTTGCCCACCTGTGGGCTAGACCAAGGGCCATGGCTGACATTTCTTTCTCTGGGAGTGAGATATTTGCCTACCTGTGGGCTAGACCAAGGGCCATGGCTGACATTTCTTTCTCTGGGAGTGAGATACTTGCCTACATGTGGGCTAGACCGAGGGCCATGGCTGACATTTCTTTCTCTGGGAGTGAGATATTTGCCTACCTGTGGGCTAGACCAAGGGCCATGGCTGACATTTCTTTCTCTGGGAGTGAGATGAGGCTGTCCATTTGTTGTCTGATTCCTCTCAGTAATTCCTGGACATTGGAGTTGGCAACACAGCTCACATCAAATTTATCCTGTAATATGTTTCTTAGCACATCAGAGCAGTCCAGTTTATTAGGAACACTCACACACAAATGACCCTTGCCAAAATCTGGAAATATCTCCATCAGGAAAACATCTCCACGTAATGAATACCCCCTTATACCCCACTTTCATATGGTGAAACTGGTGTATACCTATTTTTTTTTTTTTTTTTAATTTTTGCACCAAAACATAGATTGTGGGGTACTCATTAGAACCGCCTCACTGAAGTGATTCCAACGTGTACCCACAATCTTTGTCTTGAGCAAAAATATTAAAAATATCAAAATTATTCCAATAAAATGTTCTTTTTTTTATACCTTAAAAATGTATGTATATTGCATGAGCAAGTTTTTGCAATGTTATATGGAAGATGGGACCTTGGGTGAAGTCTCATCTGACTGGAGAAGCCCGGCCCAAACCTACATTCTATATCTAACAAGCTGAGTGGCTTAATCCCTGCATCATGAAGGCTTCTATTGATCAATTAACTTTTCTATCCAGACACTAGCTGGTTGAACTACCAGCATGAAAATAAGACACGAGTAACCATAAAATTAGATACTAACCTGTCCTTCACACAACCCACCAAACTCTCATATAAACATTTTCAACCTTGGTAACTAACCAAGGCTTTGATCTTAAAACATTTAAATCACCGAGATTGTTGGGTATGCGCACCTTTATAACATTTCCAAGTTTTGCGTCCGCAACAGCGAGTTCTTCGTGAGCTTCTTTGGCGACAACTTTCTTCATCAAACTTTTCAAGGCTTTGCTCATCTTGCCCTCAATGGTTGCAGTGGCAGCTAAAATTGAAAGAACCTTGTATCACATAAGGTTTCGTTAAACTTTATAGCAACCTCAGAGCTAACATATTTCAACCCTAGCACAGAGATCATCAAGCTTGCATTTATTTTATTCAATCTGAATAAATCAAAATTTTGGCAAAAATGACTGCCTGTAACAAACCTAGTCTAATCTATATCTTGTCAATGTTGATGTGTTGATGTGCATACCTATTTGGTCAGATTCTGTCAATTCCTTCTCAAGATATTGAGAGGAAACAAAATTCTTATGTTAAACAAGGGTCATAACTCTGTTAAACTTTTGCAGGAAACAACCGGTGACAATTTCCAAGCTATATCTTGACAATGTTGATGTGCATACAAAATTTGGTTAAATTCTGTCATTCTCAAGATATCAAGTGGAAATCAAATGTTCACAGAATGACAACAGAATGACGGAAGGACAGAGTGAATGCAGTATAGCACCGCTTCTCCATATGATATGCCGTATGTTCTATTTAGTGCACAGTGCACTTAACTTTCCAATTTATGTAACACAATATAGTTCTTTTAAATAAGCGCACACTACCATTGGAATCAAAACAAACTGTTGAGATAATCATGCCAAAAATATCAATGATGATGTCATTTAATTGTTTGAATATTGAATGATAAGCTTTAAATGTGGTTTATACGGTATTAATGTGTTAAACTGGTATTTACCAAAATGCTAGTTAAGCAGTGTGCACTTGTGCACACATTTTTCGGAACAACCAGGGAGTGCACTTATTGGAGCATTAGCGCTAATTGGAACAAATATGGTAATAATACATTATAATCAAAGTAACCTGCTAGAGCTTCTGTTGTGTCTTGAAACTTCTTGAAATGTTTCAGTTTTACTCTGAAAATACACAGAAAACAAATAACTACAACTTAAACCACACCGTTCATCCAGATACAACAAACGCAGAAAGGTCTTCCAAATGCGGATATAAACGATAGTATTTTGAACAGTGGGAGAAAAGAGTGAGTATTTATTATCTTTAATTATGACGAATAACGGCCGAGTTGAATTTTGATTGACATACAATGAAGAAGTACATAACTTTGCGAATGTTTACATAAAATCCTGTCTCATAAGGATGTGGGGGGAGGGAGCAGGCTAACAGGTTAGTACTCAGGAAGTGGCGGCTCCTTCCTGACATGGCTGAAGTGTCTTTAACTGGGATATTTATTCAGAACACAAACAAATACCATTACAGTAGACGGAATATTCTCATCGGTGTTCCGTTAGACTTCTCGGAAGAGGAGCGTGGTCACGCAGTGTATCGAAGTGCAGGTTAGCCAGCTGATCTACCTTTACAGGTGTATATACATGTATCGTTTATCTGATTCTACGAAATAATTATCCATAGAAAAAAAGCTGTTAGCAGATTTGTTATGGTGTTATATGCCACCCCCGAATTTGATCATATATTAAGTGAATAACCAACTAAAAGCCAACAGGGTGCATTTATAGCGCGCTTACTTTATACAAAATCTATATTCTTGATTGTGTTATAATAAGAAAACGTTCTGTCAGTGTTTTGCACGTTAAAACCAGACTTTCCAATCCGTGTTTGTTTTACCCAAATTATGATTATGTGGACCATCCGCATTGTGTAGTATCAACGTCTGTGGTAAGTTGTACCTTGAAGCAAACAAGGCTGTTTTTTAAACATGGATATCGACACCCCAAAAAACTTTTCCAGTTTGATGCATGGTGTAAATATATTCCATAGATGTCGAAAATTAGTTTTCAAGAGATATTTGCACGAAACCAACAACTAGATTCTACAAATATGAACAGAATCGGGAGGTAGGCAAGAAAATTATGATTTACGAATTAAAATCGCTTGTATCTATAGTTTACATATATCTTTTGTTATGATAGGATAAACCATTTCGCATCATATCTGCATAAACATATTTTATGTGGGAACAATTTAAATGCTTTATGTTAATGTTTTCTTACCTTGTGTATTCCCGCATTTGGAAGGCCTTTCCGCGTTTGTTGTAACTGGATGAATGGTGTGTAAACTATTAAGTCATAACTAAAAACTTCACTTTACCAATTTTTTTCTTTTTTTCGGCAATTCGGAGCATTTCATAAAAATTTGATCCGATTTTGTCCATTCTATTTTTCATCAAATATTTTTTGACTGGTTTTGAAATGTTGCGAAAGATCATAAAGTAATCAATGTAATAACACGCAAACCAGTCCCATCTAGTGCACTTTGAGCACTGAGGCGCCTGTTTTCTCTCAACAAGTCACAAGAATAAAATCAAACTAGAAAACGGGCTCTGCACCAATATGACTGAAAAATTGTTGACAGTGATACAAGGCTTTTTCTCTATAAACTAGATACAGCATTTGGTACATTTTTTCCCTAAATTGGCAGAAAAAAAAATACAGTTGATCTGAAACTTTCCACATAAGCAGAAACATCCCAGTTCAAAACAAAAATTTTCCCAATTTGCCTAAAAATTGGACAACAACTTGTATTTTTCCCCACAAATCTCATTATTTCAGAGCTCCAGATAATTATTTTTCCTTGGGATTATTTACTCCTGAAATTTTGCCCAGATGAGTAAAAGGAAATTATGGGGTGTAAAAAGGCTATTTTTGAATCATGAAAATATTTTCAGCAGAGTATTTTTGCATAATTACATGTATGTTGTATGTTTTTGTAAAATACTTCTTGTTTTAAATGGTATATCTTTCAAAAACAAGCCATCAGAGTAAATGTTTAATGTCATTTGGTTGCTGACCTCAATACTATGTCATATCTAGTTCAAAGATACATACATTTTCCTATTTTCCATGTTGGTTAAAACCACAATTTCTTAACTTTGGTGAGAAAAATACACACACACTTTTGATTTGAGGAGTATTTGAGAAAATGTATGTGTAAATGGTACTCCTTAATATTGACAAAGAGGAGTATTTGCTGTTTACAGGGTAGTAAAATACTCAAATACTACCCTTATCTGGGGCCCTGTTATTTTTTTCCCATTGTCATATGTGCAAAAAATTTGGAACCCTAAAGTTGAGACCACTCAAGTCCATGTGGGGTAAGGCACTTACATTTGACTGGCTTTCTCTGGAGACTCAAAGTCCAGGTAGAGATTCTCTGTCTGGTGAAGCTTTTTCTCATTCAGCAACTGAAACATTAAAAACACGTTACAAAAGCATACCATTACAAAAACTTGAGAAAATTTATCAATTTGAATGTAAAGACAATTTTTTTTATATTTTTCTTTTTTCATTATTTGTCCTTTACAATTCTGTAGCTTTGGTCACAAACCCCGCTTCATAAGCAGGGATACTTTTGGAAGGGGCCATGGGCAAAATTGCCCTCTGATTTTCGAAATGGCCCCTTCATTTTGGAAGTATGATGGGCCATTTTTATAATGTAAGGAGATAGGCAATAACGGTTCTTGATGAGAATTTTTCTGGAAATGGCCTCTTATAATTTAAAGCCATCAATATCCCTGATAAGGATGGAGGTCTAATATGAATTAGAACTGTTTTGTCAGAATTTGTTCACCTTTTTTCGATCAGAAACACAAGCAATGAAGCAGAGATTTTTTGGCAATTTTGGGAAGGGGCCCTTGGGCCTTTCTGATTGGGGAAAATTAGCGATGTATACCCTGAATTTGGGAAATTTTCAGAGTTATTATTCAAAGTTGAAAATATTACCAAGTTAACATAGTTCTTGAAGCAAATGCATTTGGAATCATTTAATAATATCATAACATAAACAGCAGAAAGCAGAACTTGATTTTCAGAATTAATTGAACTATTGAAAATTATTTTCAGCTGTGCTTGGGATTTTTTTCAACAAATTCGGAAAAAATTCAACTAAATCACATTGGGAATGGGGCCTTATTTCAGCCCCTGAGACACCCGAAAACAATCCCTGTGAAGCTAGCTAGATGGTATATAATCAATTGTACTTTGTTTTAGGTTGAGCCAGCAAGAGTAAAATAATCTAACCAAAACAACTGGAAAGCATTATTGTGGTGGTTTCAAAGGTTGTCAAATTTTACAATTGGCGGGACCAAGACAATTGAACTCAAATTCAACTGGATAATTGCAGTCGTACTGTTGCCATGACGATAGAACACAAAGTGATATAATGGTTTCGAACCAGTTTGGACTGAGCATTTTTATATTAATGGGTCCTATAAAGCAAGCAACCAATGAAAACAATGCTAACATATCACATACTGATGTAGTATTTCGTGCGACCAGTGTATTTATAGTAAAGTCACAGATCAATTTCAAATTGCAGAATTCATTTGGGAAATGGGATGCCCAGACTCAGGGATTGTTTTCAGGTGTCTCAGAGGCCGAAATAAGGCCCCATTCCCAATGCAATTTGGGTGACTTTTTCCCAATTTGAAGAAAAAAAATCTCAATCAAAGCGTATTTTTTTAAATAGTTCCATACATTGTGAAATTCAAACTTTGCTGTTTGAAACAGTGTTTAGTTTTATATATTATTTAATGATTCTAAATGGAATACCTTAATAAGGTAGCTCACATTTTAAATATAATCAATTGTGAAATATTTTGAAAATTCCCCAAATTCAGAGTTTACGTCGCTAAATTTCCCAAATCAGAAAGGCCCTAGGGCCCCTTCTCAGAATTGCCAAATAAAACCCTGGCCCTCCAAGAACCATTGACCCTTTTCTGTAAAATATGCCCTGTTTTTGAAAGCCCAAAACTACGTTTTAAAGCAATTTCTACTACAACTTTGCAATGTGAAAGGTAGTATAATGTCTTAAGAACAGATAAATGCTATAATGTATGAAGCATTCCTACACATACTGTAGAAATGGCTAACGAAGCGGGGGCAGGGGTAAAATAAATTGAAAAAATAAATTGGAATAAAAAATCATATTTTGTTGCATGTCTGTATTCACTTCCTCCATTGTTGTGATTTTTAATCATGTAGGTCAGTGATAAGGGTCTTAGACACCCTAAAATTCATCTCAAATGTTTGATGATTAATAAGCGAAATTATTTTCATAAATTATTTTGGGAGTTACCTGTATATCATTGCTAACAATGACATGTATTGAGCAAAGCCATGAGAAAACCTGTCATTAGTTTCCAAATAGGTAGAACATAACCCCCAAGTTAAGTAGCCAAAGAAGATGACAAAATACTTCACAAATCGGTGTTAAAACACAAGATGTCCATGCCATTGGCGACTACCACACAGCTGATCTGTACTTTAAGCTTGGTACATGTATCTGCAAAACACATTTTCTCATGGATGCCTCAATTACTGTATGTTTTTCACACAGAAGAATTTATTTGCAAGTCTGGAATGAATGACTGCATGCATGCCACCATTCAAGTTAGATACATATGAAATCTAAATGCTTTCTGTTCTTAAAATGTTCCTACAGTGATCAAATATTTTTCAATGTTAAAACTATGGCATATACACCTGGTATACATGCACCTATTAAGCTATAACACGCCCTGCTATCTCTTTCATAATACACATCAATGAAATGTATATAGAGAAAGAAGTACTTCTGAATCAGTGGAATATTGTAAGTCTAAATGAGTCAAGACATACTGTCAAGAGAAAACCAAGATGATGCCATTTAAGTGTTTGACTAGATGCACAGATTCCCTGTAAATCATGGGTTAAGAACTTAAATAAAGCACTGAAGTAGTCAAAATCTTCATGTCATGATGCTGACACCAAATAACATGTACTTAGAGATAATCCATTACACAATTTTAATACTGACAACTTTCCAATGTATAGTCTAAGTGCATTGAGGGACAAATGCCCCGTTATTTGTCCTTTAATCAAGACTGATCTCTCCACATGTTGAATTCAGTCATGTGCATTGAAAGATTAGGGGGCATGTATTTTTTAACTTGTATTGTAGTATAGACTGGTGCAAAAGTTTGTTCCATGAAATGTTATTTCTCTATTTTTTGAATGAATCAAAAATGAAAAATGGTTAAAAATCAATTATTTTCCTGTATCGGATGACAAAACTAGTACATGTATGTCTCGCTTAATTGCACTTGATAGGAAAGAACCTAATTTCTACCATTCTCACTGTATTAATGCACCAGTCATTTGTAACCACTGCCTCCCCACCTACGGGGATGGGCGGGGACAGCAACTTTTTACAAAATAAAGCCCTGCTATAACCCCCGCACTATGGGGACATATGGGAGGTAAAAACACTGCTCTTTTTCCCCCACCCCCGGGGACAGGTAAAAAAATTTGATTGTAGATGTCAAATATTTCATCAACAAAAAAAACATTTACCACTTTTATGTAAATACAATGCCCTGCAACAGATCTTTGTGCAGTACATCATTTTGTTCAAATTCAGCTGAAGTCTTTATACATGTAAACTGTCTGCAGCACTTGATTAATTACACTCAGAGGCCATAAGTGAGTTCCCAAAGTGAAAAAAATGCAAGATCTTAAGTCATTTTTTGTCAACATAATATAATTTCTATTACTTGAACTCTATCATATTACATACCATCATGTAAGGAAAACATTTCCAAGCAATCTTAAAATATCTATATTATTCTTGATGCAAATGGAGTTGGTTGCTAAGCAATTTTACAACACCACATAAAATTGAGCATCAGTCTGCTGTTTGTGGTTGCCATGGTAACCGTGGGGTGAGATGAAAGGTAAGATATTAGGCGCTAATCTATAAGTGACCTAAAGGTCTTAAAATAATGAAGTTTAAAATGGCACTAGTTATATGCCGCAGAAATTCTGAGAACACCTTCACTCTCATTGACTCCCATATTAATTTTGTCTTTTTTGCTTGACAAAAATTTAAAAGGCTGCAGTTTCTTTTTGACGTGTTCAAATTTGTCCAAACATATATTTATGCAAAGGTAAATACATAGTCCTTACTTTCAGTGGTAAATCAACCAGGTGTTAACATGTATGTTACCATGGCAACAATTTTAGTTGAACGGGTACCCATTTTTCAGTCACGTTTTTAAATTGCCTAGCAACCAGCCAAGAATTTAAGATCAAAGTTATGATCAATAAAACATTATTTTCATTTAGAAATTTTACTTTATAACATAACAAGACAAGAATTGTTTTGCAATATAATTAAAATTCATGTTTCTATCCCCCAAATTCACTTAAGAACTTGCATTTTTTCACTTTAGGAACTCATTTATGACCACTGAGTGTACATCGATTCAAGGAGGGAATAAGCTCTCACTAGGATTTTGAGAACAAGATTCTAAGAATACTTCACTGGAAAAAAGTTGGAGTCAGAAATGAAAACTTGGAGTTTGACCATGAAAACTTGAAGTTTTACCCTTAATAATATATTTCAAAAACTTTTTTTTTTCAACTAGGATTCCACTGAAAATTTGCTCATGTCCATTTTTTTTTTTTTTTTTTTTTTTTACAAAAGCCAATACTTGTTTTTTCCAGACCATAACAAAATTGCTATAGAATACTGAAGTAGAAGCAGCCAAAATTTATAAATTAAGGTTTTTATCACACATGAAGGCAATTAAGATGCCAGGAGACTGCTGAATATTCATTACAAAGAAAAATGCTTGTGCTTTAAAGGGAATGATGTAATGTCATTAGTTTTCGTGGCCGTAGAAAGGTGTGTTTTTTCTCTTCTTTTCTGCCGATTTCTCATTCAGAAGTTCTTAAAAACAATTGACATTGTGATTCATTCTCTCATTCAGAGAATTTTTATGCAAATAGTAGAGGAAACATGTGCAAAAAACGGAAAATCGCAGAAGAAAACGATCTCTCTATTGTGTTAATTGTTCCGTCTCTGTAGCGAATTTTCCTACCAAAATTACGACGAGCATATTTGCGTAGACTTATTTCACTGCAGTGTATTATCGCTAACAATATATTTTAACTACATCATGTTTTCCTATCATTCCTATGAACTAACACAAATTTGTGATCCGTGAAAATTGACCTGTCAATCTCCATCAACAAAACTTGATCGTCAGCTTACAGCGCTCTGATTGGCTAAGGGCACAATTAGTTCACGCCTACTGCTTCCCCATGTCAGTGGCACGTGTCGGTCACTAGCTTGACCTTTGAACAATGTCTAGCGGCTACGATGCCTTGATCTCTCAGCAGTAGCTAATTTTCTCACCTAATTTATGGAAAATTTTGGACGCGTCGCCAGAAACAAACATGGCGTAATGCGCGAGAATCCACGGCAGTGAATTTTATGCGTGCGAAACGCAAAACACGCGTAAAAATACCCCCATATTGGAGTTATGGAGAACACAGAAGCAGCTGCGGGAATGGGTATTTTTGTTAAAAATATTGATAGAATTTTCTCACGTTTGTTTTGCTTCGAAGCCACCATCTTTGAAATGTCCTCGGGAGATTTCGTCGTTACTGCTCTGCTAAAAGACGACCATCGCTCCGGTAAAACACGCGTAAAACACTGCTATTTCTCCGGCCCATTCCACGGCTATCGACCCGCTATTTTGGCGCCAAATCACTATCCCAGCACTTACACGGCCCTGCCGGGACACTCAACAGGTAATTACCCCGCTCATTAGCCCGGCTATCCCCGTAGGTGGGGGGGCAGTGGTTACAAATGACTGGTGCATAAGTACTTATAACTATTTTATATACATGTACATATTTTTCGGGTTACATTTTTGACTGGGCAACATTGTTCCCCCCCGATTACCAACAAGCCATTCAAATATAATATGTATTTTATGATGACCTATCACCATGCAAAAGGATTTGTTGGTAATCGGGGGGGAACAATGTTCAAAAAATAGTTTTCTGTTTCCCTATATGTTCAATACAAAAAGTAGCTGCCTTAGCCCTAAAATAAAGCTATACATGTATCGAAATGGGGACCAAAGTCCAATATGCTAAAATATGGACTGACAGTGAACTAATGTGTGCTGGTTGAAGCATTTTACCAACTTTTACATTTTTCGAAATACAGGGCAGCTATATATTGTGACTCCCATTACCACTGTCAAAGATCCTTTAGCAGAATGACGTTATAGTTATTTTTAATGGGCAGTGATGCTTATTCTAGATGCAGGCAATGGGTGTGACCTTTTACAAAGGCACTTGTGAGAAACTCAGCATAGGGTGATGAATGAGTTCAAGATGCAATGAATCCCATGAACCCAATAAAACTAGGACATTGCATTCACGGCCTGGTCTTTATAGAAGCCCATAGATGAGAGACCTGGGTTAATTGAAGATTGATAGAAAAGGCTTTACTGATATAGTAAATGCGCAAACATGTAGTTAGGGTCTCCAAATGGGTGGAAATGCAAAAAAAAAAAAAAAAAAAAAAAAAAAGAAAAAAAGCGGTCCAGTTGTCATGCTGTGGATAGATAGAGATAGATAGGTTCAAAACATCGAATTCCAGAGGAACATGTAAAAACGGACGTTTCTGCAACCTCCTTTTTGTTATAGTCTAGATGATTGGTTACCCAGTCGCTTTAAGTTGTCCTTTTTTTCAGATTCATCATACAGCTGACTGGAAGTACAGAAAGACCTGAGGGGAAAAACGGACACTCAAATCTTTTTAAAAATAAACAATGAAACCTTTTCTTCTTCACAAAACATCTATTCACATACATGTGATATCTCCCTATTTCGGAGGGATCTCCCTATTTTTGAGCAAATCTCCCTATTTGGAATTTCAAAATCTCCCTATATAACTTATACATCTCCCTATTTCAAATTTCAGATCTCCCTATTTGAAATCAAGAATTTCCTTCTTTGTTTAATCATTCTCCCTATTTTAAACTTCTCAGATGTATCACATGCATGTCTATTCATGATATAAAGAAAATTTTTGTTTCCGGTCGTTCAGCTTTGTCCGTACTTCCTGCCGGCTGTCAGATTTTTCATGTTTGATGCTGCTGTGGTGAAACATCTTGGCCCTTTCATCAGGACAATCAGGTAATCCAGAAAAAGTAGGACCTAATGGTGTGAGGCTAAAATCATAGTAGTTAATTGAGTACGCCTGTTTTGAAAAGTTGTGCCAAGGCAAGCACTGACAGTTTCCTAAGCATTTTATGTTGCTGTTAGGTCCAAGGGTTCTTTATAAGTAGTTTTAATAATTATACTTTAGCTAATCATCAGGTCAGAGAAACACATGAAACCACAAAATTATGTTGAAGGACAGAAGTTCTGTCGTTTGACAGATATGACTATCTGCCAATCGACAGATACATGCTATTTCAAAAGTTGTTTTCATGTGAAAAACATGCAAATTAACAAAACTGCATTGAGATACATGTTGAAATCATTAATTTTCAATGGAACCTACCGTTTAGTGAAGATCAGAAGTGCCTAGATTAGTGCATTTTCTGCAGAAGTCCAACAGTCATATTTTGATGTTACTGTGGATATGCAATCACCTTCTTCATGTGAAAATTGTGATAAAAAATCCAGAATAGCTGTCCTTTGACATAATTATGTCGTTTAAGAAGTTTCTTGGACCTGATCGAACACTCCAGGGTTGGTGTTTGAAGCGTTTCTTTCTTTCTTCAGATGACACTGGCTATCCGCACGACGGTTGTGTCGATAACGCTGCTTATTGGCAAGACCGTCGTGCGGATAAGCGGCGTTATCCGCACGACAGGGAAATCGATATCCAAATGTCAAAAATGTTTAGAAATATGGATACATTTTAAGTTGATAAATATAGTACACTGGCTTCAAAACTGAAACAGAATATTACACATGCAGGATTTTTTACTTTTTAATTATTAACAAAATTGTTATTTTGCTGAAATTGGCTTACAGGTCTGTGAATTTACCTGTAAAAATTATTCATGCGTATGCGTAAATGAGAGTAATTATCGAAACCTAAATAATAAAATAATGTGGTAATCCAAAAGAATAAACAGCCTTTGATTTTAACAATGGAGTATGGAAACATTTCAGTAACACAATTAAAGAAAATTTGCAATGGTTATATTTTTCTCCACTCAGTGGCTGTTAGAAATCTACTGTGTTTCAGTTTACATTAACTGAATTAATCAAATCAAACTAGTTTTCTTATTCATAATTAACAAAAATGTTAATTTCGAATGTATTTCAATAGCTAAACTTATAATTAATTTATTTAATGACAAACTACACTTCAGACCCGTTATAACGCGCTGGTCGGGGTCCACAAGTCGCATGCGCGTTATAGGTGAGGCGCGTAATGCAAATCTACTGAGTCGGACCAGGCTGATCGCAGTTTCTGTAGTGTATTGGTGGGTGGGGAACCTATACGACGTGTGTATTGGCTTAACCGAGCTTGGCGGTTTATCGCAGAGTCCTTGTAAAATGGAATAAACAAAAGTGAAGTATTGCGTGTTCCACAGTTTTATCAGTTAAAAACGATCTACAGTGATAAAATTTGTTTATTTACAACGTACGATTTTATGTGAAAAGAGCGTCCATGACACCGGGCTTATGTTGCTGTTGTATTGTAGTGTTCCGCCTTTGACTTATTGGCGCACCCGGATATTTAACGCAGACAAGTGTCTTTTGCCGATACCGTATTTACAGTTATTTTAATTCGCCTTTCTTAATTGAATTTTCTGATCGGATAGAATTATACAAGATATAGGTGTCCCAATGCTTAGACAATCTTTGGTTTGTGTCGCCGTCGAAAATGAGCAACGTTGCGTAACAGGTGTCATCAATAGCCTAAAGCAACCTGTGTTTACGGTCTCGTTACGGTCTATCGATAATCCCCTAGCTCATTGGGCTTATTTTCACAACTTTTATGACTTATCTTAAGAAAACAATGTGTCATCCACGCTTCGCGAACGGTGGATTGTGTAAGTCTAAAAATTACTGACATGGCAATTATCACTCTTGAATATACACGCAGCCGACACGGTTCGTAAACACATTATGCTTTCTATAAGAAAACCTGTTCTTTCAGTTTTAAATATGCAAAAGATAATTAACATTAATTGTTCTCAATGTATAATATAGAGAAACTGTTAGAAAATAGCACCTTGGCAAACGCCTGACAACTGCTTTTAATTTTTTTCTCTCGAGTACCATAAAGAGAAACTGTAAGAAAGCTGAACCTTGTTGAATTCCCTGCAAACGATCTTTTTAACAGTGAATTCATCCGCACATAAACGCCTTAAACTGTAATACAATAAAGGAATATATAAGAGTAAAACGGCGCCTTCGCGTCGCCATGATTTTTTTTTTTTTTTCTCAAAAGTGGGTGGGCGAAATTTTGGGATCCAAGGTGCCCTCGCGTTATATCCAACACCGCCTTAATTCAAGGCGCGGTATAGCGGGTCTGTCCTGAAATAGTTTAATGCATGCGTAAGCTTGTTAGAAAATCTTATACTCCCGTCGTGCCGATAGCCAATACCTGTAGCATTGGCTATCCGCACGACGGTCGGGCCGATAACGCCGCTTATCGGCACGACCGTCGTGCGGATAATGCCGCTTATCAGCACGACCGTCGTGCGGATAGCCTGTGGATATGCAATCTTCTTCTTCATGTGAAAATTGTGATAAAAAATCCAGAATAGCTGTCCTTTGACATAATTATGTCGTTTAAGAAGTTTCTTGGACCTGATCAAACACTCCAGGGTTGGTGTTTGAAGTGTTTCATTCTTTCTTCAGATACATTTTTAGCCTACATTCTTTTTGACAGCGCATCTGCCTAGAATGTCCGTGAGGGCGTATGGCAGTATACGAAGATAGATACTGAGTCGATCAATTTCTGATCATCACCTCAGGTGTGCGGTGGGTGGCAGTTCGCATGCGCACCCACCTCTTCCTTTGGAGCTTGCGTGGTTTATCTAAGGGCATGGCTCAAAAGCGTGCCAAATTTGATGTTTTTAGCCTAGATAGACTGCTACAAGACAAACATACCCACCCACCCAGTATGGTGACAACCCACGTGTTACACTTTCAAATTTATATTCTTATTTCATTTTGCAGCGCTATAAAATCGAGGAAGCGATTAAATTTGATCTATTCACAAAAGTTTTGCTGAACAGAGTAGTTCTAATTTGCTGACAACCTTGAATATGGCATAGCCTGCCGCAGTTTCAAACAAGACCAACATTTTCGATAGCCAATGTTTATTCCACGTGGTTCGAATGAGCATGCGCGAAAAATTTGACAAACTATTAGCACGAATGTCGTGTTCGGGTTTTTCAGATGTGATGATCAGAAATTGATCGACTCAGAAGATAGATAGAGTCATTTCGGTACCTTTCTTGGGCTAACACTAATCGGTGGGATCCTATATATTGAATTATCCGGGATCCAAGGAGGTAGTGTCATGTCATCATCAATATCTCAAGCATTACTGGTCAGATTTTTTATGATTTTGGTATCATATTAATTTGAATGCTCTGATCTAAAATATGACATAATCAAAAATCGAAAAAAATTAATTTGAATATGTTAATTTTGCATTTAAAAATTCCGGGATCGCTAAAAACCGCAACTCTGGTCCAGTGGGTAGTGTTACTTCCACATTAATATCTCGAAAATTTCTCATCAAAATCAAATCTTTTTTATGTCATAATAATTTGAATGCTATATTCTAGAATATAAAATAAAGAAAAAAGAAAAATATTAATATTTAATATGTTAAATTTGCATTTGAAAATTCCGGGATCGCTGAAAACCGCAAATGGGATTCAGTGGGTAGTGTTACTTCTACATTAATATCTCGAAAATTTCTTATCAAAATCAAATCTTTCTTATGCCAAATTACATTGAATGTTGTATTCTTGCATATGACATCAACAGAAATGAAAAATACCAATATTAAATATGATGAATTTGCGTTTGAAATTTCTGGGATCGCTGAAAACCGCATCTGGGATCCAGACGGTAGTGCTACTTCTACATTAATAACTCGATTATTTCCCATCAAAATTCATATTTTCATATGTCATAGTAAAATTAATGCTACAATATCTCATATGACACAAAGATTAAACAAAAATAGTATTTATTAATATGTCATTTTTACGTTTGAAAATTCCGGGACCCACTTAAATCGCGCAAACGGAATTGCGACTGTAAATTATTAATAAAGGAACGGAAATTCAGCTTGATCATCTTTTAATAATTATTATTTTCAGCTTCTGACATAAACCCGTTAAACATATTGCATTAAATATTTAGAAGATTAAAATAAAATAATACTATTTAAACGTATTTGTGTCTGTCTATTTATAAACTAACGGGTAATATTCTTCCACTAGTTACGCTTTCATCATTGATATAGGAAAAATAAATATTTTTTCATCTCTTTAATGAATATGACATTTTTTTTTTCAGATATTATTTTAATTTTGCCAATTTCAAATTTTAGATTTTAACTTAACACCACCAAAGCCCTATAGTTGGTATCAAAGCTAATTAGTATGTCAAGAACAATTATCGCAACTCAAAGCATCAATAGTTTATACATCACAGCGCACTAATTGCAACTGCAAGCTGAAACATTTTGCTATGAATGGCATGATCCTTTGAAAACACAAGCTGGATGGGAGTACCTTTTTACCAGAAATCACTCCTTTTTGACACTCAGCTCACTTGTCGGTGTCACATAAGCCATAGGCTCTATATAAGATGTTGAATTTAATTTTAAAATTACTTGATAAATCTTATCGCACGATAGTTTACGCTACTTATACTGTGTTGTAGGAAATATCGCTCTTTGCAATGGCTGTGCTTTGTGTTGGTGATTCGCTGTTTAAGTACATGAGGATTAATCGTCCCGGGTCCGATGTGAGGTTTTCCAGCGGTGCACGGGTCGAGCAGCTTCATGGAGGTTTGCTCGATATCAAGAAGTTCCAGGTAAGAGTTTGTAACTTTTGATTTTGCGTGGATCAGATGCTTTTATTACAACGGAAAATGTCAAGTCTCTTTCAAATATAAAATGTACTTTTTATCGTATAAGATGCACAATCTTTTATATTTGCGCAAGCATTTTTGCTGTGTGAGAATATGAATTATATTAAACAAACCAGTATTCCATGAATAAGACTATTATTTTTTGATCAAATCACATGTTTAGTTATTCAAACAGGAAGCATTATAATTGCCGTATCTGGTCCTAATGTTGTAGAATTTCACCGTTACATTGCTCATGAGATTGCCGTGAATGAAGGAATTTTCAGAGGTGTTTGAAGAAAGCTTGTTACTTACTTATAAATTAGATTGCATATTTATGAACAGGTTTTTCAGTCACGTCCCTACATTATGAACAAGACCTTCATGCTTACGAAGAAACGAAATTGAAGGTAACAAAATTCTGAAAGTCAGCTTCCTATCTAAGCAAGCTTTCCTTTTCCTCTTTTCTTTTCTTCCTATATTATTATTATTATTATTATTATTATTATTATTATTATTATTATTAAAAATGTTATAAACGTACAAAATAAATGTGAAATTCATTAAATAATGTTTGTGGTTCTAAACTCTAAAGCAATTATTTTTTACGGGTCGTTAATTTCCACATAGAAATTAATGATCCATGATAATTGTCATTTCAGAGTTAATGGTCCGTGTGACAAATTAGCACAAACAGCTTAAAGAAGCGTGGCATAATGTTTTAGACTGATCAAATTTTCATAGGCATATATTTTCTGGATCAAAATACGATACATGCAAATACCGTTTTCCCTTGCACACGACATGCCTAACTAGACATTTTTATATGATTGAAATAATTATTATTATTATACAAGATATAAGAAGATGTAAAGATTCATATGCGATAGACATAAGAATAACTGACAGAATATATAGTCGGAATGTTGCTTGTTCCAAAACATAGATTGTGGGGACTAACCATTGGACAATGAGTTTCTCGTCATATAAAGATGAAAATTGTGTTTACTATATAGACAGTTTAGGTGCAAATTTGAAGGATTTGAGAAATAATGTTAAGATTCAATTATCCCAGATTTATAGGACTTCGTCATCGATCCTTCAAGTTAAGGTTCCTCGTGTTCAACAACAACCGAATTCGTATGATTGTGGATTATTCGCAATTGCAAATGTTGTGGAGTTTTGTTTTAACCCAAATGGTTTTAATACTAGAGTAAGTTACACAGTGTCAAAAATGAGAGAACATCTAATCGAATGCCTTGAACGCGGAAACATGACACCATTTCCCAAGGAAACAGTGAGAGGAAGATCCATTACGAAAACATGCCCATATGATATACAGTAATTTTTTCAGGTCAAAAATCGATAATTTTCAGAGGATTTTTTAAAAATATTTTTCTTATTTTTGCTCAAAACATAGATTGTGGGTACACTTTAGAAGCGCCTTGCCGAGGCGGTTCTAACGAGTACCCACAATCAATGTTTTGGAGCAAAAATAAGAAAAATAGGCATACCCCTGCAAACCCCAGTTTTACTATATAAAAGTGGGGTTCAAGGGGGTAAACATTACACGGACATGTTTTCGTGATGTAAACTGGACTCTGTTACATGTAAAGTTGTAAAAATTCCTATATGGTGTAGATGCAAAATGCCAGAATGCATAGACAATATGGTTGCTTGTGAAAATCGAAAGTGTCGTACATGGTTTCACAGGAAGTGTTTAAAGTTGGATTCAGGAATTCAGGTGTGGAAGTGCCCGTCATGCAATCATGATAATAAGTGAAATAGTGAAAGTGCAATCGGTTTCAAAAAAAAAAAAAAAAAAAAAAAAAAAAAAAAAAAAAAACATAATTGAGCCGCCTCGTGAGAAACCCAACATATGCATATGCGAAAACAAATGCACAGATCAGCTTCGCAGTTACCGCGAAGCTGATCAGCGCCTTTGTTTTCGCTACATGGATAGTGGAATCACTCTACTTCAAAAACCTCTAGCTACCGGTTTGTTTCGGACATGGCCGGAAATCAGATTGTTGGTTTTCTCACGAGACGGCTCAATTATAATAATAAGTGAAGTAGTGAAAGTGCAAATAAGGAAGTGTTTAAACCCATATTCTTCAGAAATTCATCGATGTGTCACGCCATTGTCATAATAAGTGGACTTGTGAAAGTGCTATCGGTTAAAAAAAAAAAAAAAAAAAAAAATCCTGCTCAACTTCCACCTCCCCGCGGTGAGCAGGGGGCAACGGATAATGCAGAACCATATCGCTATGGTATGTTTCTATATTATACGGCTAACGGAAGGTTTTCGGACTTGTGAATAACAAAAGCGAGTATCGACCGTGTAGGCTGATAAGCGACTTTGTTATTCCATTCAAATTAAAAATTAAAGTTGAAATCGCGAAATCTTATCCAAATAAATTATATTTAAACAGAGACTGTGCGTGAGAAAACAAAATGTCTTTATAACCAGGTCCGACACAAACCACCCTGTACATTCACTGACACAGACTATAAGCTTGAAATTTCGGATTTAAGAAGAAGACGGATTGTACTATCCGTGTACCGAAAATAAAGGCGCTGATTAGCTATGCAGTTACTGCACAGCTGTTCTGCGACTTTGTTTTCGCCTTTGCAAATTATTTGTTTTCCCATGCGGCGGCTCATTTATATTTATACACACAGACGATCATGTAAACTTAGGAACTTAAGATGTCAAGCTACCAAAATCATAATTCATGCATTGAGCTACAAAAAATTGTTTTCTCTGTAGTCCTATGTCATTTTTTCAACATTTTATGTGCAATGGTCGAAAACATTAAACAAGCATCAATGTAGAATTAGTCCCGGATGCGGTTTGTGACGATCCCGGAAATTTCAAACGCAAATCAAACCTATTGAATATTAATGTTTTTCATTTTTGTACATGTCATATGCAAGAATACAGCATTCAATGTAATTTGACATAAAAATTATTTGGTTTTGATGAGAAATAATCGAGTTATTATTAGAACTAGCACTACCGTCTGGATCCCAGATGCGGTTTTCAGCGATCCCGGAAATTTCAAACGCAAATTCATCATATTAAATATTAATATTTTTCATTTCTGTTGATGTCATATGCAAGAATACAACATTCAATGTAATTTGACATAAAAAGATTTGATTTTGATAATAAATTTTCGAGATATTAATGTAGAGGTAACACTACCCACTGAATCCCAGTTGCGGTTTTCAGCGATCCCGGAATTTTCAAATGCAAATTTAACATATTAAATATTAATATTTTTCTTTTTTCTTTATTTCATATGCTAGAATATAGCATTCAAATTATTATGACATAAAAAAGATTTGATTTTGATGAGAAATTTTCGAGATATTAATGTGGAAGTAACACTACTCACTGGACCAGAGTTGCTGTTTTCAGCGATCCCGGAATTTTCAAATGCAAAATTAACATATTCAAATTATTTTTTTTCGATTTGTGATTATGTCACATTTTAGATCAGAGCATTCAAATTAATATGATACCAAAATCATAAAAATCTGATCAGTAATACTTGAGATATTGATGATGACATGACACTACCTCCTTGGATCCCGGATAATTCAACATAGGATCCCACCGATTAGTGTGCACCTTTCCTTGGGTTCAGGACAACTCGACCCAAAGACAACTCGTCCCTAGACAACTTGGCCCAGTAAAATCTCGGATTAAGACAACTCGGCCCACTTCATAAGGTAGCAATCCACAGTTTTAAGAGCATTTTTCAGTTAATTTTGCTAGATCCGCCAAAACTGATAATAGCTCTGTCCAATCTGGTGAACAATCCGATTTCTCCCATAAAATCATTAAATCAAATATCTAACAACAAAATAACATCATTTAAATTGCCTAGAACTGACTATCACCCTACCTGTATTGGGGATATTTTCCCCTACCCCCTCTTTCAGACCAGTGAATTTTCGTAAAATATGCCTGAAATCTGGGCCCCCATGCATATTCTGTGCAAAAGGAAGCCCCATAGATCTCATGCAAATACTTAGAGAATCGACCCAGGATCATAATGAGCAGTGCACAAATATGTGCCATCCATCTACTTTTTTCGCTATTTGTGAACAAAGATAACCCCTGCAAAGTCGACAGTGAAGAGCGTTACCGGCTATGACTGGCGAACGATCCGGGATCCTTATATAATCCCGGTTTTTACCAGTCTAAAAATAGAAAATAAGTATTTTTCACATGTTTGAGGCATAATTGATCCGATTTGGGGAAAGATGTCGGCAAATTATTGAAAGAGGATAATTTACAGCCCAATTTCATGCCCTACCCCTTAATATTGAAATTTTTGGCCCACCCCAAAAGTACGAAACTGTGAATGGAACCTTAAAGCAAAACTTTTTGCTCTAGTTTCTGGCAATTTTCGTCTAAAATTATTCTTTAACATAATTCCAATTAAATTCAGGCAAAGAAAGTGGATTTACATTAAAACTGGCCTTTCAGGAGGAGTCAGAACGAGTCATATGGTTTCGAGGCATTTTTAGGTCGATTTTTGAGGAATGGAGCCCCAACTAACCGCATCTAGCTTTACTCACTCTGTGGTCGTGCGAGTGACCAAAAGATCATGAAACAGTTATGTCCATATATTGGGCCACCTGATCAAAGAAAACTGAGACCTTGAAATGGAAACTAAAAAAATCGGTTATTGCTTTAAAGCAAAACTTTTTGCTCTAGTTTCTGGCAATTTTCGTCTAAAACTATTCTTTAACATAATTCCAATTAAATTCAGGCAAAGAAAGTGGATTTGCATTAAAACTGGCCTTTCAGGAGGAGTCAGAACGAGTCATATGGTTTCGAGGCATTTTTAGGTCGATTTTTGAGGAATGGAGCCCCAACTAACCGCATCTAGCTTTACTCACTCTGTGGTCGTGCGAGTGACCAAAAGATCATGAAACAGTTATGTCCATATATTGGGCCACCTGATCAAAGAAAACTGAGACCTTGAAATGGAAACTAAAAAAATCGGTTATTGCTTTAAGGTAGCAATCCACAGTTTTAAGAGCATTTTTCAGTTAATTTTGCTAGATCCGCCAAAACTGATAATAGCTCTGTCCAATCTGGTGAACAATCCGATTTCTCCCATAAAATCATTAAATCAAATGTCTAACAACAAAATAACATCATTTAAATTGCCTAGAACTGACTATCACCCTACCTGTATTGGGGATATTTTCTCCTACCCCCTCTTTCAGACCAGTGAATTTTCGTAAAATATGCCTGAAGTCTGGGCCCCCATGCATATTCTGTGCAAAAGGAAGCCCCATAGATCTCATGCAAATACTTAGAGAATCGACCCAGGATCATAATGAGCAGTGCACAAATATGTGCCATCCATCTACTTTTTTCGCTATTTGTGAACAAAGATAACCCCTGCAAAGTCGACAGTGAAGAGCGTTACCGGCTATGACTGGCGAACGATCCGGGATCCTTATATAATCCCGGTTTTTACCAGTCTAAAAATAGAAAATAAGTATTTTTCACATGTTTGAGGCATAATTGATCCGATTTGGGGAAAGATGTCGGCAAATTATTGAAAGAGGATAATTTACAGCCCAATTTCATGCCCTACCCCTTAATATTGAAATTTTTGGCCCACCCCAAAAGTACGAAACTGTGAATGGAACCTTAAAGCAAAACTTTTTGCTCTAGTTTCTGGCAATTTTCGTCTAAAACTATTCTTTAACATAATTCCAATTAAATTCAGGCAAAGAAAGTGGATTTGCATTAAAACTGGCCTTTCAGGAGGAGTCAGAACGAGTCATATGGTTTCGAGGCATTTTTAGGTCGATTTTTGAGGAATGGAGCCCCAACTAACCGCATCTAGCTTTACTCACTCTGTGGTCGTGCGAGTGACCAAAAGATCATGAAACAGTTATGTCCATATATTGGGCCACCTGATCAAAGAAAACTAAGACCTTGAAATGGAAACTAAAAAAATCGGTTATTGCTTTAAAGCAAAACTTTTTGCTCTAGTTTCTGGCAATTTTCGTCTAAAACTATTCTTTAACATAATTCCAATTAAATTCAGGCAAAGAAAGTGGATTTGCATTAAAACTGGCCTTTCAGGAGGAGTCAGAACGAGTCATATGGTTTCGAGGCATTTTTAGGTCGATTTTTGAGGAATGGAGCCCCAACTAACCGCATCTAGCTTTACTCACTCTGTGGTCGTGCGAGTGACCAAAAGATCATGAAACAGTTATGTCCATATATTGGGCCACCTGATCAAAGAAAACTGAGACCTTGAAATGGAAACTAAAAAAATCGGTTATTGCTTTAAGGTAGCAATCCACAGTTTTAAGAGCATTTTTCAGTTAATTTTGCTAGATCCGCCAAAACTGATAATAGCTCTGTCCAATCTGGTGAACAATCCGATTTCTCCCATAAAATCATTAAATCAAATGTCTAACAACAAAATAACATCATTTAAATTGCCTAGAACTGACTATCACCCTACCTGTATTGGGGATATTTTCCCCTACCCCCTCTTTCAGACCAGTGAATTTTCGTAAAATATGCCTGAAGTCTGGGCCCCCATGCATATTCTGTGCAAAAGGAAGCCCCATAGATCTCATGCAAATACTTAGAGAATCGACCCAGGATCATAATGAGCAGTGCACAAATATGTGCCATCCATCTACTTTTTTCGCTATTTGTGAACAAAGATAACCCCTGCAAAGTCGACAGTGAAGAGCGTTACCGGGTATGACTGGCGAACGATCCGGGATCCTTATATAATCCCGGTTTTTACCAGTCTAAAAATAGAAAATAAGTATTTTTCACATGTTTGAGGCATAATTGATCCGATTTGGGGAAAGATGTCGGCAAATTATTGAAAGAGGATAATTTACTGCCCAATTTCATGCCCTACCCCTTAATATTGAAATTTTTGGCCCACCCCAAAAGTACGAAACTGTGAATGGAACCTTAAAGCAAAACTTTTTGCTCTAGTTTCTGGCAATTTTCGTCTAAAACTATTCTTTAACATAATTCCAATTAAATTCAGGCAAAGAAAGTGGATTTACATTAAAACTGGCCTTTCAGGAGGAGTCAGAACGAGTCATATGGTTTCGAGGCATTTTTAGGTCGATTTTTGAGGAATGGAGCCCCAACTAACCGCATCTAGCTTTACTCACTCTGTGGTCGTGCGAGTGACCAAAAGATCATGAAACAGTTATGTCCATATATTGGGCCACCTGATCAAAGAAAACTGAGACCTTGAAATGGAAACTAAAAAAATCGGTTATTGCTTTAAGGTAGCAATCCACAGTTTTAAGAGCATTTTTCAGTTAATTTTGCTAGATCCGCCAAAACTGATAATAGCTCTGTCCAATCTGGTGAACAATCCGATTTCTCCCATAAAATCATTAAATCAAATGTCTAACAACAAAATAACATCATTTAAATTGCCTAGAACTGACTATCACCCTACCTGTATTGGGGATATTTTCCCCTACCCCCTCTTTCAGACCAGTGAATTTTCGTAAAATATGCCTGAAGTCTGGGCCCCCATGCATATTCTGTGCAAAAGGAAGCCCCATAGATCTCATGCAAATACTTAGAGAATCGACCCAGGATCATAATGAGCAGTGCACAAATATGTGCCATCCATCTACTTTTTTCGCTATTTGTGAACAAAGATAACCCCTGCAAAGTCGACAGTGAAGAGCGTTACCGGCTATGACTGGCGAACGATCCGGGATCCTTATATAATCCCGGTTTTTACCAGTCTAAAAATAGAAAATAAGTATTTTTCACATGTTTGAGGCATAATTGATCCGATTTGGGGAAAGATGTCGGCAAATTATTGAAAGAGGATAATTTACAGCCCAATTTCATGCCCTACCCCTTAATATTGAAATTTTTGGCCCACCCCAAAAGTACGAAACTGTGAATGGAACCTTAAAGCAAAACTTTTTGCTCTAGTTTCTGGCAATTTTCGTCTAAAACTATTCTTTAATATAATTCCAATTAAATTCAGGCAAAGAAAGTGGATTTGCATTAAAACTGGCCTTTCAGGAGGAGTCAGAACGAGTCATATGGTTTCGAGGCATTTTTAGGTCGATTTTTGAGGAATGGAGCCCCAACTAACCGCATCTAGCTTTACTCACTCTGTGGTCGTGCGAGTGACCAAAAGATCATGAAACAGTTATGTCCATATATTGGGCCACCTGATCAAAGAAAACTGAGACCTTGAAATGGAAACTAAAAAAATCGGTTATTGCTTTAAGGTAGCAATCCACAGTTTTAAGAGCATTTTTCAGTTAATTTTGCTAGATCCGCCAAAACTGATAATAGCTCTGTCCAATCTGGTGAACAATCCGATTTCTCCCATAAAATCATTAAATCAAATGTCTAACAACAAAATAACATCATTTAAATTGCCTAGAACTGACTATCACCCTACCTGTATTGGGGATATTTTCCCCTACCCCCTCTTTCAGACCAGTGAATTTTCGTAAAATATGCCTGAAGTCTGGGCCCCCATGCATATTCTGTGCAAAAGGAAGCCCCATAGATCTCATGCAAATACTTAGAGAATCGACCCAGGATCATAATGAGCAGTGCACAAATATGTGCCATCCATCTACTTTTTTCGCTATTTGTGAACAAAGATAACCCCTGCAAAGTCGACAGTGAAGAGCGTTACCGGCTATGACTGGCGAACGATCCGGGATCCTTATATAATCCCGGTTTTTACCAGTCTAAAAATAGAAAATAAGTATTTTTCACATGTTTGAGGCATAATTGATCCGATTTGGGGAAAGATGTCGGCAAATTATTGAAAGAGGATAATTTACAGCCCAATTTCATGCCCTACCCCTTACCCTTAATATTGAAATTTTTGGCCCACCCCAAAAGTACGAAACTGTGAATGGAACCTTAAAGCAAAACTTTTTGCTCTAGTTTCTGGCAATTTTCGTCTAAAACTATTCTTTAACATAATATCAATTAAATTCAGGCAAAGAAAGTGGATTTGCATTAAAACTGGCCTTTCAGGAGGAGTCAGAACGAGTCATATGGTTTCGAGGCATTTTTAGGTCGATTTTTGAGGAATGGAGCCCCAACTAACCGCATCTAGCTTTACTCACTCTGTGGTCGTGCGAGTGACCAAAAGATCATGAAACAGTTATGTCCATATATTGGGCCACCTGATCAAAGAAAACTGAGACCTTGAAATGGAAACTAAAAAAATCGGTTATTGCTTTAAAGCAAAACTTTTTGCTCTAGTTTCTGGCAATTTTCGTCTAAAACTATTCTTTAACATAATTCCAATTAAATTCAGGCAAAGAAAGTGGATTTGCATTAAAACTGGCCTTTCAGGAGGAGTCAGAACGAGTCATATGGTTTCGAGGCATTTTTAGGTCGATTTTTGAGGAATGGAGCCCCAACTAACCGCATCTAGCTTTACTCACTCTGTGGTCGTGCGAGTGACCAAAAGATCATGAAACAGTTATGTCCATATATTGGGCCACCTGATCAAAGAAAACTGAGACCTTGAAATGGAAACTAAAAAAATCGGTTATTGCTTTAAGGTAGCAATCCACAGTTTTAAGAGCATTTTTCAGTTAATTTTGCTAGATCCGCCAAAACTGATAATAGCTCTGTCCAATCTGGTGAACAATCCGATTTCTCCCATAAAATCATTAAATCAAATGTCTAACAACAAAATAACATCATTTAAATTGCCTAGAACTGACTATCACCCTACCTGTATTGGGGATATTTTCTCCTACCCCCTCTTTCAGACCAGTGAATTTTCGTAAAATATGCCTGAAGTCTGGGCCCCCATGCATATTCTGTGCAAAAGGAAGCCCCATAGATCTCATGCAAATACTTAGAGAATCGACCCAGGATCATAATGAGCAGTGCACAAATATGTGCCATCCATCTACTTTTTTCGCTATTTGTGAACAAAGATAACCCCTGCAAAGTCGACAGTGAAGAGCGTTACCGGGTATGACTGGCGAACGATCCGGGATCCTTATATAATCCCGGTTTTTACCAGTCTAAAAATAGAAAATAAGTATTTTTCACATGTTTGAGGCATAATTGATCCGATTTGGGGAAAGATGTCGGCAAATTATTGAAAGAGGATAATTTACAGCCCAATTTCATGCCCTACCCCTTAATATTGAAATTTTTGGCCCACCCCAAAAGTACGAAACTGTGAATGGAACCTTAAAGCAAAACTTTTTGCTCTAGTTTCTGGCAATTTTCGTCTAAAACTATTCTTTAACATAATTCCAATTAAATTCAGGCAAAGAAAGTGGATTTGCATTAAAACTGGCCTTTCAGGAGGAGTCAGAACGAGTCATATGGTTTCGAGGCATTTTTAGGTCGATTTTTGAGGAATGGAGCCCCAACTAACCGCATCTAGCTTTACTCACTCTGTGGTCGTGCGAGTGACCAAAAGATCATGAAACAGTTATGTCCATATATTGGGCCACCTGATCAAAGAAAACTGAGACCTTGAAATGGAAACTAAAAAAATCGGTTATTGCTTTAAGGTAGCAATCCACAGTTTTAAGAGCATTTTTCAGTTAATTTTGCTAGATCCGCCAAAACTGATAATAGCTCTGTCCAATCTGGTGAACAATCCGATTTCTCCCATAAAATCATTAAATCAAATGTCTAACAACAAAATAACATCATTTAAATTGCCTAGAACTGACTATCACCCTACCTGTATTGGGGATATTTTCCCCTACCCCCTCTTTCAGACCAGTGAATTTTCGTAAAATATGCCTGAAGTCTGGGCCCCCATGCATATTCTGTGCAAAAGGAAGCCCCATAGATCTCATGCAAATACTTAGAGAATCGACCCAGGATCATAATGAGCAGTGCACAAATATGTGCCATCCATCTACTTTTTTCGCTATTTGTGAACAAAGATAACCCCTGCAAAGTCGACAGTGAAGAGCGTTACCGGCTATGACTGGCGAACGATCCGGGATCCTTATATAATCCCGGTTTTTACCAGTCTAAAAATAGAAAATAAGTATTTTTCACATGTTTGAGGCATAATTGATCCGATTTGGGGAAAGATGTCGGCAAATTATTGAAAGAGGATAATTTACAGCCCAATTTCATGCCCTACCCCTTAATATTGAAATTTTTGGCCCACCCCAAAAGTACGAAACTGTGAATGGAACCTTAAAGCAAAACTTTTTGCTCTAGTTTCTGGCAATTTTCGTCTAAAACTATTCTTTAACATAATTCCAATTAAATTCAGGCAAAGAAAGTGGATTTGCATTAAAACTGGCCTTTCAGGAGGAGTCAGAACGAGTCATATGGTTTCGAGGCATTTTTAGGTCGATTTTTGAGGAATGGAGCCCCAACTAACCGCATCTAGCTTTACTCACTCTGTGGTCGTGCGAGTGACCAAAAGATCATGAAACAGTTATGTCCATATATTGGGCCACCTGATCAAAGAAAACTGAGACCTTGAAATGGAAACTAAAAAAATCGGTTATTGCTTTAAGGTAGCAATCCACAGTTTTAAGAGCAGTTTTCAGTTAATTTTGCTAGATCCGCCAAAACTGATAATAGCTCTGTCCAATCTGGTGAACAATCCGATTTCTCCCATAAAATCATTAAATCAAATGTCTAACAACAAAATAACATCATTTAAATTGCCTAGAACTGACTATCACCCTACCTGTATTGGGGATATTTTCCCCTACCCCCTCTTTCAGACCAGTGAATTTTCGTAAAATATGCCTGAAGTCTGGGCCCCCATGCATATTCTGTGCAAAAGGAAGCCCCATAGATCTCATGCAAATACTTAGAGAATCGACCCAGGATCATAATGAGCAGTGCACAAATATGTGCCATCCATCTACTTTTTTCGCTATTTGTGAACAAAGATAACCCCTGCAAAGTCGACAGTGAAGAGCGTTACCGGCTATGACTGGCGAACGATCCGGGATCCTTATATAATCCCGGTTTTTACCAGTCTAAAAATAGAAAATAAGTATTTTTCACATGTTTGAGGCATAATTGATCCGATTTGGGGAAAGATGTCGGCAAATTATTGAAAGAGGATAATTTACAGCCCAATTTCATGCCCTACCCCTTAATATTGAAATTTTTGGCCCACCCCAAAAGTACGAAACTGTGAATGGAACCTTAAAGCAAAACTTTTTGCTCTAGTTTCTGGCAATTTTCGTCTAAAACTATTCTTTAATATAATTCCAATTAAATTCAGGCAAAGAAAGTGGATTTGCATTAAAACTGGCCTTTCAGGAGGAGTCAGAACGAGTCATATGGTTTCGAGGCATTTTTAGGTCGATTTTTGAGGAATGGAGCCCCAACTAACCGCATCTAGCTTTACTCACTCTGTGGTCGTGCGAGTGACCAAAAGATCATGAAACAGTTATGTCCATATATTGGGCCACCTGATCAAAGAAAACTGAGACCTTGAAATGGAAACTAAAAAAATCGGTTATTGCTTTAAGGTAGCAATCCACAGTTTTAAGAGCATTTTTCAGTTAATTTTGCTAGATCCGCCAAAACTGATAATAGCTCTGTCCAATCTGGTGAACAATCCGATTTCTCCCATAAAATCATTAAATCAAATGTCTAACAACAAAATAACATCATTTAAATTGCCTAGAACTGACTATCACCCTACCTGTATTGGGGATATTTTCCCCTACCCCCTCTTTCAGACCAGTGAATTTTCGTAAAATATGCCTGAAGTCTGGGCCCCCATGCATATTCTGTGCAAAAGGAAGCCCCATAGATCTCATGCAAATACTTAGAGAATCGACCCAGGATCATAATGAGCAGTGCACAAATATGTGCCATCCATCTACTTTTTTCGCTATTTGTGAACAAAGATAACCCCTGCAAAGTCGACAGTGAAGAGCGTTACCGGCTATGACTGGCGAACGATCCGGGATCCTTATATAATCCCGGTTTTTACCAGTCTAAAAATAGAAAATAAGTATTTTTCACATGTTTGAGGCATAATTGATCCGATTTGGGGAAAGATGTCGGCAAATTATTGAAAGAGGATAATTTACAGCCCAATTTCATGCCCTACCCCTTAATATTGAAATTTTTGGCCCACCCCAAAAGTACGAAACTGTGAATGGAACCTTAAAGCAAAACTTTTTGCTCTAGTTTCTGGCAATTTTCGTCTAAAACTATTCTTTAACATAATTCCAATTAAATTCAGGCAAAGAAAGTGGATTTGCATTAAAACTGGCCTTTCAGGAGGAGTCAGAACGAGTCATATGGTTTCGAGGCATTTTTAGGTCGATTTTTGAGGAATGGAGCCCCAACTAACCGCATCTAGCTTTACTCACTCTGTGGTCGTGCGAGTGACCAAAAGATCATGAAACAGTTATGTCCATATATTGGGCCACCTGATCAAAGAAAACTGAGACCTTGAAATGGAAACTAAAAAAATCGGTTATTGCTTTAAGGTAGCAATCCACAGTTTTAAGAGCATTTTTCAGTTAATTTTGCTAGATCCGCCAAAACTGATAATAGCTCTGTCCAATCTGGTGAACAATCCGATTTCTCCCATAAAATCATTAAATCAAATGTCTAACAACAAAATAACATCATTTAAATTGCCTAGAACTGACTATCACCCTACCTGTATTGGGGATATTTTCTCCTACCCCCTCTTTCAGACCAGTGAATTTTCGTAAAATATGCCTGAAGTCTGGGCCCCCATGCATATTCTGTGCAAAAGGAAGCCCCATAGATCTCATGCAAATACTTAGAGAATCGACCCAGGATCATAATGAGCAGTGCACAAATATGTGCCATCCATCTACTTTTTTCGCTATTTGTGAACAAAGATAACCCCTGCAAAGTCGACAGTGAAGAGCGTTACCGGCTATGACTAGCGAACGATCCGGGATCCTTATATAATCCCGGTTTTTACCAGTCTAAAAATAGAAAATAAGTATTTTTCACATGTTTGAGGCATAATTGATCCGATTTGGGGAAAGATGTCGGCAAATTATTGAAAGAGGATAATTTACAGCCCAATTTCATGCCCTACCCCTTAATATTGAAATTTTTGGCCCACCCCAAAAGTACGAAACTGTGAATGGAACCTTAAAGCAAAACTTTTTGCTCTAGTTTCTGGCAATTTTCGTCTAAAACTATTCTTTAACATAATTCCAATTAAATTCAGGCAAAGAAAGTGGATTTGCATTAAAACTGGCCTTTCAGGAGGAGTCAGAACGAGTCATATGGTTTCGAGGCATTTTTAGGTCGATTTTTGAGGAATGGAGCCCCAACTAACCGCATCTAGCTTTACTCACTCTGTGGTCGTGCGAGTGACCAAAAGATCATGAAACAGTTATGTCCATATATTGGGCCACCTGATCAAAGAAAACTGAGACCTTGAAATGGAAACTAAAAAAATCGGTTATTGCTTTAAGGTAGCAATCCACAGTTTTAAGAGCATTTTTCAGTTAATTTTGCTAGATCCGCCAAAACTGATAATAGCTCTGTCCAATCTGGTGAACAATCCGATTTCTCCCATAAAATCATTAAATCAAATGTCTAACAACAAAATAACATCATTTAAATTGCCTAGAACTGACTATCACCCTACCTGTATTGGGGATATTTTCCCCTACCCCCTCTTTCAGACCAGTGAATTTTCGTAAAATATGCCTGAAGTCTGGGCCCCCATGCATATTCTGTGCAAAAGGAAGCCCCATAGATCTCATGCAAATACTTAGAGAATCGACCCAGGATCATAATGAGCAGTGCACAAATATGTGCCATCCATCTACTTTTTTCGCTATTTGTGAACAAAGATAACCCCTGCAAAGTCGACAGTGAAGAGCGTTACCGGCTATGACTGGCGAACGATCCGGGATCCTTATATAATCCCGGTTTTTACCAGTCTAAAAATAGAAAATAAGTATTTTTCACATGTTTGAGGCATAATTGATCCGATTTGGGGAAAGATGTCGGCAAATTATTGAAAGAGGATAATTTACAGCCCAATTTCATGCCCTACCCCTTAATATTGAAATTTTTGGCCCACCCCAAAAGTACGAAACTGTGAATGGAACCTTAAAGCAAAACTTTTTGCTCTAGTTTCTGGCAATTTTCGTCTAAAACTATTCTTTAACATAATTCCAATTAAATTCAGGCAAAGAAAGTGGATTTGCATTAAAACTGGCCTTTCAGGAGGAGTCAGAACGAGTCATATGGTTTCGAGGCATTTTAGGTCGATTTTTGAGGAATGGAGCCCCAACTAACCGCATCTAGCTTTACTCACTCTGTGGTCGTGCGAGTGACCAAAAGATCATGAAACAGTTATGTCCATATATTGGGCCACCTGATCAAAGAAAACTGAGACCTTGAAATGGAAACTAAAAAAATCGGTTATTGCTTTAAGGTAGCAATCCACAGTTTTAAGAGCATTTTTCAGTTAATTTTGCTAGATCCGCCAAAACTGATAATAGCTCTGTCCAATCTGGTGAACAATCCGATTTCTCCCATAAAATCATTAAATCAAATGTCTAACAACAAAATAACATCATTTAAATTGCCTAGAACTGACTATCACCCTACCTGTATTGGGGATATTTTCCCCTACCCCCTCTTTCAGACCAGTGAATTTTCGTAAAATATGCCTGAAGTCTGGGCCCCCATGCATATTCTGTGCAAAAGGAAGCCCCATAGATCTCATGCAAATACTTAGAGAATCGACCCAGGATCATAATGAGCAGTGCACAAATATGTGCCATCCATCTACTTTTTTCGCTATTTGTGAACAAAGATAACCCCTGCAAAGTCGACAGTGAAGAGCGTTACCGGCTATGACTGGCGAACGATCCGGGATCCTTATATAATCCCGGTTTTTACCAGTCTAAAAATAGAAAATAAGTATTTTTCACATGTTTGAGGCATAATTGATCCGATTTGGGGAAAGATGTCGGCAAATTATTGAAAGAGGATAATTTACAGCCCAATTTCATGCCCTACCCCTTAATATTGAAATTTTTGGCCCACCCCAAAAGTACGAAACTGTGAATGGAACCTTAAAGCAAAACTTTTTGCTCTAGTTTCTGGCAATTTTCGTCTAAAACTATTCTTTAACATAATTCCAATTAAATTCAGGCAAAGAAAGTGGATTTGCATTAAAACTGGCCTTTCAGGAGGAGTCAGAACGAGTCATATGGTTTCGAGGCATTTTTAGGTCGATTTTTGAGGAATGGAGCCCCAACTAACCGCATCTAGCTTTACTCACTCTGTGGTCGTGCGAGTGACCAAAAGATCATGAAACAGTTATGTCCATATATTGGACCACCTGATCAAAGAAAACTGAGACCTTGAAATGGAAACTAAAAAAATCGGTTATTGCTTTAAGGTAGCAATCCACAGTTTTAAGAGCATTTTTCAGTTAATTTTGCTAGATCCGCCAAAACTGATAATAGCTCTGTCCAATCTGGTGAACAATCCGATTTCTCCCATAAAATCATTAAATCAAATGTCTAACAACAAAATAACATCATTTAAATTGCCTAGAACTGACTATCACCCTACCTGTATTGGGGATATTTTCCCCTACCCCCTCTTTCAGACCAGTGAATTTTCGTAAAATATGCCTGAAGTCTGGGCCCCCATGCATATTCTGTGCAAAAGGAAGCCCCATAGATCTCATGCAAATACTTAGAGAATCGACCCAGGATCATAATGAGCAGTGCACAAATATGTGCCATCCATCTACTTTTTTCGCTATTTGTGAACAAAGATAACCCCTGCAAAGTCGACAGTGAAGAGCGTTACCGGCTATGACTGGCGAACGATCCGGGATCCTTATATAATCCCGGTTTTTACCAGTCTAAAAATAGAAAATAAGTATTTTTCACATGTTTGAGGCATAATTGATCCGATTTGGGGAAAGATGTCGGCAAATTATTGAAAGAGGATAATTTACAGCCCAATTTCATGCCCTACCCCTTAATATTGAAATTTTTGGCCCACCCCAAAAGTACGAAACTGTGAATGGAACCTTAAAGCAAAACTTTTTGCTCTAGTTTCTGGCAATTTTCGTCTAAAACTATTCTTTAACATAATTCCAATTAAATTCAGGCAAAGAAAGTGGATTTGCATTAAAACTGGCCTTTCAGGAGGAGTCAGAACGAGTCATATGGTTTCGAGGCATTTTTAGGTCGATTTTTGAGGAATGGAGCCCCAACTAACCGCATCTAGCTTTACTCACTCTGTGGTCGTGCGAGTGACCAAAAGATCATGAAACAGTTATGTCCATATATTGGGCCACCTGATCAAAGAAAACTGAGACCTTGAAATGGAAACTAAAAAAATCGGTTATTGCTTTAAGGTAGCAATCCACAGTTTTAAGAGCATTTTTCAGTTAATTTTGCTAGATCCGCCAAAACTGATAATAGCTCTGTCCAATCTGGTGAACAATCCGATTTCTCCCATAAAATCATTAAATCAAATGTCTAACAACAAAATAACATCATTTAAATTGCCTAGAACTGACTATCACCCTACCTGTATTGGGGATATTTTCCCCTACCCCCTCTTTCAGACCAGTGAATTTTCGTAAAATATGCCTGAAGTCTGGGCCCCCATGCATATTCTGTGCAAAAGGAAGCCCCATAGATCTCATGCAAATACTTAGAGAATCGACCCAGGATCATAATGAGCAGTGCACAAATATGTGCCATCCATCTACTTTTTTCGCTATTTGTGAACAAAGATAACCCCTGCAAAGTCGACAGTGAAGAGCGTTACCGGCTACGACTGGCGAACGATCCGGGATCCTTATATAATCCCGGTTTTTACCAGTCTAAAAATAGAAAATAAGTATTTTTCACATGTTTGAGGCATAATTGATCCGATTTGGGGAAAGATGTCGGCAAATTATTGAAAGAGGATAATTTACAGCCCAATTTCATGCCCTACCCCTTAATATTGAAATTTTTGGCCCACCCCAAAAGTACGAAACTGTGAATGGAACCTTAAAGCAAAACTTTTTGCACTAGTTTCTGGCAATTTTCGTCTAAAACTATTCTTTAACATAATTCCAATTAAATTCAGGCAAAGAAAGTGGATTTGCATTAAAACTGGCCTTTCAGGAGGAGTCAGAACGAGTCATATGGTTTCGAGGCATTTTTAGGTCGATTTTTGAGGAATGGAGCCCCAACTAACCGCATCTAGCTTTACTCACTCTGTGGTCGTGCGAGTGACCAAAAGATCATGAAACAGTTATGTCCATATATTGGGCCACCTGATCAAAGAAAACTGAGACCTTGAAATGGAAACTAAAAAAATCGGTTATTGCTTTAAGGTAGCAATCCACAGTTTTAAGAGCATTTTTCAGTTAATTTTGCTAGATCCGCCAAAACTGATAATAGCTCTGTCCAATCTGGTGAACAATCCGATTTCTCCCATAAAATCATTAAATCAAATGTCTAACAACAAAATAACATCATTTAAATTGCCTAGAACTGACTATCACCCTACCTGTATTGGGGATATTTTCCCCTACCCCCTCTTTCAGACCAGTGAATTTTCGTAAAATATGCCTGAAGTCTGGGCCCCCATGCATATTCTGTGCAAAAGGAAGCCCCATAGATCTCATGCAAATACTTAGAGAATCGACCCAGGATCATAATGAGCAGTGCACAAATATGTGCCATCCATCTACTTTTTTCGCTATTTGTGAACAAAGATAACCCCTGCAAAGTCGACAGTGAAGAGCGTCACCGGCTATGACTGGCGAACGATCCGGGATCCTTATATAATCCCGGTTTTTACCAGTCTAAAAATAGAAAATAAGTATTTTTCACATGTTTGAGGCATAATTGATCCGATTTGGGGAAAGATGTCGGCAAATTATTGAAAGAGGATAATTTACAGCCCAATTTCATGCCCTACCCCTTAATATTGAAATTTTTGGCCCACCCCAAAAGTACGAAACTGTGAATGGAACCTTAAAGCAAAACTTTTTGCTCTAGTTTCTGGCAATTTTCGTCTAAAACTATTCTTTAACATAATTCCAATTAAATTCAGGCAAAGAAAGTGGATTTGCATTAAAACTGGCCTTTCAGGAGGAGTCAGAACGAATCATATGGTTTCGAGGCATTTTTAGGTCGATTTTTGAGGAATGGAGCCCCAACTAACCGCATCTAGCTTTACTCACTCTGTGGTCGTGCGAGTGACCAAAAGATCATGAAACAGTTATGTCCATATATTGGGCCACCTGATCAAAGAAAACTGAGACCTTGAAATGGAAACTAACAAAATCGGTTATTGCTTTAAGGTAGCAATCCACAGTTTTAAGAGCATTTTTCAGTTAATTTTGCTAGATCCGCCAAAACTGATAATAGCTCTGTCCAATCTGGTGAACAATCCGATTTCTCCCATAAAATCATTAAATCAAATGTCTAACAACAAAATAACATCATTTAAATTGCCTAGAACTGACTATCACCCTACCTGTATTGGGGATATTTTCCCCTACCCCCTCTTTCAGACCAGTGAATTTTCGTAAAATATGCCTGAAGTCTGGGCCCCCATGCATATTCTGTGCAAAAGGAAGCCCCATAGATCTCATGCAAATACTTAGAGAATCGACCCAGGATCATAATGAGCAGTGCACAAATATGTGCCATCCATCTACTTTTTTCGCTATTTGTGAACAAAGATAACCCCTGCAAAGTCGACAGTGAAGAGCGTTACCGGCTATGACTGGCGAACGATCCGGGATCCTTATATAATCCCGGTTTTTACCAGTCTAAAAATAGAAAATAAGTATTTTTCACATGTTTGAGGCATAATTGATCCGATTTGGGGAAAGATGTCGGCAAATTATTGAAAGAGGATAATTTACAGCCCAATTTCATGCCCTACCCCTTAATATTGAAATTTTTGGCCCACCCCAAAAGTACGAAACTGTGAATGGAACCTTAAAGCAAAACTTTTTGCACTAGTTTCTGGCAATTTTCGTCTAAAACTATTCTTTAACATAATTCCAATTAAATTCAGGCAAAGAAAGTGGATTTGCATTAAAACTGGCCTTTCAGGAGGAGTCAGAACGAGTCATATGGTTTCGAGGCATTTTTAGGTCGATTTTTGAGGAATGGAGCCCCAACTAACCGCATCTAGCTTTACTCACTCTGTGGTCGTGCGAGTGATCAAAAGATCATGAAACAGTTATGTCCATATATTGGGCCACCTGATCAAAGAAAACTGAGACCTTGAAATGGAAACTAAAAAAATCGGTTATTGCTTTAAGGTAGCAATCCACAGTTTTAAGAGCATTTTTCAGTTAATTTTGCTAGATCCGCCAAAACTGATAATAGCTCTGTCCAATCTGGTGAACAATCCGATTTCTCCCATAAAATCATTAAATCAAATGTCTAACAACAAAATAACATCATTTAAATTGCCTAGAACTGACTATCACCCTACCTGTATTGGGGATATTTTCCCCTACCCCCTCTTTCAGACCAGTGAATTTTCGTAAAATATGCCTGAAGTCTGGGCCCCCATGCATATTCTGTGCAAAAGGAAGCCCCATAGATCTCATGCAAATACTTAGAGAATCGACCCAGGATCATAATGAGCAGTGCACAAATATGTGCCATCCATCTACTTTTTTCGCTATTTGTGAACAAAGATAACCCCTGCAAAGTCGACAGTGAAGAGCGTCACCGGCTATGACTGGCGAACGATCCGGGATCCTTATATAATCCCGGTTTTTACCAGTCTAAAAATAGAAAATAAGTATTTTTCACATGTTTGAGGCATAATTGATCCGATTTGGGGAAAGATGTCGGCAAATTATTGAAAGAGGATAATTTACAGCCCAATTTCATGCCCTACCCCTTAATATTGAAATTTTTGGCCCACCCCAAAAGTACGAAACTGTGAATGGAACCTTAAAGCAAAACTTTTTGCTCTAGTTTCTGGCAATTTTCGTCTAAAACTATTCTTTAACATAATTCCAATTAAATTCAGGCAAAGAAAGTGGATTTGCATTAAAACTGGCCTTTCAGGAGGAGTCAGAACGAGTCATATGGTTTCGAGGCATTTTTAGGTCGATTTTTGAGGAATGGAGCCCCAACTAACCGCATCTAGCTTTACTCACTCTGTGGTCGTGCGAGTGACCAAAAGATCATGAAACAGTTATGTCCATATATTGGGCCACCTGATCAAAGAAAACTGAGACCTTGAAATGGAAACTAAAAAAATCGGTTATTGCTTTAAGGTAGCAATCCACAGTTTTAAGAGCATTTTTCAGTTAATTTTGCTAGATCCGCCAAAACTGATAATAGCTCTGTCCAATCTGGTGAACAATCCGATTTCTCCCATAAAATCATTAAATCAAATGTCTAACAACAAAATAACATCATTTAAATTGCCTAGAACTGACTATCACCCTACCTGTATTGGGGATATTTTCTCCTACCCCCTCTTTCAGACCAGTGAATTTTCGTAAAATATGCCTGAAGTCTGGGCCCCCATGCATATTCTGTGCAAAAGGAAGCCCCATAGATCTCATGCAAATACTTAGAGAATCGACCCAGGATCATAATGAGCAGTGCACAAATATGTGCCATCCATCTACTTTTTTCGCTATTTGTGAACAAAGATAACCCCTGCAAAGTCGACAGTGAAGAGCGTTACCGGCTATGACTAGCGAACGATCCGGGATCCTTATATAATCCCGGTTTTTACCAGTCTAAAAATAGAAAATAAGTATTTTTCACATGTTTGAGGCATAATTGATCCGATTTGGGGAAAGATGTCGGCAAATTATTGAAAGAGGATAATTTACAGCCCAATTTCATGCCCTACCCCTTAATATTGAAATTTTTGGCCCACCCCAAAAGTACGAAACTGTGAATGGAACCTTAAAGCAAAACTTTTTGCTCTAGTTTCTGGCAATTTTCGTCTAAAACTATTCTTTAACATAATTCCAATTAAATTCAGGCAAAGAAAGTGGATTTGCATTAAAACTGGCCTTTCAGGAGGAGTCAGAACGAGTCATATGGTTTCGAGGCATTTTTAGGTCGATTTTTGAGGAATGGAGCCCCAACTAACCGCATCTAGCTTTACTCACTCTGTGGTCGTGCGAGTGACCAAAAGATCATGAAACAGTTATGTCCATATATTGGGCCACCTGATCAAAGAAAACTGAGACCTTGAAATGGAAACTAAAAAAATCGGTTATTGCTTTAAGGTAGCAATCCACAGTTTTAAGAGCATTTTTCAGTTAATTTTGCTAGATCCGCCAAAACTGATAATAGCTCTGTCCAATCTGGTGAACAATCCGATTTCTCCCATAAAATCATTAAATCAAATGTCTAACAACAAAATAACATCATTTAAATTGCCTAGAACTGACTATCACCCTACCTGTATTGGGGATATTTTCCCCTACCCCCTCTTTCAGACCAGTGAATTTTCGTAAAATATGCCTGAAGTCTGGGCCCCCATGCATATTCTGTGCAAAAGGAAGCCCCATAGATCTCATGCAAATACTTAGAGAATCGACCCAGGATCATAATGAGCAGTGCACAAATATGTGCCATCCATCTACTTTTTTCGCTATTTGTGAACAAAGATAACCCCTGCAAAGTCGACAGTGAAGAGCGTTACCGGCTATGACTGGCGAACGATCCGGGATCCTTATATAATCCCGGTTTTTACCAGTCTAAAAATAGAAAATAAGTATTTTTCACATGTTTGAGGCATAATTGATCCGATTTGGGGAAAGATGTCGGCAAATTATTGAAAGAGGATAATTTACAGCCCAATTTCATGCCCTACCCCTTAATATTGAAATTTTTGGCCCACCCCAAAAGTACGAAACTGTGAATGGAACCTTAAAGCAAAACTTTTTGCTCTAGTTTCTGGCAATTTTCGTCTAAAACTATTCTTTAACATAATTCCAATTAAATTCAGGCAAAGAAAGTGGATTTGCATTAAAACTGGCCTTTCAGGAGGAGTCAGAACGAGTCATATGGTTTCGAGGCATTTTAGGTCGATTTTTGAGGAATGGAGCCCCAACTAACCGCATCTAGCTTTACTCACTCTGTGGTCGTGCGAGTGACCAAAAGATCATGAAACAGTTATGTCCATATATTGGGCCACCTGATCAAAGAAAACTGAGACCTTGAAATGGAAACTAAAAAAATCGGTTATTGCTTTAAGGTAGCAATCCACAGTTTTAAGAGCATTTTTCAGTTAATTTTGCTAGATCCGCCAAAACTGATAATAGCTCTGTCCAATCTGGTGAACAATCCGATTTCTCCCATAAAATCATTAAATCAAATGTCTAACAACAAAATAACATCATTTAAATTGCCTAGAACTGACTATCACCCTACCTGTATTGGGGATATTTTCCCCTACCCCCTCTTTCAGACCAGTGAATTTTCGTAAAATATGCCTGAAGTCTGGGCCCCCATGCATATTCTGTGCAAAAGGAAGCCCCATAGATCTCATGCAAATACTTAGAGAATCGACCCAGGATCATAATGAGCAGTGCACAAATATGTGCCATCCATCTACTTTTTTCGCTATTTGTGAACAAAGATAACCCCTGCAAAGTCGACAGTGAAGAGCGTTACCGGCTATGACTGGCGAACGATCCGGGATCCTTATATAATCCCGGTTTTTACCAGTCTAAAAATAGAAAATAAGTATTTTTCACATGTTTGAGGCATAATTGATCCGATTTGGGGAAAGATGTCGGCAAATTATTGAAAGAGGATAATTTACAGCCCAATTTCATGCCCTACCCCTTAATATTGAAATTTTTGGCCCACCCCAAAAGTACGAAACTGTGAATGGAACCTTAAAGCAAAACTTTTTGCTCTAGTTTCTGGCAATTTTCGTCTAAAACTATTCTTTAACATAATTCCAATTAAATTCAGGCAAAGAAAGTGGATTTGCATTAAAACTGGCCTTTCAGGAGGAGTCAGAACGAGTCATATGGTTTCGAGGCATTTTTAGGTCGATTTTTGAGGAATGGAGCCCCAACTAACCGCATCTAGCTTTACTCACTCTGTGGTCGTGCGAGTGACCAAAAGATCATGAAACAGTTATGTCCATATATTGGGCCACCTGATCAAAGAAAACTGAGACCTTGAAATGGAAACTAAAAAAATCGGTTATTGCTTTAAGGTAGCAATCCACAGTTTTAAGAGCATTTTTCAGTTAATTTTGCTAGATCCGCCAAAACTGATAATAGCTCTGTCCAATCTGGTGAACAATCCGATTTCTCCCATAAAATCATTAAATCAAATGTCTAACAACAAAATAACATCATTTAAATTGCCTAGAACTGACTATCACCCTACCTGTATTGGGGATATTTTCCCCTACCCCCTCTTTCAGACCAGTGAATTTTCGTAAAATATGCCTGAAGTCTGGGCCCCCATGCATATTCTGTGCAAAAGGAAGCCCCATAGATCTCATGCAAATACTTAGAGAATCGACCCAGGATCATAATGAGCAGTGCACAAATATGTGCCATCCATCTACTTTTTTCGCTATTTGTGAACAAAGATAACCCCTGCAAAGTCGACAGTGAAGAGCGTTACCGGCTATGACTGGCGAACGATCCGGGATCCTTATATAATCCCGGTTTTTACCAGTCTAAAAATAGAAAATAAGTATTTTTCACATGTTTGAGGCATAATTGATCCGATTTGGGGAAAGATGTCGGCAAATTATTGAAAGAGGATAATTTACAGCCCAATTTCATGCCCTACCCCTTAATATTGAAATTTTTGGCCCACCCCAAAAGTACGAAACTGTGAATGGAACCTTAAAGCAAAACTTTTTGCTCTAGTTTCTGGCAATTTTCGTCTAAAACTATTCTTTAACATAATTCCAATTAAATTCAGGCAAAGAAAGTGGATTTGCATTAAAACTGGCCTTTCAGGAGGAGTCAGAACGAGTCATATGGTTTCGAGGCATTTTTAGGTCGATTTTTGAGGAATGGAGCCCCAACTAACCGCATCTAGCTTTACTCACTCTGTGGTCGTGCGAGTGACCAAAAGATCATGAAACAGTTATGTCCATATATTGGGCCACCTGATCAAAGAAAACTGAGACCTTGAAATGGAAACTAAAAAAATCGGTTATTGCTTTAAGGTAGCAATCCACAGTTTTAAGAGCATTTTTCAGTTAATTTTGCTAGATCCGCCAAAACTGATAATAGCTCTGTCCAATCTGATGAACAATCCGATTTCTCCCATAAAATCATTAAATCAAATGTCTAACAACAAAATAACATCATTTAAATTGCCTAGAACTGACTATCACCCTACCTGTATTGGGGATATTTTCCCCTACCCCCTCTTTCAGACCAGTGAATTTTCGTAAAATATGCCTGAAGTCTGGGCCCCCATGCATATTCTGTGCAAAAGGAAGCCCCATAGATCTCATGCAAATACTTAGAGAATCGACCCAGGATCATAATGAGCAGTGCACAAATATGTGCCATCCATCTACTTTTTTCGCTATTTGTGAACAAAGATAACCCCTGCAAAGTCGACAGTGAAGAGCGTTACCGGCTACGACTGGCGAACGATCCGGGATCCTTATATAATCCCGGTTTTTACCAGTCTAAAAATAGAAAATAAGTATTTTTCACATGTTTGAGGCATAATTGATCCGATTTGGGGAAAGATGTCGGCAAATTATTGAAAGAGGATAATTTACAGCCCAATTTCATGCCCTACCCCTTAATATTGAAATTTTTGGCCCACCCCAAAAGTACGAAACTGTGAATGGAACCTTAAAGCAAAACTTTTTGCACTAGTTTCTGGCAATTTTCGTCTAAAACTATTCTTTAACATAATTCCAATTAAATTCAGGCAAAGAAAGTGGATTTGCATTAAAACTGGCCTTTCAGGAGGAGTCAGAACGAGTCATATGGTTTCGAGGCATTTTTAGGTCGATTTTTGAGGAATGGAGCCCCAACTAACCGCATCTAGCTTTACTCACTCTGTGGTCGTGCGAGTGACCAAAAGATCATGAAACAGTTATGTCCATATATTGGGCCACCTGATCAAAGAAAACTGAGACCTTGAAATGGAAACTAAAAAAATCGGTTATTGCTTTAAGGTAGCAATCCACAGTTTTAAGAGCATTTTTCAGTTAATTTTGCTAGATCCGCCAAAACTGATAATAGCTCTGTCCAATCTGGTGAACAATCCGATTTCTCCCATAAAATCATTAAATCAAATGTCTAACAACAAAATAACATCATTTAAATTGCCTAGAACTGACTATCACCCTACCTGTATTGGGGATATTTTCCCCTACCCCCTCTTTCAGACCAGTGAATTTTCGTAAAATATGCCTGAAGTCTGGGCCCCCATGCATATTCTGTGCAAAAGGAAGCCCCATAGATCTCATGCAAATACTTAGAGAATCGACCCAGGATCATAATGAGCAGTGCACAAATATGTGCCATCCATCTACTTTTTTCGCTATTTGTGAACAAAGATAACCCCTGCAAAGTCGACAGTGAAGAGCGTCACCGGCTATGACTGGCGAACGATCCGGGATCCTTATATAATCCCGGTTTTTACCAGTCTAAAAATAGAAAATAAGTATTTTTCACATGTTTGAGGCATAATTGATCCGATTTGGGGAAAGATGTCGGCAAATTATTGAAAGAGGATAATTTACAGCCCAATTTCATGCCCTACCCCTTAATATTGAAATTTTTGGCCCACCCCAAAAGTACGAAACTGTGAATGGAACCTTAAAGCAAAACTTTTTGCTCTAGTTTCTGGCAATTTTCGTCTAAAACTATTCTTTAACATAATTCCAATTAAATTCAGGCAAAGAAAGTGGATTTGCATTAAAACTGGCCTTTCAGGAGGAGTCAGAACGAATCATATGGTTTCGAGGCATTTTTAGGTCGATTTTTGAGGAATGGAGCCCCAACTAACCGCATCTAGCTTTACTCACTCTGTGGTCGTGCGAGTGACCAAAAGATCATGAAACAGTTATGTCCATATATTGGGCCACCTGATCAAAGAAAACTGAGACCTTGAAATGGAAACTAACAAAATCGGTTATTGCTTTAAGGTAGCAATCCACAGTTTTAAGAGCATTTTTCAGTTAATTTTGCTAGATCCGCCAAAACTGATAATAGCTCTGTCCAATCTGGTGAACAATCCGATTTCTCCCATAAAATCATTAAATCAAATGTCTAACAACAAAATAACATCATTTAAATTGCCTAGAACTGACTATCACCCTACCTGTATTGGGGATATTTTCCCCTACCCCCTCTTTCAGACCAGTGAATTTTCGTAAAATATGCCTGAAGTCTGGGCCCCCATGCATATTCTGTGCAAAAGGAAGCCCCATAGATCTCATGCAAATACTTAGAGAATCGACCCAGGATCATAATGAGCAGTGCACAAATATGTGCCATCCATCTACTTTTTTCGCTATTTGTGAACAAAGATAACCCCTGCAAAGTCGACAGTGAAGAGCGTTACCGGCTATGACTGGCGAACGATCCGGGATCCTTATATAATCCCGGTTTTTACCAGTCTAAAAATAGAAAATAAGTATTTTTCACATGTTTGAGGCATAATTGATCCGATTTGGGGAAAGATGTCGGCAAATTATTGAAAGAGGATAATTTACAGCCCAATTTCATGCCCTACCCCTTAATATTGAAATTTTTGGCCCACCCCAAAAGTACGAAACTGTGAATGGAACCTTAAAGCAAAACTTTTTGCACTAGTTTCTGGCAATTTTCGTCTAAAACTATTCTTTAACATAATTCCAATTAAATTCAGGCAAAGAAAGTGGATTTGCATTAAAACTGGCCTTTCAGGAGGAGTCAGAACGAGTCATATGGTTTCGAGGCATTTTTAGGTCGATTTTTGAGGAATGGAGCCCCAACTAACCGCATCTAGCTTTACTCACTCTGTGGTCGTGCGAGTGATCAAAAGATCATGAAACAGTTATGTCCATATATTGGGCCACCTGATCAAAGAAAACTGAGACCTTGAAATGGAAACTAAAAAAATCGGTTATTGCTTTAAGGTAGCAATCCACAGTTTTAAGAGCATTTTTCAGTTAATTTTGCTAGATCCGCCAAAACTGATAATAGCTCTGTCCAATCTGGTGAACAATCCGATTTCTCCCATAAAATCATTAAATCAAATGTCTAACAACAAAATAACATCATTTAAATTGCCTAGAACTGACTATCACCCTACCTGTATTGGGGATATTTTCCCCTACCCCCTCTTTCAGACCAGTGAATTTTCGTAAAATATGCCTGAAGTCTGGGCCCCCATGCATATTCTGTGCAAAAGGAAGCCCCATAGATCTCATGCAAATACTTAGAGAATCGACCCAGGATCATAATGAGCAGTGCACAAATATGTGCCATCCATCTACTTTTTTCGCTATTTGTGAACAAAGATAACCCCTGCAAAGTCGACAGTGAAGAGCGTCACCGGCTATGACTGGCGAACGATCCGGGATCCTTATATAATCCCGGTTTTTACCAGTCTAAAAATAGAAAATAAGTATTTTTCACATGTTTGAGGCATAATTGATCCGATTTGGGGAAAGATGTCGGCAAATTATTGAAAGAGGATAATTTACAGCCCAATTTCATGCCCTACCCCTTAATATTGAAATTTTTGGCCCACCCCAAAAGTACGAAACTGTGAATGGAACCTTAAAGCAAAACTTTTTGCTCTAGTTTCTGGCAATTTTCGTCTAAAACTATTCTTTAACATAATTCCAATTAAATTCAGGCAAAGAAAGTGGATTTGCATTAAAACTGGCCTTTCAGGAGGAGTCAGAACGAGTCATATGGTTTCGAGGCATTTTTAGGTCGATTTTTGAGGAATGGAGCCCCAACTAACCGCATCTAGCTTTACTCACTCTGTGGTCGTGCGAGTGACCAAAAGATCATGAAACAGTTATGTCCATATATTGGGCCACCTGATCAAAGAAAACTGAGACCTTGAAATGGAAACTAAAAAAATCGGTTATTGCTTTAAAGCAAAACTTTTTGCTCTAGTTTCTGGCAATTTTCGTCTAAAACTATTCTTTAACATAATTCCAATTAAATTCAGGCAACGAAAGTGGATTTGCATTAAAACTGGCCTTTCAGGAGGAGTCAGAACGAGTCATATGGTTTCGAGGCATTTTTAGGTCGATTTTTGAGGAATGGAGCCCCAACTAACCGCATCTAGCTTTACTCACTCTGTGGTCGTGCGAGTGATCAAAAGATCATGAAACAGTTATGTCCATATATTGGGCCACCTGATCAAAGAAAACTGAGACCTTGAAATGGAAACTAAAAAAATCGGTTATTGCTTTAAGGTAGCAATCCACAGTTTTAAGAGCATTTTTCAGTTAATTTTGCTAGATCCGCCAAAACTGATAATAGCTCTGTCCAATCTGGTGAACAATCCGATTTCTCCCATAAAATCATTAAATCAAATGTCTAACAACAAAATAACATCATTTAAATTGCCTAGAACTGACTATCACCCTACCTGTATTGGGGATATTTTCCCCTACCCCCTCTTTCAGACCAGTGAATTTTCGTAAAATATGCCTGAAGTCTGGGCCCCCATGCATATTCTGTGCAAAAGGAAGCCCCATAGATCTCATGCAAATACTTAGAGAATCGACCCAGGATCATAATGAGCAGTGCACAAATATGTGCCATCCATCTACTTTTTTCGCTATTTGTGAACAAAGATAACCCCTGCAAAGTCGACAGTGAAGAGCGTTACCGGCTATGACTGGCGAACGATCCGGGATCCTTATATAATCCCGGTTTTTACCAGTCTAAAAATAGAAAATAAGTATTTTTCACATGTTTGAGGCATAATTGATCCGATTTGGGGAAAGATGTCGGCAAATTATTGAAAGAGGATAATTTACAGCCCAATTTCATGCCCTACCCCTTAATATTGAAATTTTTGGCCCACCCCAAAAGTACGAAACTGTGAATGGAACCTTAAAGCAAAACTTTTTGCTCTAGTTTCTGGCAATTTTCGTCTAAAACTATTCTTTAACATAATTCCAATTAAATTCAGGCAAAGAAAGTGGATTTGCATTAAAACTGGCCTTTCAGGAGGAGTCAGAACGAGTCATATGGTTTCGAGGCATTTTTAGGTCGATTTTTGAGGAATGGAGCCCCAACTAACCGCATCTAGCTTTACTCACTCTGTGGTCGTGCGAGTGACCAAAAGATCATGAAACAGTTATGTCCATATATTGGGCCACCTGATCAAAGAAAACTGAGACCTTGAAATGGAAACTAAAAAAATCGGTTATTGCTTTAAGGTAGCAATCCACAGTTTTAAGAGCATTTTTCAGTTAATTTTGCTAGATCCGCCAAAACTGATAATAGCTCTGTCCAATCTGGTGAACAATCCGATTTCTCCCATAAAATCATTAAATCAAATGTCTAACAACAAAATAACATCATTTAAATTGCCTAGAACTGACTATCACCCTACCTGTATTGGGGATATTTTCCCCTACCCCCTCTTTCAGACCAGTGAATTTTCGTAAAATATGCCTGAAGTCTGGGCCCCCATGCATATTCTGTGCAAAAGGAAGCCCCATAGATCTCATGCAAATACTTAGAGAATCGACCCAGGATCATAATGAGCAGTGCACAAATATGTGCCATCCATCTACTTTTTTCGCTATTTGTGAACAAAGATAACCCCTGCAAAGTCGACAGTGAAGAGCGTCACCGGCTATGACTGGCGAACGATCCGGGATCCTTATATAATCCCGGTTTTTACCAGTCTAAAAATAGAAAATAAGTATTTTTCACATGTTTGAGGCATAATTGATCCGATTTGGGGAAAGATGTCGGCAAATTATTGAAAGAGGATAATTTACAGCCCAATTTCATGCCCTACCCCTTAATATTGAAATTTTTGGCCCACCCCAAAAGTACGAAACTGTGAATGGAACCTTAAAGCAAAACTTTTTGCTCTAGTTTCTGGCAATTTTCGTCTAAAACTATTCTTTAACATAATTCCAATTAAATTCAGGCAAAGAAAGTGGATTTGCATTAAAACTGGCCTTTCAGGAGGAGTCAGAACGAGTCATATGGTTTCGAGGCATTTTTAGGTCGATTTTTGAGGAATGGAGCCCCAACTAACCGCATCTAGCTTTACTCACTCTGTGGTCGTGCGAGTGACCAAAAGATCATGAAACAGTTATGTCCATATATTGGGCCACCTGATCAAAGAAAACTGAGACCTTGAAATGGAAACTAAAAAAATCGGTTATTGCTTTAAAGCAAAACTTTTTGCTCTAGTTTCTGGCAATTTTCGTCTAAAACTATTCTTTAACATAATTCCAATTAAATTCAGGCAAAGAAAGTGGATTTGCATTAAAACTGGCCTTTCAGGAGGAGTCAGAACGAGTAATATGGTTTCGAGGCATTTTTAGGTCGATTTTTGAGGAATGGAGCCCCAACTAACCGCATCTAGCTTTACTCACTCTGTGGTCGTGCGAGTGACCAAAAGATCATGAAACAGTTATGTCCATATATTGGGCCACCTGATCAAAGAAAACTGAGACCTTGAAATGGAAACTAAAAAAATCGGTTATTGCTTTAAGGTAGCAATCCACAGTTTTAAGAGCATTTTTCAGTTAATTTTGCTAGATCCGCCAAAACTGATAATAGCTCTGTCCAATCTGGTGAACAATCCGATTTCTCCCATAAAATCATTAAATCAAATGTCTAACAACAAAATAACATCATTTAAATTGCCTAGAACTGACTATCACCCTACCTGTATTGGGGATATTTTCCCCTACCCCCTCTTTCAGACCAGTGAATTTTCGTAAAATATGCCTGAAGTCTGGGTCCCCATGCATATTCTGTGCAAAAGGAAGCCCCATAGATCTCATGCAAATACTTAGAGAATCGACCCAGGATCATAATGAGCAGTGCACAAATATGTGCCATCCATCTACTTTTTTCGCTATTTGTGAACAAAGATAACCCCTGCAAAGTCGACAGTGAAGAGCGTCACCGGCTATGACTGGCGAACGATCCGGGATCCTTATATAATCCCGGTTTTTACCAGTCTAAAAATAGAAAATAAGTATTTTTCACATGTTTGAGGCATAATTGATCCGATTTGGGGAAAGATGTCGGCAAATTATTGAAAGAGGATAATTTACAGCCCAATTTCATGCCCTACCCCTTAATATTGAAATTTTTGGCCCACCCCAAAAGTACGAAACTGTGAATGGAACCTTAAAGCAAAACTTTTTGCTCTAGTTTCTGGCAATTTTCGTCTAAAACTATTCTTTAACATAATTCCAATTAAATTCAGGCAAAGAAAGTGGATTTGCATTAAAACTGGCCTTTCAGGAGGAGTCAGAACGAGTCATATGGTTTCGAGGCATTTTTAGGTCGATTTTTGAGGAATGGAGCCCCAACTAACCGCATCTAGCTTTACTCACTCTGTGGTCGTGCGAGTGACCAAAAGATCATGAAACAGTTATGTCCATATATTGGGCCACCTGATCAAAGAAAACTGAGACCTTGAAATGGAAACTAAAAAAATCGGTTATTGCTTTAAAGCAAAACTTTTTGCTCTAGTTTCTGGCAATTTTCGTCTAAAACTATTCTTTAACATAATTCCAATTAAATTCAGGCAAAGAAAGTGGATTTGCATTAAAACTGGCCTTTCAGGAGGAGTCAGAACGAGTCATATGGTTTCGAGGCATTTTTAGGTCGATTTTTGAGGAATGGAGCCCCAACTAACCGCATCTAGCTTTACTCACTCTGTGGTCGTGCGAGTGACCAAAAGATCATGAAACAGTTATGTCCATATATTGGGCCACCTGATCAAAGAAAACTGAGACCTTGAAATGGAAACTAAAAAAATCGGTTATTGCTTTAAGGTAGCAATCCACAGTTTTAAGAGCATTTTTCAGTTAATTTTGCTAGATCCGCCAAAACTGATAATAGCTCTGTCCAATCTGGTGAACAATCCGATTTCTCCCATAAAATCATTAAATCAAATGTCTAACAACAAAATATCATCATTTAAATTGCCTAGAACTGACTATCACCCTACCTGTATTGGGGATATTTTCCCCTACCCCCTCTTTCAGACCAGTGAATTTTCGTAAAATATGCCTGAAGTCTGGGCCCCCATGCATATTCTGTGCAAAAGGAAGCCCCATAGATCTCATGCAAATACTTAGAGAATCGACCCAGGATCATAATGAGCAGTGCACAAATATGTGCCATCCATCTACTTTTTTCGCTATTTGTGAACAAAGATAACCCCTGCAAAGTCGACAGTGAAGAGCGTTACCGGCTATGACTGGCGAACGATCCGGGATCCTTATATAATCCCGGTTTTTACCAGTCTAAAAATAGAAAATAAGTATTTTTCACATGTTTGAGGCATAATTGATCCGATTTGGGGAAAGATGTCGGCAAATTATTGAAAGAGGATAATTTACAGCCCAATTTCATGCCCTACCCTTTAATATTGAAATTTTTGGCCCACCCCAAAAGTACGAAACTGTGAATGGAACCTTAAAGCAAAACTTTTTGCTCTAGTTTCTGGCAATTTTCGTCTAAAACTATTCTTTAACATAATTCCAATTAAATTCAGGCAAAGAAAGTGGATTTGCATTAAAACTGGCCTTTCAGGAGGAGTCAGAACGAGTCATATGGTTTCGAGGCATTTTTAGGTCGATTTTTGAGGAATGGAGCCCCAACTAACCGCATCTAGCTTTACTCACTCTGTGGTCGTGCGAGTGACCAAAAGATCATGAAACAGTTATGTCCATATATTGGGCCACCTGATCAAAGAAAACTGAGACCTTGAAATGGAAACTAAAAAAATCGGTTATTGCTTTAAAGCAAAACTTTTTGCTCTAGTTTCTGGCAATTTTCGTCTAAAACTATTCTTTAACATAATTCCAATTAAATTCAGGCAAAGAAAGTGGATTTGCATTAAAACTGGCCTTTCAGGAGGAGTCAGAACGAGTCATATGGTTTCGAGGCATTTTTAGGTCGATTTTTGAGGAATGGAGCCCCAACTAACCGCATCTAGCTTTACTCACTCTGTGGTCGTGCGAGTGACCAAAAGATCATGAAACAGTTATGTCCATATATTGGGTCACCTGATCAAAGAAAACTGAGACCTTGAAATGGAAACTAAAAAAATCGGTTATTGCTTTAAGGTAGCAATCCACAGTTTTAAGAGCATTTTTCAGTTAATTTTGCTAGATCCGCCAAAACTGATAATAGCTCTGTCCAATCTGGTGAACAATCCGATTTCTCCCATAAAATCATTAAATCAAATGTCTAACAACAAAATAACACCATTTAAATTGCCTAGAACTGACTATCACCCTACCTGTATTGGGGATATTTTCCCCTACCCCCTCTTTCAGACCAGTGAATTTTCGTAAAATATGCCTGAAGTCTGGGCCCCCATGCATATTCTGTGCAAAAGGAAGCCCCATAGATCTCATGCAAATACTTAGAGAATCGACCCAGGATCATAATGAGCAGTGCACAAATATGTGCCATCCATCTACTTTTTTCGCTATTTGTGAACAAAGATAACCCCTGCAAAGTCGACAGTGAAGAGCGTTACCGGCTATGACTGGCGAACGATCCGGGATCCTTATATAATCCCGGTTTTTACCAGTCTAAAAATAGAAAATAAGTATTTTTCACATGTTTGAGGCATAATTGATCCGATTTGGGGAAAGATGTCGGCAAATTATTGAAAGAGGATAATTTACAGCCCAATTTCATGCCCTACCCCTTAATATTGAAATTTTTGGCCCACCCCAAAAGTACGAAACTGTGAATGGAACCTTAAAGCAAAACTTTTTGCTCTAGTTTCTGGCAATTTTCGTCTAAAACTATTCTTTAACATAATTCCAATTAAATTCAGGCAAAGAAAGTGGATTTGCATTAAAACTGGCCTTTCAGGAGGAGTCAGAACGAGTCATATGGTTTCGAGGCATTTTTAGGTCGATTTTTGAGGAATGGAGCCCCAACTAACCGCATCTAGCTTTACTCACTCTGTGGTCGTGCGAGTGACCAAAAGATCATGAAACAGTTATGTCCATATATTGGGCCACCTGATCAAAGAAAACTGAGACCTTGAAATGGAAACTAAAAAAATCGGTTATTGCTTTAAGGTAGCAATCCACAGTTTTAAGAGCATTTTTCAGTTAATTTTGCTAGATCCGCCAAAACTGATAATAGCTCTGTCCAATCTGGTGAACAATCCGATTTCTCCCATAAAATCATTAAATCAAATGTCTAACAACAAAATAACACCATTTAAATTGCCTAGAACTGACTATCACCCTACCTGTATTGGGGATATTTTCCCCTACCCCCTCTTTCAGACCAGTGAATTTTCGTAAAATATGCCTGAAGTCTGGGCCCCCATGCATATTCTGTGCAAAAGGAAGCCCCATAGATCTCATGCAAATACTTAGAGAATCGACCCAGGATCATAATGAGCAGTGCACAAATATGTGCCATCCATCTACTTTTTTCGCTATTTGTGAACAAAGATAACCCCTGCAAAGTCGACAGTGAAGAGCGTTACCGGCTATGACTGGCGAACGATCCGGGATCCTTATATAATCCCGGTTTTTACCAGTCTAAAAATAGAAAATAAGTATTTTTCACATGTTTGAGGCATAATTGATCCGATTTGGGGAAAGATGTCGGCAAATTATTGAAAGAGGATAATTTACAGCCCAATTTCATGCCCTACCCCTTAATATTGAAATTTTTGGCCCACCCCAAAAGTACGAAACTGTGAATGGAACCTTAAAGCAAAACTTTTTTTTTGCTCTAGTTTCTGGCAATTTTCGTCTAAAACTATTCTTTAACATAATTCCAATTAAATTCAGGCAAAGAAAGTGGATTTGCATTAAAACTGGCCTTTCAGGAGGAGTCAGAACGAGTCATATGGTTTCGAGGCATTTTTAGGTCGATTTTTGAGGAATGGAGCCCCAACTAACCGCATCTAGCTTTACTCACTCTGTGGTCGTGCGAGTGACCAAAAGATCATGAAACAGTTATGTCCATATATTGGGCCACCTGATCAAAGAAAACTGAGACCTTGAAATGGAAACTAAAAAAATCGGTTATTGCTTTAAAGCAAAACTTTTTGCTCTAGTTTCTGGCAATTTTCGTCTAAAACTATTCTTTAACATAATTCCAATTAAATTCAGGCAAAGAAAGTGGATTTGCATTAAAACTGACCTTTCAGGAGGAGTCAGAACGAGTCATATGGTTTCGAGGCATTTTTAGGTCGATTTTTGAGGAATGGAGCCCCAACTAACCGCATCTAGCTTTACTCACTCTGTGGTCGTGCGAGTGACCAAAAGATCATGAAACAGTTATGTCCATATATTGGGCCACCTGATCAAAGAAAACTGAGACCTTGAAATGGAAACTAAAAAAATCGGTTATTGCTTTAAGGTAGCAATCCACAGTTTTAAGAGCATTTTTCAGTTAATTTTGCTAGATCCGCCAAAACTGATAATAGCTCTGTCCAATCTGGTGAACAATCCGATTTCTCCCATAAAATCATTAAATCAAATGTCTAACAACAAAATAACATCATTTAAATTGCCTAGAACTGACTATCACCCTACCTGTATTGGGGATATTTTCCCCTACCCCCTCTTTCAGACCAGTGAATTTTCGTAAAATATGCCTGAAGTCTGGGCCCCCATGCATATTCTGTGCAAAAGGAAGCCCCATAGATCTCATGCAAATACTTAGAGAATCGACCCAGGATCATAATGAGCAGTGCACAAATATGTGCCATCCATCTACTTTTTTCGCTATTTGTGAACAAAGATAACCCCTGCAAAGTCGACAGTGAAGAGCGTTACCGGCTATGACTGGCGAACGATCCGGGATCCTTATATAATCCCGGTTTTTACCAGTCTAAAAATAGAAAATAAGTATTTTTCACATGTTTGAGGCATAATTGATCCGATTTGGGGAAAGATGTCGGCAAATTATTGAAAGAGGATAATTTACAGCCCAATTTCATGCCCTACCCCTTAATATTGAATTTTTTGGCCCACCCCAAAAGTACGAAACTGTGAATGGAACCTTAAAGCAAAACTTTTTGCTCTAGTTTCTGGCAATTTTCGTCTAAAACTATTCTTTAACATAATTCCAATTAAATTCAGGCAAAGAAAGTGGATTTGCATTAAAACTGGCCTTTCAGGAGGAGTCAGAACGAGTCATATGGTTTCGAGGCATTTTTAGGTCGATTTTTGAGGAATGGAGCCCCAACTAACCGCATCTAGCTTTACTCACTCTGTGGTCGTGCGAGTGACCAAAAGATCATGAAACAGTTATGTCCATATATTGGGCCACCTGATCAAAGAAAACTGAGACCTTGAAATGGAAACTAAAAAAATCGGTTATTGCTTTAAGGTAGCAATCCACAGTTTTAAGAGCATTTTTCAGTTAATTTTGCTAGATCCGCCAAAACTGATAATAGCTCTGTCCAATCTGGTGAACAATCCGATTTCTCCCATAAAATCATTAAATCAAATGTCTAACAACAAAATAACATCATTTAAATTGCCTAGAACTGACTATCACCCTACCTGTATTGGGGATATTTTCCCCTACCCCCTCTTTCAGACCAGTGAATTTTCGTAAAATATGCCTGAAGTCTGGGCCCCCATGCATATTCTGTGCAAAAGGAAGCCCCATAGATCTCATGCAAATACTTAGAGAATCGACCCAGGATCATAATGAGCAGTGCACAAATATGTGCCATCCATCTACTTTTTTCGCTATTTGTGAACAAAGATAACCCCTGCAAAGTCGACAGTGAAGAGCGTTACCGGCTATGACTGGCGAACGATCCGGGATCCTTATATAATCCCGGTTTTTACCAGTCTAAAAATAGAAAATAAGTATTTTTCACATGTTTGAGGCATAATTGATCCGATTTGGGGAAAGATGTCGGCAAATTATTGAAAGAGGATAATTTACAGCCCAATTTCATGCCCTACCCCTTAATATTGAAATTTTTGGCCCACCCCAAAAGTACGAAACTGTGAATGGAACCTTAAAGCAAAACCTTTTGCTCTAGTTTCTGGCAATTTTCGTCTAAAACTATTCTTTAACATAATTCCAATTAAATTCAGGCAAAGAAAGTGGATTTGCATTAAAACTGGCCTTTCAGGAGGAGTCAGAACGAGTCATATGGTTTCGAGGCATTTTTAGGTCGATTTTTGAGGAATGGAGCCCCAACTAACCGCATCTAGCTTTACTCACTCTGTGTTCGTGCGAGTGACCAAAAGATCATGAAACAGTTATGTCCATATATTGGGCCACCTGATCAAAGAAAACTGAGACCTTGAAATGGAAACTAAAAAAATCGGTTATTGCTTTAAAGCAAAACTTTTTGCTCTAGTTTCTGGCAATTTTCGTCTAAAACTATTCTTTAACATAATTTCAATTAAATTCAGGCAAAGAAAGTGGATTTGCATTAAAACTGGCCTTTCAGGAGGAGTCAGAACGAGTCATATGGTTTCGAGGCATTTTTAGGTCGATTTTTGAGGAATGGAGCCCCAACTAACCGCATCTAGCTTTACTCACTCTGTGGTCGTGCGAGTGACCAAAAGATCATGAAACAGTTATGTCCATATATTGGGCCACCTGATCAAAGAAAACTGAGACCTTGAAATGGAAACTAAAAAAATCGGTTATTGCTTTAAGGTAGCAATCCACAGTTTTAAGAGCACTTTTCAGTTAATTTTGCTAGATCCGCCAAAACTGATAATAGCTCTGTCCAATCTGGTGAACAATCCGATTTCTCCCATAAAATCATTAAATCAAATGTCTAACAACAAAATAACATCATTTAAATTGCCTAGAACTGACTATCACCCTACCTGTATTGGGGATATTTTCCCCTACCCCCTCTTTCAGACCAGTGAATTTTCGTAAAATATGCCTGAAGTCTGGGCCCCCATGCATATTCTGTGCAAAAGGAAGCCCCATAGATCTCATGCAAATACTTAGAGAATCGACCCAGGATCATAATGAGCAGTGCACAAATATGTGCCATCCATCTACTTTTTTCGCTATTTGTGAACAAAGATAACCCCTGCAAAGTCGACAGTGAAGAGCGTTACCGGCTATGACTGGCGAACGATCCGGGATCCTTATATAATCCCGGTTTTTACCAGTCTAAAAATAGAAAATAAGTATTTTTCACATGTTTGAGGCATAATTGATCCGATTTGGGGAAAGATGTCGGCAAATTATTGAAAGAGGATAATTTACAGCCCAATTTCATGCCCTACCCCTTAATATTGAAATTTTTGGCCCACCCCAAAAGTACGAAACTGTGAATGGAACCTTAAAGCAAAACTTTTTGCTCTAGTTTCTGGCAATTTTCGTCTAAAACTATTCTTTAACATAATTCCAATTAAATTCAGGCAAAGAAAGTGGATTTGCATTAAAACTGGCCTTTCAGGAGGAGTCAGAACGAGTCATATGGTTTCGAGGCATTTTTAGGTCGATTTTTGAGGAATGGAGCCCCAACTAACCGCATCTAGCTTTACTCACTCTGTGGTCGTGCGAGTGACCAAAAGATCATGAAACAGTTATGTCCATATATTGGGCCACCTGATCAAAGAAAACTGAGACCTTGAAATGGAAACTAAAAAAATCGGTTATTGCTTTAAGGTAGCAATCCACAGTTTTAAGAGCATTTTTCAGTTAATTTTGCTAGATCCGCCAAAACTGATAATAGCTCTGTCCAATCTGGTGAACAATCCGATTTCTCCCATAAAATCATTAAATCAAATGTCTAACAACAAAATAACATCATTTAAATTGCCTAGAACTGACTATCACCCTACCTGTATTGGGGATATTTTCCCCTACCCCCTCTTTCAGACCAGTGAATTTTCGTAAAATATGCCTGAAGTCTGGGCCCCCATGCATATTCTGTGCAAAAGGAAGCCCCATAGATCTCATGCAAATACTTAGAGAATCGACCCAGGATCATAATGAGCAGTGCACAAATATGTGCCATCCATCTACTTTTTTCGCTATTTGTGAACAAAGATAACCCCTGCAAAGTCGACAGTGAAGAGCGTTACCGGCTATGACTGGCGAACGATCCGGGATCCTTATATAATCCCGGTTTTTACCAGTCTAAAAATAGAAAATAAGTATTTTTCACATGTTTGAGGCATAATTGATCCGATTTGGGGAAAGATGTCGGCAAATTATTGAAAGAGGATAATTTACAGCCCAATTTCATGCCCTACCCCTTAATATTGAAATTTTTGGCCCACCCCAAAAGTACGAAACTGTGAATGGAACCTTAAAGCAAAACTTTTTGCTCTAGTTTCTGGCAATTTTCGTCTAAAACTATTCTTTAACATAATTCCAATTAAATTCAGGCAAAGAAAGTGGATTTGCATTAAAACTGGCCTTTCAGGAGGAGTCAGAACGAGTCATATGGTTTCGAGGCATTTTTAGGTCGATTTTTGAGGAATGGAGCCCCAACTAACCGCATCTAGCTTTACTCACTCTGTGGTCGTGCGAGTGACCAAAAGATCATGAAACAGTTATGTCCATATATTGGGCCACCTGATCAAAGAAAACTGAGACCTTGAAATGGAAACTAAAAAAATCGGTTATTGCTTTAAGGTAGCAATCCACAGTTTTAAGAGCATTTTTCAGTTAATTTTGCTAGATCCGCCAAAACTGATAATAGCTCTGTCCAATCTGGTGAACAATCCGATTTCTCCCATAAAATCATTAAATCAAATGTCTAACAACAAAATAACATCATTTAAATTGCCTAGAACTGACTATCACCCTACCTGTATTGGGGATATTTTCCCCTACCCCCTCTTTCAGACCAGTGAATTTTCGTAAAATATGCCTGAAGTCTGGGCCCCCATGCATATTCTGTGCAAAAGGAAGCCCCATAGATCTCATGCAAATACTTAGAGAATCGACCCAGGATCATAATGAGCAGTGCACAAATATGTGCCATCCATCTACTTTTTTCGCTATTTGTGAACAAAGATAACCCCTGCAAAGTCGACAGTGAAGAGCGTTACCGGCTACGACTGGCGAACGATCCGGGATCCTTATATAATCCCGGTTTTTACCAGTCTAAAAATAGAAAATAAGTATTTTTCACATGTTTGAGGCATAATTGATCCGATTTGGGGAAAGATGTCGGCAAATTATTGAAAGAGGATAATTTACAGCCCAATTTCATGCCCTACCCCTTAATATTGAAATTTTTGGCCCACCCCAAAAGTACGAAACTGTGAATGGAACCTTAAAGCAAAACTTTTTGCACTAGTTTCTGGCAATTTTCGTCTAAAACTATTCTTTAACATAATTCCAATTAAATTCAGGCAAAGAAAGTGGATTTGCATTAAAACTGGCCTTTCAGGAGGAGTCAGAACGAGTCATATGGTTTCGAGGCATTTTTAGGTCGATTTTTGAGGAATGGAGCCCCAACTAACCGCATCTAGCTTTACTCACTCTGTGGTCGTGCGAGTGACCAAAAGATCATGAAACAGTTATGTCCATATATTGGGCCACCTGATCAAAGAAAACTGAGACCTTGAAATGGAAACTAAAAAAATCGGTTATTGCTTTAAGGTAGCAATCCACAGTTTTAAGAGCATTTTTCAGTTAATTTTGCTAGATCCGCCAAAACTGATAATAGCTCTGTCCAATCTGGTGAACAATCCGATTTCTCCCATAAAATCATTAAATCAAATGTCTAACAACAAAATAACATCATTTAAATTGCCTAGAACTGACTATCACCCTACCTGTATTGGGGATATTTTCCCCTACCCCCTCTTTCAGACCAGTGAATTTTCGTAAAATATGCCTGAAGTCTGGGCCCCCATGCATATTCTGTGCAAAAGGAAGCCCCATAGATCTCATGCAAATACTTAGAGAATCGACCCAGGATCATAATGAGCAGTGCACAAATATGTGCCATCCATCTACTTTTTTCGCTATTTGTGAACAAAGATAACCCCTGCAAAGTCGACAGTGAAGAGCGTCACCGGCTATGACTGGCGAACGATCCGGGATCCTTATATAATCCCGGTTTTTACCAGTCTAAAAATAGAAAATAAGTATTTTTCACATGTTTGAGGCATAATTGATCCGATTTGGGGAAAGATGTCGGCAAATTATTGAAAGAGGATAATTTACAGCCCAATTTCATGCCCTACCCCTTAATATTGAAATTTTTGGCCCACCCCAAAAGTACGAAACTGTGAATGGAACCTTAAAGCAAAACTTTTTGCTCTAGTTTCTGGCAATTTTCGTCTAAAACTATTCTTTAACATAATTCCAATTAAATTCAGGCAAAGAAAGTGGATTTGCATTAAAACTGGCCTTTCAGGAGGAGTCAGAACGAATCATATGGTTTCGAGGCATTTTTAGGTCGATTTTTGAGGAATGGAGCCCCAACTAACCGCATCTAGCTTTACTCACTCTGTGGTCGTGCGAGTGACCAAAAGATCATGAAACAGTTATGTCCATATATTGGGCCACCTGATCAAAGAAAACTGAGACCTTGAAATGGAAACTAACAAAATCGGTTATTGCTTTAAGGTAGCAATCCACAGTTTTAAGAGCATTTTTCAGTTAATTTTGCTAGATCCGCCAAAACTGATAATAGCTCTGTCCAATCTGGTGAACAATCCGATTTCTCCCATAAAATCATTAAATCAAATGTCTAACAACAAAATAACATCATTTAAATTGCCTAGAACTGACTATCACCCTACCTGTATTGGGGATATTTTCCCCTACCCCCTCTTTCAGACCAGTGAATTTTCGTAAAATATGCCTGAAGTCTGGGCCCCCATGCATATTCTGTGCAAAAGGAAGCCCCATAGATCTCATGCAAATACTTAGAGAATCGACCCAGGATCATAATGAGCAGTGCACAAATATGTGCCATCCATCTACTTTTTTCGCTATTTGTGAACAAAGATAACCCCTGCAAAGTCGACAGTGAAGAGCGTTACCGGCTATGACTGGCGAACGATCCGGGATCCTTATATAATCCCGGTTTTTACCAGTCTAAAAATAGAAAATAAGTATTTTTCACATGTTTGAGGCATAATTGATCCGATTTGGGGAAAGATGTCGGCAAATTATTGAAAGAGGATAATTTACAGCCCAATTTCATGCCCTACCCCTTAATATTGAAATTTTTGGCCCACCCCAAAAGTACGAAACTGTGAATGGAACCTTAAAGCAAAACTTTTTGCACTAGTTTCTGGCAATTTTCGTCTAAAACTATTCTTTAACATAATTCCAATTAAATTCAGGCAAAGAAAGTGGATTTGCATTAAAACTGGCCTTTCAGGAGGAGTCAGAACGAGTCATATGGTTTCGAGGCATTTTTAGGTCGATTTTTGAGGAATGGAGCCCCAACTAACCGCATCTAGCTTTACTCACTCTGTGGTCGTGCGAGTGATCAAAAGATCATGAAACAGTTATGTCCATATATTGGGCCACCTGATCAAAGAAAACTGAGACCTTGAAATGGAAACTAAAAAAATCGGTTATTGCTTTAAGGTAGCAATCCACAGTTTTAAGAGCATTTTTCAGTTAATTTTGCTAGATCCGCCAAAACTGATAATAGCTCTGTCCAATCTGGTGAACAATCCGATTTCTCCCATAAAATCATTAAATCAAATGTCTAACAACAAAATAACATCATTTAAATTGCCTAGAACTGACTATCACCCTACCTGTATTGGGGATATTTTCCCCTACCCCCTCTTTCAGACCAGTGAATTTTCGTAAAATATGCCTGAAGTCTGGGCCCCCATGCATATTCTGTGCAAAAGGAAGCCCCATAGATCTCATGCAAATACTTAGAGAATCGACCCAGGATCATAATGAGCAGTGCACAAATATGTGCCATCCATCTACTTTTTTCGCTATTTGTGAACAAAGATAACCCCTGCAAAGTCGACAGTGAAGAGCGTCACCGGCTATGACTGGCGAACGATCCGGGATCCTTATATAATCCCGGTTTTTACCAGTCTAAAAATAGAAAATAAGTATTTTTCACATGTTTGAGGCATAATTGATCCGATTTGGGGAAAGATGTCGGCAAATTATTGAAAGAGGATAATTTACAGCCCAATTTCATGCCCTACCCCTTAATATTGAAATTTTTGGCCCACCCCAAAAGTACGAAACTGTGAATGGAACCTTAAAGCAAAACTTTTTGCTCTAGTTTCTGGCAATTTTCGTCTAAAACTATTCTTTAACATAATTCCAATTAAATTCAGGCAAAGAAAGTGGATTTGCATTAAAACTGGCCTTTCAGGAGGAGTCAGAACGAGTCATATGGTTTCGAGGCATTTTTAGGTCGATTTTTGAGGAATGGAGCCCCAACTAACCGCATCTAGCTTTACTCACTCTGTGGTCGTGCGAGTGACCAAAAGATCATGAAACAGTTATGTCCATATATTGGGCCACCTGATCAAAGAAAACTGAGACCTTGAAATGGAAACTAAAAAAATCGGTTATTGCTTTAAAGCAAAACTTTTTGCTCTAGTTTCTGGCAATTTTCGTCTAAAACTATTCTTTAACATAATTCCAATTAAATTCAGGCAACGAAAGTGGATTTGCATTAAAACTGGCCTTTCAGGAGGAGTCAGAACGAGTCATATGGTTTCGAGGCATTTTTAGGTCGATTTTTGAGGAATGGAGCCCCAACTAACCGCATCTAGCTTTACTCACTCTGTGGTCGTGCGAGTGATCAAAAGATCATGAAACAGTTATGTCCATATATTGGGCCACCTGATCAAAGAAAACTGAGACCTTGAAATGGAAACTAAAAAAATCGGTTATTGCTTTAAGGTAGCAATCCACAGTTTTAAGAGCATTTTTCAGTTAATTTTGCTAGATCCGCCAAAACTGATAATAGCTCTGTCCAATCTGGTGAACAATCCGATTTCTCCCATAAAATCATTAAATCAAATGTCTAACAACAAAATAACATCATTTAAATTGCCTAGAACTGACTATCACCCTACCTGTATTGGGGATATTTTCCCCTACCCCCTCTTTCAGACCAGTGAATTTTCGTAAAATATGCCTGAAGTCTGGGCCCCCATGCATATTCTGTGCAAAAGGAAGCCCCATAGATCTCATGCAAATACTTAGAGAATCGACCCAGGATCATAATGAGCAGTGCACAAATATGTGCCATCCATCTACTTTTTTCGCTATTTGTGAACAAAGATAACCCCTGCAAAGTCGACAGTGAAGAGCGTTACCGGCTATGACTGGCGAACGATCCGGGATCCTTATATAATCCCGGTTTTTACCAGTCTAAAAATAGAAAATAAGTATTTTTCACATGTTTGAGGCATAATTGATCCGATTTGGGGAAAGATGTCGGCAAATTATTGAAAGAGGATAATTTACAGCCCAATTTCATGCCCTACCCCTTAATATTGAAATTTTTGGCCCACCCCAAAAGTACGAAACTGTGAATGGAACCTTAAAGCAAAACTTTTTGCTCTAGTTTCTGGCAATTTTCGTCTAAAACTATTCTTTAACATAATTCCAATTAAATTCAGGCAAAGAAAGTGGATTTGCATTAAAACTGGCCTTTCAGGAGGAGTCAGAACGAGTCATATGGTTTCGAGGCATTTTTAGGTCGATTTTTGAGGAATGGAGCCCCAACTAACCGCATCTAGCTTTACTCACTCTGTGGTCGTGCGAGTGACCAAAAGATCATGAAACAGTTATGTCCATATATTGGGCCACCTGATCAAAGAAAACTGAGACCTTGAAATGGAAACTAAAAAAATCGGTTATTGCTTTAAGGTAGCAATCCACAGTTTTAAGAGCATTTTTCAGTTAATTTTGCTAGATCCGCCAAAACTGATAATAGCTCTGTCCAATCTGGTGAACAATCCGATTTCTCCCATAAAATCATTAAATCAAATGTCTAACAACAAAATAACATCATTTAAATTGCCTAGAACTGACTATCACCCTACCTGTATTGGGGATATTTTCCCCTACCCCCTCTTTCAGACCAGTGAATTTTCGTAAAATATGCCTGAAGTCTGGGCCCCCATGCATATTCTGTGCAAAAGGAAGCCCCATAGATCTCATGCAAATACTTAGAGAATCGACCCAGGATCATAATGAGCAGTGCACAAATATGTGCCATCCATCTACTTTTTTCGCTATTTGTGAACAAAGATAACCCCTGCAAAGTCGACAGTGAAGAGCGTCACCGGCTATGACTGGCGAACGATCCGGGATCCTTATATAATCCCGGTTTTTACCAGTCTAAAAATAGAAAATAAGTATTTTTCACATGTTTGAGGCATAATTGATCCGATTTGGGGAAAGATGTCGGCAAATTATTGAAAGAGGATAATTTACAGCCCAATTTCATGCCCTACCCCTTAATATTGAAATTTTTGGCCCACCCCAAAAGTACGAAACTGTGAATGGAACCTTAAAGCAAAACTTTTTGCTCTAGTTTCTGGCAATTTTCGTCTAAAACTATTCTTTAACATAATTCCAATTAAATTCAGGCAAAGAAAGTGGATTTGCATTAAAACTGGCCTTTCAGGAGGAGTCAGAACGAGTCATATGGTTTCGAGGCATTTTTAGGTCGATTTTTGAGGAATGGAGCCCCAACTAACCGCATCTAGCTTTACTCACTCTGTGGTCGTGCGAGTGACCAAAAGATCATGAAACAGTTATGTCCATATATTGGGCCACCTGATCAAAGAAAACTGAGACCTTGAAATGGAAACTAAAAAAATCGGTTATTGCTTTAAAGCAAAACTTTTTGCTCTAGTTTCTGGCAATTTTCGTCTAAAACTATTCTTTAACATAATTCCAATTAAATTCAGGCAAAGAAAGTGGATTTGCATTAAAACTGGCCTTTCAGGAGGAGTCAGAACGAGTAATATGGTTTCGAGGCATTTTTAGGTCGATTTTTGAGGAATGGAGCCCCAACTAACCGCATCTAGCTTTACTCACTCTGTGGTCGTGCGAGTGACCAAAAGATCATGAAACAGTTATGTCCATATATTGGGCCACCTGATCAAAGAAAACTGAGACCTTGAAATGGAAACTAAAAAAATCGGTTATTGCTTTAAGGTAGCAATCCACAGTTTTAAGAGCATTTTTCAGTTAATTTTGCTAGATCCGCCAAAACTGATAATAGCTCTGTCCAATCTGGTGAACAATCCGATTTCTCCCATAAAATCATTAAATCAAATGTCTAACAACAAAATAACATCATTTAAATTGCCTAGAACTGACTATCACCCTACCTGTATTGGGGATATTTTCCCCTACCCCCTCTTTCAGACCAGTGAATTTTCGTAAAATATGCCTGAAGTCTGGGTCCCCATGCATATTCTGTGCAAAAGGAAGCCCCATAGATCTCATGCAAATACTTAGAGAATCGACCCAGGATCATAATGAGCAGTGCACAAATATGTGCCATCCATCTACTTTTTTCGCTATTTGTGAACAAAGATAACCCCTGCAAAGTCGACAGTGAAGAGCGTCACCGGCTATGACTGGCGAACGATCCGGGATCCTTATATAATCCCGGTTTTTACCAGTCTAAAAATAGAAAATAAGTATTTTTCACATGTTTGAGGCATAATTGATCCGATTTGGGGAAAGATGTCGGCAAATTATTGAAAGAGGATAATTTACAGCCCAATTTCATGCCCTACCCCTTAATATTGAAATTTTTGGCCCACCCCAAAAGTACGAAACTGTGAATGGAACCTTAAAGCAAAACTTTTTGCTCTAGTTTCTGGCAATTTTCGTCTAAAACTATTCTTTAACATAATTCCAATTAAATTCAGGCAAAGAAAGTGGATTTGCATTAAAACTGGCCTTTCAGGAGGAGTCAGAACGAGTCATATGGTTTCGAGGCATTTTTAGGTCGATTTTTGAGGAATGGAGCCCCAACTAACCGCATCTAGCTTTACTCACTCTGTGGTCGTGCGAGTGACCAAAAGATCATGAAACAGTTATGTCCATATATTGGGCCACCTGATCAAAGAAAACTGAGACCTTGAAATGGAAACTAAAAAAATCGGTTATTGCTTTAAAGCAAAACTTTTTGCTCTAGTTTCTGGCAATTTTCGTCTAAAACTATTCTTTAACATAATTCCAATTAAATTCAGGCAAAGAAAGTGGATTTGCATTAAAACTGGCCTTTCAGGAGGAGTCAGAACGAGTCATATGGTTTCGAGGCATTTTTAGGTCGATTTTTGAGGAATGGAGCCCCAACTAACCGCATCTAGCTTTACTCACTCTGTGGTCGTGCGAGTGACCAAAAGATCATGAAACAGTTATGTCCATATATTGGGCCACCTGATCAAAGAAAACTGAGACCTTGAAATGGAAACTAAAAAAATCGGTTATTGCTTTAAGGTAGCAATCCACAGTTTTAAGAGCATTTTTCAGTTAATTTTGCTAGATCCGCCAAAACTGATAATAGCTCTGTCCAATCTGGTGAACAATCCGATTTCTCCCATAAAATCATTAAATCAAATGTCTAACAACAAAATATCATCATTTAAATTGCCTAGAACTGACTATCACCCTACCTGTATTGGGGATATTTTCCCCTACCCCCTCTTTCAGACCAGTGAATTTTCGTAAAATATGCCTGAAGTCTGGGCCCCCATGCATATTCTGTGCAAAAGGAAGCCCCATAGATCTCATGCAAATACTTAGAGAATCGACCCAGGATCATAATGAGCAGTGCACAAATATGTGCCATCCATCTACTTTTTTCGCTATTTGTGAACAAAGATAACCCCTGCAAAGTCGACAGTGAAGAGCGTTACCGGCTATGACTGGCGAACGATCCGGGATCCTTATATAATCCCGGTTTTTACCAGTCTAAAAATAGAAAATAAGTATTTTTCACATGTTTGAGGCATAATTGATCCGATTTGGGGAAAGATGTCGGCAAATTATTGAAAGAGGATAATTTACAGCCCAATTTCATGCCCTACCCTTTAATATTGAAATTTTTGGCCCACCCCAAAAGTACGAAACTGTGAATGGAACCTTAAAGCAAAACTTTTTGCTCTAGTTTCTGGCAATTTTCGTCTAAAACTATTCTTTAACATAATTCCAATTAAATTCAGGCAAAGAAAGTGGATTTGCATTAAAACTGGCCTTTCAGGAGGAGTCAGAACGAGTCATATGGTTTCGAGGCATTTTTAGGTCGATTTTTGAGGAATGGAGCCCCAACTAACCGCATCTAGCTTTACTCACTCTGTGGTCGTGCGAGTGACCAAAAGATCATGAAACAGTTATGTCCATATATTGGGCCACCTGATCAAAGAAAACTGAGACCTTGAAATGGAAACTAAAAAAATCGGTTATTGCTTTAAAGCAAAACTTTTTGCTCTAGTTTCTGGCAATTTTCGTCTAAAACTATTCTTTAACATAATTCCAATTAAATTCAGGCAAAGAAAGTGGATTTGCATTAAAACTGGCCTTTCAGGAGGAGTCAGAACGAGTCATATGGTTTCGAGGCATTTTTAGGTCGATTTTTGAGGAATGGAGCCCCAACTAACCGCATCTAGCTTTACTCACTCTGTGGTCGTGCGAGTGACCAAAAGATCATGAAACAGTTATGTCCATATATTGGGTCACCTGATCAAAGAAAACTGAGACCTTGAAATGGAAACTAAAAAAATCGGTTATTGCTTTAAGGTAGCAATCCACAGTTTTAAGAGCATTTTTCAGTTAATTTTGCTAGATCCGCCAAAACTGATAATAGCTCTGTCCAATCTGGTGAACAATCCGATTTCTCCCATAAAATCATTAAATCAAATGTCTAACAACAAAATAACACCATTTAAATTGCCTAGAACTGACTATCACCCTACCTGTATTGGGGATATTTTCCCCTACCCCCTCTTTCAGACCAGTGAATTTTCGTAAAATATGCCTGAAGTCTGGGCCCCCATGCATATTCTGTGCAAAAGGAAGCCCCATAGATCTCATGCAAATACTTAGAGAATCGACCCAGGATCATAATGAGCAGTGCACAAATATGTGCCATCCATCTACTTTTTTCGCTATTTGTGAACAAAGATAACCCCTGCAAAGTCGACAGTGAAGAGCGTTACCGGCTATGACTGGCGAACGATCCGGGATCCTTATATAATCCCGGTTTTTACCAGTCTAAAAATAGAAAATAAGTATTTTTCACATGTTTGAGGCATAATTGATCCGATTTGGGGAAAGATGTCGGCAAATTATTGAAAGAGGATAATTTACAGCCCAATTTCATGCCCTACCCCTTAATATTGAAATTTTTGGCCCACCCCAAAAGTACGAAACTGTGAATGGAACCTTAAAGCAAAACTTTTTGCTCTAGTTTCTGGCAATTTTCGTCTAAAACTATTCTTTAACATAATTCCAATTAAATTCAGGCAAAGAAAGTGGATTTGCATTAAAACTGGCCTTTCAGGAGGAGTCAGAACGAGTCATATGGTTTCGAGGCATTTTTAGGTCGATTTTTGAGGAATGGAGCCCCAACTAACCGCATCTAGCTTTACTCACTCTGTGGTCGTGCGAGTGACCAAAAGATCATGAAACAGTTATGTCCATATATTGGGCCACCTGATCAAAGAAAACTGAGACCTTGAAATGGAAACTAAAAAAATCGGTTATTGCTTTAAGGTAGCAATCCACAGTTTTAAGAGCATTTTTCAGTTAATTTTGCTAGATCCGCCAAAACTGATAATAGCTCTGTCCAATCTGGTGAACAATCCGATTTCTCCCATAAAATCATTAAATCAAATGTCTAACAACAAAATAACACCATTTAAATTGCCTAGAACTGACTATCACCCTACCTGTATTGGGGATATTTTCCCCTACCCCCTCTTTCAGACCAGTGAATTTTCGTAAAATATGCCTGAAGTCTGGGCCCCCATGCATATTCTGTGCAAAAGGAAGCCCCATAGATCTCATGCAAATACTTAGAGAATCGACCCAGGATCATAATGAGCAGTGCACAAATATGTGCCATCCATCTACTTTTTTCGCTATTTGTGAACAAAGATAACCCCTGCAAAGTCGACAGTGAAGAGCGTTACCGGCTATGACTGGCGAACGATCCGGGATCCTTATATAATCCCGGTTTTTACCAGTCTAAAAATAGAAAATAAGTATTTTTCACATGTTTGAGGCATAATTGATCCGATTTGGGGAAAGATGTCGGCAAATTATTGAAAGAGGATAATTTACAGCCCAATTTCATGCCCTACCCCTTAATATTGAAATTTTTGGCCCACCCCAAAAGTACGAAACTGTGAATGGAACCTTAAAGCAAAACTTTTTTTTTGCTCTAGTTTCTGGCAATTTTCGTCTAAAACTATTCTTTAACATAATTCCAATTAAATTCAGGCAAAGAAAGTGGATTTGCATTAAAACTGGCCTTTCAGGAGGAGTCAGAACGAGTCATATGGTTTCGAGGCATTTTTAGGTCGATTTTTGAGGAATGGAGCCCCAACTAACCGCATCTAGCTTTACTCACTCTGTGGTCGTGCGAGTGACCAAAAGATCATGAAACAGTTATGTCCATATATTGGGCCACCTGATCAAAGAAAACTGAGACCTTGAAATGGAAACTAAAAAAATCGGTTATTGCTTTAAAGCAAAACTTTTTGCTCTAGTTTCTGGCAATTTTCGTCTAAAACTATTCTTTAACATAATTCCAATTAAATTCAGGCAAAGAAAGTGGATTTGCATTAAAACTGACCTTTCAGGAGGAGTCAGAACGAGTCATATGGTTTCGAGGCATTTTTAGGTCGATTTTTGAGGAATGGAGCCCCAACTAACCGCATCTAGCTTTACTCACTCTGTGGTCGTGCGAGTGACCAAAAGATCATGAAACAGTTATGTCCATATATTGGGCCACCTGATCAAAGAAAACTGAGACCTTGAAATGGAAACTAAAAAAATCGGTTATTGCTTTAAGGTAGCAATCCACAGTTTTAAGAGCATTTTTCAGTTAATTTTGCTAGATCCGCCAAAACTGATAATAGCTCTGTCCAATCTGGTGAACAATCCGATTTCTCCCATAAAATCATTAAATCAAATGTCTAACAACAAAATAACATCATTTAAATTGCCTAGAACTGACTATCACCCTACCTGTATTGGGGATATTTTCCCCTACCCCCTCTTTCAGACCAGTGAATTTTCGTAAAATATGCCTGAAGTCTGGGCCCCCATGCATATTCTGTGCAAAAGGAAGCCCCATAGATCTCATGCAAATACTTAGAGAATCGACCCAGGATCATAATGAGCAGTGCACAAATATGTGCCATCCATCTACTTTTTTCGCTATTTGTGAACAAAGATAACCCCTGCAAAGTCGACAGTGAAGAGCGTTACCGGCTATGACTGGCGAACGATCCGGGATCCTTATATAATCCCGGTTTTTACCAGTCTAAAAATAGAAAATAAGTATTTTTCACATGTTTGAGGCATAATTGATCCGATTTGGGGAAAGATGTCGGCAAATTATTGAAAGAGGATAATTTACAGCCCAATTTCATGCCCTACCCCTTAATATTGAATTTTTTGGCCCACCCCAAAAGTACGAAACTGTGAATGGAACCTTAAAGCAAAACTTTTTGCTCTAGTTTCTGGCAATTTTCGTCTAAAACTATTCTTTAACATAATTCCAATTAAATTCAGGCAAAGAAAGTGGATTTGCATTAAAACTGGCCTTTCAGGAGGAGTCAGAACGAGTCATATGGTTTCGAGGCATTTTTAGGTCGATTTTTGAGGAATGGAGCCCCAACTAACCGCATCTAGCTTTACTCACTCTGTGGTCGTGCGAGTGACCAAAAGATCATGAAACAGTTATGTCCATATATTGGGCCACCTGATCAAAGAAAACTGAGACCTTGAAATGGAAACTAAAAAAATCGGTTATTGCTTTAAGGTAGCAATCCACAGTTTTAAGAGCATTTTTCAGTTAATTTTGCTAGATCCGCCAAAACTGATAATAGCTCTGTCCAATCTGGTGAACAATCCGATTTCTCCCATAAAATCATTAAATCAAATGTCTAACAACAAAATAACATCATTTAAATTGCCTAGAACTGACTATCACCCTACCTGTATTGGGGATATTTTCCCCTACCCCCTCTTTCAGACCAGTGAATTTTCGTAAAATATGCCTGAAGTCTGGGCCCCCATGCATATTCTGTGCAAAAGGAAGCCCCATAGATCTCATGCAAATACTTAGAGAATCGACCCAGGATCATAATGAGCAGTGCACAAATATGTGCCATCCATCTACTTTTTTCGCTATTTGTGAACAAAGATAACCCCTGCAAAGTCGACAGTGAAGAGCGTTACCGGCTATGACTGGCGAACGATCCGGGATCCTTATATAATCCCGGTTTTTACCAGTCTAAAAATAGAAAATAAGTATTTTTCACATGTTTGAGGCATAATTGATCCGATTTGGGGAAAGATGTCGGCAAATTATTGAAAGAGGATAATTTACAGCCCAATTTCATGCCCTACCCCTTAATATTGAAATTTTTGGCCCACCCCAAAAGTACGAAACTGTGAATGGAACCTTAAAGCAAAACCTTTTGCTCTAGTTTCTGGCAATTTTCGTCTAAAACTATTCTTTAACATAATTCCAATTAAATTCAGGCAAAGAAAGTGGATTTGCATTAAAACTGGCCTTTCAGGAGGAGTCAGAACGAGTCATATGGTTTCGAGGCATTTTTAGGTCGATTTTTGAGGAATGGAGCCCCAACTAACCGCATCTAGCTTTACTCACTCTGTGTTCGTGCGAGTGACCAAAAGATCATGAAACAGTTATGTCCATATATTGGGCCACCTGATCAAAGAAAACTGAGACCTTGAAATGGAAACTAAAAAAATCGGTTATTGCTTTAAAGCAAAACTTTTTGCTCTAGTTTCTGGCAATTTTCGTCTAAAACTATTCTTTAACATAATTTCAATTAAATTCAGGCAAAGAAAGTGGATTTGCATTAAAACTGGCCTTTCAGGAGGAGTCAGAACGAGTCATATGGTTTCGAGGCATTTTTAGGTCGATTTTTGAGGAATGGAGCCCCAACTAACCGCATCTAGCTTTACTCACTCTGTGGTCGTGCGAGTGACCAAAAGATCATGAAACAGTTATGTCCATATATTGGGCCACCTGATCAAAGAAAACTGAGACCTTGAAATGGAAACTAAAAAAATCGGTTATTGCTTTAAGGTAGCAATCCACAGTTTTAAGAGCACTTTTCAGTTAATTTTGCTAGATCCGCCAAAACTGATAATAGCTCTGTCCAATCTGGTGAACAATCCGATTTCTCCCATAAAATCATTAAATCAAATGTCTAACAACAAAATAACATCATTTAAATTGCCTAGAACTGACTATCACCCTACCTGTATTGGGGATATTTTCCCCTACCCCCTCTTTCAGACCAGTGAATTTTCGTAAAATATGCCTGAAGTCTGGGCCCCCATGCATATTCTGTGCAAAAGGAAGCCCCATAGATCTCATGCAAATACTTAGAGAATCGACCCAGGATCATAATGAGCAGTGCACAAATATGTGCCATCCATCTACTTTTTTCGCTATTTGTGAACAAAGATAACCCCTGCAAAGTCGACAGTGAAGAGCGTTACCGGCTATGACTGGCGAACGATCCGGGATCCTTATATAATCCCGGTTTTTACCAGTCTAAAAATAGAAAATAAGTATTTTTCACATGTTTGAGGCATAATTGATCCGATTTGGGGAAAGATGTCGGCAAATTATTGAAAGAGGATAATTTACAGCCCAATTTCATGCCCTACCCCTTAATATTGAAATTTTTGGCCCACCCCAAAAGTACGAAACTGTGAATGGAACCTTAAAGCAAAACTTTTTGCTCTAGTTTCTGGCAATTTTCGTCTAAAACTATTCTTTAACATAATTCCAATTAAATTCAGGCAAAGAAAGTGGATTTGCATTAAAACTGGCCTTTCAGGAGGAGTCAGAACGAGTCATATGGTTTCGAGGCATTTTTAGGTCGATTTTTGAGGAATGGAGCCCCAACTAACCGCATCTAGCTTTACTCACTCTGTGGTCGTGCGAGTGACCAAAAGATCATGAAACAGTTATGTCCATATATTGGGCCACCTGATCAAAGAAAACTGAGACCTTGAAATGGAAACTAAAAAAATCGGTTATTGCTTTAAGGTAGCAATCCACAGTTTTAAGAGCATTTTTCAGTTAATTTTGCTAGATCCGCCAAAACTGATAATAGCTCTGTCCAATCTGGTGAACAATCCGATTTCTCCCATAAAATCATTAAATCAAATGTCTAACAACAAAATAACATCATTTAAATTGCCTAGAACTGACTATCACCCTACCTGTATTGGGGATATTTTCCCCTACCCCCTCTTTCAGACCAGTGAAATTTCGTAAAATATGCCTGAAGTCTGGGCCCCCATGCATATTCTGTGCAAAAGGAAGCCCCATAGATCTCATGCAAATACTTAGAGAATCGACCCAGGATCATAATGAGCAGTGCACAAATATGTGCCATCCATCTACTTTTTTCGCTATTTGTGAACAAAGATAACCCCTGCAAAGTCGACAGTGAAGAGCGTTACCGGCTATGACTGGCGAACGATCCGGGATCCTTATATAATCCCGGTTTTTACCAGTCTAAAAATAGAAAATAAGTATTTTTCACATGTTTGAGGCATAATTGATCCGATTTGGGGAAAGATGTCGGCAAATTATTGAAAGAGGATAATTTACAGCCCAATTTCATGCCCTACCCCTTAATATTGAAATTTTTGGCCCACCCCAAAAGTACGAAACTGTGAATGGAACCTTAAAGCAAAACCTTTTGCTCTAGTTTCTGGCAATTTTCGTCTAAAACTATTCTTTAACATAATTCCAATTAAATTCAGGCAAAGAAAGTGGATTTGCATTAAAACTGGCCTTTCAGGAGGAGTCAGAACGAGTCATATGGTTTCGAGGCATTTTTAGGTCGATTTTTGAGGAATGGAGCCCCAACTAACCGCATCTAGCTTTACTCACTCTGTGGTCGTGCGAGTGTCCAAAAGATCATGAAACAGTTATGTCCATATATTGGGCCACCTGATCAAAGAAAACTGAGACCTTGAAATGGAAACTAAAAAAATCGGTTATTGCTTTAAGGTAGCAATCCACAGTTTTAAGAGCATTTTTCAGTTAATTTTGCTAGATCCGCCAAAACTGATAATAGCTCTGTCCAATCTGGTGAACAATCCGATTTCTCCCATAAAATCATTAAATCAAATGTCTAACAACAAAATAACATCATTTAAATTGCCTAGAACTGACTATCACCCTACCTGTATTGGGGATATTTTCCCCTACCCCCTCTTTCAGACCAGTGAATTTTCGTAAAATATGCCTGAAGTCTGGGCCCCCATGCATATTCTGTGCAAAAGGAAGCCCCATAGATCTCATGCAAATACTTAGAGAATCGACCCAGGATCATAATGAGCAGTGCACAAATATGTGCCATCCATCTACTTTTTTCGCTATTTGTGAACAAAGATAACCCCTGCAAAGTCGACAGTGAAGAGCGTTACCGGCTATGACTGGCGAACGATCCGGGATCCTTATATAATCCCGGTTTTTACCAGTCTAAAAATAGAAAATAAGTATTTTTCACATGTTTGAGGCATAATTGATCCGATTTGGGGAAAGATGTCGGCAAATTATTGAAAGAGGATAATTTACAGCCCAATTTCATGCCCTACCCCTTAATATTGAAATTTTTGGCCCACCCCAAAAGTACGAAACTGTGAATGGAACCTTAAAGCAAAACCTTTTGCTCTAGTTTCTGGCAATTTTCGTCTAAAACTATTCTTTAACATAATTCCAATTAAATTCAGGCAAAGAAAGTGGATTTGCATTAAAACTGGCCTTTCAGGAGGAGTCAGAACGAGTCATATGGTTTCGAGGCATTTTTAGGTCGATTTTTGAGGAATGGAGCCCCAACTAACCGCATCTAGCTTTACTCACTCTGTGGTCGTGCGAGTGACCAAAAGATCATGAAACAGTTATGTCCATATATTGGGCCACCTGATCAAAGAAAACTGAGACCTTGAAATGGAAACTAAAAAAATCGGTTATTGCTTTAAGGTAGCAATCCACAGTTTTAAGAGCATTTTTCAGTTAATTTTGCTAGATCCGCCAAAACTGATAATAGCTCTGTCCAATCTGGTGAACAATCCGATTTCTCCCATAAAATCATTAAATCAAATGTCTAACAACAAAATAACATCATTTAAATTGCCTAGAACTGACTATCACCCTACCTGTATTGGGGATATTTTCCCCTACCCCCTCTTTCAGACCAGTGAATTTTCGTAAAATATGCCTGAAGTCTGGGCCCCCATGCATATTCTGTGCAAAAGGAAGCCCCATAGATCTCATGCAAATACTTAGAGAATCGACCCAGGATCATAATGAGCAGTGCACAAATATGTGCCATCCATCTACTTTTTTCGCTATTTGTGAACAAAGATAACCCCTGCAAAGTCGACAGTGAAGAGCGTTACCGGCTATGACTGGCGAACGATCCGGGATCCTTATATAATCCCGGTTTTTACCAGTCTAAAAATAGAAAATAAGTATTTTTCACATGTTTGAGGCATAATTGATCCGATTTGGGGAAAGATGTCGGCAAATTATTGAAAGAGGATAATTTACAGCCCAATTTCATGCCCTACCCCTTAATATTGAAATTTTTGGCCCACCCCAAAAGTACGAAACTGTGAATGGAACCTAAGACAACTCGGTCCATTTTTAGCTCACATGAGCTGAAGGTTCTTAGGTGAGCTTATAGTATACCCATGCTCCGGCGTCCGTCCGTCGTCCGTCCGTCCGTCGTCCACAATTTCAAAGATCTTCTTCTCTGAAACCACATACAGCATCTATAGGTAGGGGGAAAGAATAATTGTGGTTTTGTTTTGATAGGATAAGAACTCTGGTTGCTATGGCAACTTATGCTTCCCATAGACTTATAATGAAAACAAAAAAAAAAAAAAAAAAAAAAAAAAGAAGTGAACATTTCCAGTTTTTGCTGTCTTGTTGAGGATATTTGAATTTTGTTTTTGCAGAAATGTTTATTGAGAAGTCCTCTACTTTTCATGTGACGTGTGTCCTAATCCTTCATTTTGATTGGTTGCAGGTTCAGAGCACATGTTCAAAAGAGCATTAGAGATGCATATTGGAAGCATATTACCAATATCTTCTCCTCTGAAAATGATAACCCTGATCCCGATTGTCCCCGAAAAAATGAAAAGGCAAAAAAAAGTTTTGGTCATTTGTCAAGTCCCTTAAGAAAGACGCGTCTGGGATCAATACTCTTAGAGAAAATGGTATCTTGAAGACTGACACTTTGGATAAGGCTAATATTTGTAATAGGCAGTTTCAGTCAGCCTTCACTCGCGAATCAGATGATGAAATCCCCTCCAAAGGCACAAGTCCTTTCACCGCCATGGGTGAAATTACAGTTGACCCCAAATGGGTCATTGAACTGTTGAATAATTTGAATATACATAAGGCGCCTGGGCCAGATGGCCTGAGTGCTAGGGTGTTGAAGGAATGTAGTTCTGAAATTGCTCCTGTACTGACGTATATCTTCAATGAGCCGCTTGCTCAGGGTGCTGTACCAGACGATTGGCGACAGGCAAATGTAGCCCCGGTATTTAAGAAAGGTGAGAAATACGATGCAGCTAACTATCGACCGGTGTCGCTTACTTGTATCTGTTGCAAAACTCTGGAGCATATAATAGTCAGCAACATAAACAAACACTTGGCTCTTGAAAACATTCTTGCTGACTGTCAGCATGGGTTCCGAAGTCAAAGGTCTTGCGAAACCCAGTTAGTTCAGTTTTATCATGATTTGGTTAGTAATCTGGACCGAGCAGTGGGTCGTGGCCACAGGCAGACGGATGTGATTGTTATGGATTTCGCTAAGGCCTTTGACAAGGTCCCACATAAAAGGTTATTATACAAACTTGACTTCTACGGGATTAGAGGATCTACACATAAGTGGATCGACTCGTGGCTCTCTGAGCGCTCTCAAAAAGTTGTATTAGATGGCCGTGCCTCAGACCCAGTCCCGGTTCTTTCTGGTGTCCCACAAGGATCGGTCTTAGGACCGGTCATATTTCTTATTTTCATTATTGATCTTCCTGACAACATCAGGTCATCTGTTTGGCTATTTGCTGATGATTGTGTTTTATACAGAAATGTCAAGTCACCATTGGATTGTCAAATTTTACAAGATGACCTGAATAGCTTGGCCAAATGGGAAATGGATTGGCAAATGAAATTCAATGTTAGCAAATGTCATTAAATGAGGGTGACGCGGCTACATCCAAGCAGGCATATAGATCTCAATTACACACTGCATCAGCAAACATTAGAACAGGTTCAGTCCGCTAAATACCTCGGTTTAACTATCACAGATGATCTTGATTGGGGTCAACACATTTCTGAAATTACATGCAAGGCAACTAAGACTTTGGATTTTCTTCGGCGCAATTTGGCACTGGCACCTAGGCATACTAAGGAAGTTGCATACAAAACATTGGTTCGGCCTCAACTTGAGTATGCAGCTCCTATTTGGCATCCCTATCATGAAACTCAGATTGAGAAGTTGGAGAAGGTGCAGAGGACTGCTGCCCGGTGGACCTGCAGGCGATGGAGGAACACCAGTAGCGTCGGTGAAATGCTAGACGAACTTGAGTGGCCGCCCCTGGAGTCTCGCAGGGAGCGGTCCTCCTTAACCTTCTTCTACAAGATACACAAGGCTTCTATTTAAATCATTAGCCCAGAGGCATGCGTTTTAGTATGCCTCTCATCTATATCTTGTAAATAGTTTTAATGGTCCACCCCAAATGTTTTCTTTTCCCTTGACTAAATTCTAAAAGCCACCCACCCCACACCAGAGGTGATGATCAGAAATTGATCGACTCAGTATCAGAAGATAGATAGATAGGGGCCCCATATAGGGCAAAATTTCGAGAAAAAAAAAACATTCAAAAATCTTCTTCTCAGAAACTGTCAAAAGGATTAAGCCTGTACTTTGTATACATGTTCCTGACAGTAGCCTCTACATAATTTGTGTTTTTTATTCCAGACAGATAAGAAGTCTGGTTGCTATGGCAACTTTAAGTTTCCATAGACTTATAATGGGAAAAGTTGAAATTGACTATTTTGCGGTCCAATTGCAGATATTTGAATTTTGTTTTGTTTTTTTTTTTAGAAATGTTTATTGAGTAGTGCTCCACGTTTATTGTTACTTTTGTCCTAATTCTTTATTTTGATTGGTTGTTGGGGCCCCATAAAGGGCAAAATGTAGAAAAACATTCAAAATTCTTCTCCTCAGAAACTGTCACAGAGGTGAAGCCTGTACTTTGTATACATGTTCCTGACAGTAGCCTCTACATAACTGTTTTTTTTTTTTATTCCAGTCGGATAAGAACTCTGGTTGCTATGGTAACTTTAAGTTTCCATAGACTTATAATGGGAAAAGTGGAAATAAGCTATTTTTTGAAAACTATTGCAGCCTGAGATCTGAAAAGTGGTAGTCTAAGATACAAACAACTAATGGATTAGATGAAGGTATATGATTGATTTAGGTCAAGGTCATCTCTTGACCTTGGCCGGTCTGTCGTCCATACACACTTTCCAAAGAATTTTTTCTCTGAAACCACTTGGCCAATCAATGCCAAATTTTATATGAAGCATCTATATGAAGTGGGAACCAATGTGTATATAAATAATCCAGGTCACATGACCAAGATGGCTGCCATACCCATATATGGTAAAAACCCTTAAAATATATTCTACTCCAGAACCGGTGAACCGATTTCAACGAAACTTGGCATGAAGTATGAATGACTCAAGTTCTACAATGTATATATAAATCATGACCCTGTGGTGACCTTGACCTTTTTTATGGCAATGTCAACATAGATCGTCAATGCATTTGAATGGGGGGAAAACTTTTAAAATGTCATTTAAAGTGAAAGTCTTGCAGGAAATGGGCAGTGATGTAACGATAGCCGAACAAAGCCACAGCAAACCCCGTCGGTGGAAAAGCATGCTCATCCACCAAGGGTGGTTTACTGCGCTATATACTCAACACTTAAGCCCCTATCTCACTGGATTGCGACAACTGGAGACTAGTTCGCGAATAGTTTGCGACTATTTCGCGACAAAGATAAACGATATAAACACAACTTTCACGTTGCAGTCTCATTCAATAGACATTTATGCGACAAATTCGCGAATTTCGGTCTAATTTTGAAAATATATCGCGCGACTGTCGCGCGATAGTCGCGCGACTGTCGCACGACAGTCGCGCGACATTCGTGAGAGTGTCTCACGACTTTCCCGCGAATGTAACTTATTTTCATTTAAATTCGCACGACAGTCGCGCGACATTCGTGCGAGTGTCGCGCGACATTCGTACGAATGTCGCTTAGTTTTATTTTCTCGCCAGATAGTCGCGAGGTTTTCGCAAGACTGTCGCGCGACCGTCGTGCGACACTCGCGCGACATTCGTACGAGTGTCGCGAAAATTTCGCATTGTAAATTCGCCAAAATTTCGCGGCGACAAGTTCGCGACACTCGCACGAACGTCGCGCGACCGTCGCACGACAGTCGCGCAACAGTCTTGCGAAATATTTTGGAGAAAAAAATCGCATAAAATTTTTCAACATGTTGAAAACCTTCGCGACAAGTTCGCGACTAGTTCGCGACACGTGAAAATTCTCACGACACTCGCACGAATGTCGTGCGAAACTGCCGCGACTGAATTCGCGAAACAGTCGCGAGGAATTCGCATGCCAGTGAGATACTAGCTTTACTCGATTCACAAAGTTTCGAGTTTAAAATTTGCATATTACAAGCAATCAATATGCCGCTAATACGTTGCAGCAACATATTTTTCCAAGGGAGGCTATCCCGTCACATTACTTCCCCCTCCGAGAAGACTCGCCCCGAGTCTGGGCCTGGGAACTACATGGGTAAGGCAACTCCATTCTGGCAGTTGTCATCATCCCACCGCTGCCTCCAAATGTAACGAACGGCCGAGGCAAAGCCACAGCAAACCCCGTCGGTGGAAAAGCATGCTCATCCACCAAGGGTGGTTTACTGCGCTATATACTCAACACTTACTCGATTCACAAAGTTTCGAGTTTAAAATTTGCATATTTCAAGCACTCAATATGCCGCTAATACGTTGCAGCAACGTATTTTTCCAAGGGAGGCTATCCCGTCACAGTAGGACTGAATATTAATGATTCTGAAAAAAAAAATGGACCCCAGGGGCTCATCTGCTTTTAAAATGTCATTTGAAGGGAAAAAAACAGCAGTAAATTGGTAAATGGACAGAATATTGATTATTCTGAAAAAAGAAAATGGCCCAAGGGCTTCATCTGCCCCTGCACTGGGGTTAAATACCATACTATTCAAATATGTTTATTGGTATATGAAGCAGATCTCAGGTGAGCGTTTACTTACAGGACCATTGGTCCTCTGGTTTTGTTTGGTTTAGTCAGTCTTGCAGGTGCTTTTCTTAACTGTACCTCCTAAATATCACGGACTCCATGGCAAAATTCTTCAAACATTCAAAAATACCAAATACCGGGGAGTAAACGTCAATATTAAATTATCATGGTCTAAGCATAATAACCAGATCACAACAAAAGCCAATAAGACCCTGGAATTTATCAAAAGGAACATCTAAACTAATAATCGTAAAATCAAACAATCAGCTTACGATGCTTATGTTAGAACCCTTCTTGAATACACAGCATGCATTTGGGATCACTGGCAAAACGAATACATGGAACAAATAGAAATGGTACAGCATACATGTAGATCTGTCCGTATATATTAAATATTTGACTTTAAACATACAAGCAGTAATATAGCCATGGTTAATCAACTATCAATTTCAACCCTTGAAAAACAGAGGGAAATTGCTTCACTCATCATGTTCTGCAAGATCTACCATCATCAAGTCAGAATAAGCTTTCCAAAATATATCAAACCACAATTAAGACATAGATTTTCCGTTCCCTACTTACACATGTAAGTACTTATGCCCATAATGCTTCCTTCTTCACAAGAACAGTAAGACTCTGGAATGACATACCCTTGACTTAAGCAGCTGCACAGACCTCGATGCATTTCGAGATGGGCTTGCCCTCTACATACACTGACCCCCATCACAAGACCATAATCTCAACCTAAATCACCTCCATTTAACTATTTGATCATTCAACTTCATAAAAAGGTACAAGTACAGGCAAAGATCAGGAAAAGGCGCAATCAGAAAAAGTTTCCCGCTCCAAAAACCGAGGTGGAAAAAAAAACGAAAAAAAAAAAAAAAACAAAAAAAAAAAAACTAACAATCAGCATCACCCATAATCTATCGCCCACTCAGTCATCATCCCTCAATAGCCATGATCCATCATCCCAATCATCCATCAAACCATCATAGACCCAATCCTTAATTTACAGTTTGAACTACGAAAGAACAACCCCTCCCCCAGAATAAGTCCTTATTCTGACATCCCCACTTCTTGAAATTCATATCACCATCAAATTTTGTTACTCCTTATTGTCCTCCGCCTTTTCAAAGAAACGCATAGGGACATAGTTTTCGGCTTTCCGTATGGCCGTCCTTCCATCACCATATGGGCCACAACGTGAGAAAACGTACCTTCGGACAATGTTTTGAGTATAAGAAAAACAAAGTTACTTTGAATGTGTGATGCTTCTAGAGTCTGTTAGTCTTTATTCGACCAGCTTATTTCAATTATTATGTGAGTTATGACCAATTTACTATATGAACCCTACAGACGTCATTGTCCTGAAAAATGACGTCAGAATTGCGTAATGCATTTCTGCATGTTAGTAGAGCTTACAAAACTCGATGCTTTTGCTTAAAACTGTTTGAGCGCTGGTCAGAACCTATTGTTAAGATAGAAACATATCGTCCTTACAGGCAATCTGTCTTAATTATTTTGCCTATTGGTACGATGATGCGGTTGCTATGGTTACCGTTTTACGATAGATATAGGAAAATTGTGTATTATGGGCTAAAACAAGGGCAGATAACTCCAAATTTTGAAAAATAATATGTTTTAAAACTCATTCATTTGGTAGCCCAAAGTTCAAACATTACAAATACAGTGTTATTTCTAAAACGTATATTACATCATTTTTCCGCTTTTTGCTGATTTCTACTAGTAGTGTCAGAATGTATGTACCTTGTGTGCGCAACTCCTCCTGCAGTTTATTTCTATTCTTTTGAAACTTTACTGATATCTTGCAACGCTTTGAAGATGTGCATGTGGTCTGGATGTGGTCAGAATATTTTATAAGACAAAAATACACAATATTTTAATACTTAGCAGAATAGAAACCAAGGTATTTAATACGGATTTCTTCTTGTGTCAAAGGTCACTAAGGTTTAAGAGGTAAACAGATAAACGGGACAACGCAGGTCACAGGGAAGCGACAATAAACAAAGAAAGGATTAAAAGTGATAATTGGCATCTAGCTGTTGTTTTCTTTTGAAAACGATTTGATTCACGCTTCTCAAGTTTTAAGCCGCCCAGCAAAATTACAAGTCAGATGATTGATAAATATGTTCTTGGATAAAACCATAATCTTACTTTCAGATAGGATTCTTCGTTTTGCTCATCAGACCTGTGCGTTTGTTTCAAAGTATGAAAAATAGTTTTTAATTTTGATTCTTATTGTTTTACACTATATGTACAACGCATGATATTGTTCTTATACATTTACCGTCCTGAATACAAATGTTATACTTGAAGCTCAAGCGGAAATAACATCTATTATGTACATATTATGTATGTATTGCATATAACATGCACAGTACGTTATTATTGAATAAAACGGAATTGCGCGTATTATGTCTAAATTCGATTTTATACATATTTGACAGATCAACTCGTACAAAACGTTAACAATATGCTAATAATATCAATCTTTTCATATAGTCGAGCGACAAGACATAACAATTGCACTAATGAGAATCACGTGGTATTGTATACATACAAAACGATGAATGATGGGTGACACACAATGTAGTTGAGAACGAAGTTGAGGTTAGATTTTCGACTTATCTCCTTAAGTGTTTCTTCTACTGACTGATAGGTGCAGTCAATGCAGAAATTGAACATTTATTGAAAGAAACTAACATAAGAAATCCCTGTTATTTCGCTTTCGCAAACACTTCAATGTCATTATGTTGGAAGTACTATATATTCACGAGGCGGAAGTGTTTGTGAAAGCGAAATTACCTGGATTCCTTATGTTTCTTTCTTTCAATAAATGTTCAATTTCTGCATTGACTGCACCTATTTGTCAGTCAATAGAAGAAATCTTGAAATTCTCATCTCAACTTCGGACAGAATTTCATTGTGCGTCACCCATTCCGTACCATGTGTTTCTCGGCTGTGAATTGCATATTAAAACTTTCGATTTTGAGAGGTCAAACAATACAATGGTCATTGCACGATTATTCTCCCTATTTTCTTCCTTATTATTTGAAGAACCATTTTTTAAGTTATTTCGAAATTGCGACGGAGGCGCGCTTGTGTATTCAACAATGTCGCTGAACCCCAAACGTTTGAAATGAAAACAATGAGATAACAGCAACAGGTCCCTAAAATGCATATACCTGACCCGTGCGTTTTATTCAGAAAATGAACACGTTTGTACGAGTAGTTATATTATACATTTAGCGTGTCGTCAGTAAACTATGTTACTGACGACACGCTAAATGTATATAATAGTTGGGGAACCGAAATCGCGTATCTTGCAAAATGACAAAAAAATTGCACCCGACTTTGATATGGCTGAATTTTTGTATATTGGTAGCCTGAACAGTGCTTGATATGGAACCACTGTATAGAAATACGCTGCGAATTGCATTTCGATAAAACAGTGCATTTTGTATGGAACGCCGTTGATGTGTCTATAATAATTATCTTTCATTCACACTCGCTCTGTGAGAATGCGTATAATATTGTACACTAATTTTGAACCTAAAACAATGCTCTTATCATCTAAGAACTTTGTGAGAACTAAAAATGCATTTAAAGGTATGGGCAGCCGTTTGTCATCCAGACTTTAGTGAGCTGCTATTTCATGGTATTTTCACGTTTTAAACTTTGTTTATAGCTCACCTGAGCCGTCAGGCTCACGCGTTGAGCTTATAGAACAGGCAAATACCCAAAATTCGATCACCCGGTCCGTCCGTCGTCGTCCATCACTTTAGCTAACCTGAGCCGAAGGCTCATGGGGAGTTTATAGGATGGTACTCGAGCCGGCGTGCGTCTGTGCGTCCGTCCACATTTACAAAGTTCTCTCCGAAACCACTTGACCAAACAAAGCCATATTTTATATGAAAACCAACAGTAGGCAATGATCAGGAAATGGGACAAACAGAAAGAGATTCCAACTCCAAAAAAACCGAGATGGGGAAAAACAAAATTAACAATCAGGTACTCATACTAAGACAACATATCGTAAGCCGAGTGAACAGCTTTTTTCCAAAAAGGCGACCACTCAGTTACCCAAACTTAACTAAAATAATGAAAACGTACGTAAGGTGCTAAAAGCACAAACATTCAAACCCAAGACATAACACAATAAGAACCGCCACAGAAGTGTCGCCTTGAAACGATCAACTGACGGGCTTTAACTAGTTTTACAGGATCCTAACCTCACCCTCAGTTTCTGCAGTGATTTACAACTTTAAGTTAATTGTTAGGTCCTCGTGGTAAAACTCTAACTCGTCAATGAACTCGTCAAATTTTATATGAAGCATCTATAGGAAGGGGAACCATTTTGTACATAAATAATCCAGGTCACATGATCAAGATGGCTGCCATGTCCATATATGGTTAAAAACCATTCAAAATCTTCTCCGAAACCGGTGAGCCGATTTCAAAGAAATGGCATTAAGCACTGATGATTCAAGTACTACAATGTAAATATAAATCATGACCATGTGACGACCTTGACATATTTAAGGGCAAGGTCAACTTATGATCAGTCATTGGTATATGTAAGCTTTGCCTGGAGGCAAAAGCAGCCCTTTTTAGCTCACCTGAGCCGAAGGCTCACAGGTGAGCTTATAGTATACCCATGCTCCGTCGTCCGTCCGTCGTCCGTCCGTCCGTCGTCCGTCGTCCACAATTTCAAAGATCTTCTCCTCTGAAACCGCTTGGCCAATCATAGCCAAACTTCATGTGGAGCATCCTTAGGAAGGGGGAATGAAAGTTTATGTAAATGGTCAAGGTCACATGACCAAGATGGCCGCCATGGCTATAAATAGCAAAAACCTTTAAAAATCTTCTTCTCCAGAACCAGTGGGCCGATTTCCACGAAACTTGGTATGTAGCATCGGGGAAGCAGGTCCATCATAGTTTATATAAATCATGACCCTAGGATGACCTTGACCTATTTTACGGCAAGGTCAACTTAGGTCGCCAATGCATTTGAATGGGAAAAAATGGTAAAATGCTATTTAATGGGTAAAACTTACTGGGAATAGGCAAATGGACAGAAGATTAATGTTAATGGAAAATTTTAGCCCCAGGGGGGTTGTCTGCCCCTGCCCCGGGGCTATATACATGTATATTTCCATAATAATGAAACATCTTCTCCCCTGAAACCGCTTGGCCAATCAAAGCCAAACATATGATTTTTCTACTCTGTATACAACATTACCACATAATCTAATAAAAGAAAAACTTCTGGATTTGATAGAGTGGACCTTCAAAAGGGCATTAAAAAACTATGGTTCACTTTATTTGGCATGTAACGACAGAAAGGCTTTTTTCACTTCCTCTGACCAAAGTCGGTATACACTTTGGTCATGTCAGAATGTATGCGATGCCTTATCCTATCTCCTTGATAATATTTATATTAGATTTGGGACCAAGTTATACAGACAAATTGTTGGAATTCCGATGGGTACAAATTGCGCACCTCTCGTAGCTGATTTATTTTTATACTGCTACGAAAGAGATTTCATGGATTCTCTTAACCATGATAATCAAGCTGATGTTATCGAGGCTTTTAATTCCACATCTAGGTACCTCGATGACCTTTTGAACATTGACAACCCTTATTTTGAAGGTATGGTCAATCAAATTTATCCACCTGAACTTCAGTTGAACAAAGCCAATATCACAGATACTGAAGCCCCCTTTTTAGATCTACATCTTTCTGTTGCAAATGGATTTGTTTCTTCTAAAATTTATGATAAGCGCGATGACTTTGATTTTGATATAGTAAATTTTCCTTTTTTGGATGGTGACGTTCCTCGTCGTGCTTCTTATGGTGTATACATTTCGCAACTTATTAGGTTTGCTAGAGTCTGCAATCATGTTACAGACTTCAACGCTCGAAATAAATGTTTAACGGCAAAACTTCTCCAACAGGGCTATCGGTATCATAAACTTCGAAAAACATTTTCTAAATTTTATCGTAGACACTATGAATTGATTTCCAAATATAATGTTGGGTTAAAGACGCTTTTAAGTGAGGGCCTTTCGGAACCTGAATTTTATGGTGACTTGGTTTACAAATTTAAGAAACTTAAAGGAATTAATGATTTTTCTTTTCAGTTCAGAAAAATCATAACACGTTACAGACGTATAGGTTATAACTTAAATGTTATGCGACAGTCTGCATGCTTAGTTTTTAACCCAATCATGGTTGATAACTATGCTGCCTTCTTTAATTGCACGCCGGTGGGTCGGGCGTCAGACTCTATGATGGCCCCGACATAAAGCTATTCATTTTAGTTGGTTGGGGCCGGAGCTTCTTGTCTGTTGCTTGGCCCACCGGGGTCCAACTGGTGTTTTTCTTTTGCTCCGGAGTTAGTAGGTTATTCGGCGCCCAGGGATCTCCATCGTCGGGCAGCTTACTCAGTCTGTGAGTCCTGGTTTTTGATTCATCAGGATGTTTATCATGATTTATTTGTTTGTTCTTGATGATTCATTGACTAGTTAGAGATTCACCACGAGGACCAAATAACTAACTAAATGTTATGAACCACTGCAGAAGCTGAGGGTGAGGTTATGGCCATGTAAAACCGGTTTAAGCCCGCCAGTAACTTTGTGTTACTGATCGTTCCAAGTCGATACTTCTGTGATGGTTCTTTTTGTTTTATGTCTTGGTGTATAAAATTTTTTTGTGCTGTTGGCGCCTTATGTTTGTTTTCATATTTTTAGTTAAGTTAAGGTAACTGAGTGGCCACCTATTGGGAAAATAGCTGCTCATTCGGCTTACGATATGTTTCATGGTATAAGTACCTGATTGTTAGTTTGGTTTTTTCCCACCTCGGTTTTTGGAGTGGGAATCTTTTTCTGATTGCGCCTTTTCCTGATCTTTGCCTACTTGTACCTTTTCATATGGAGCATCCTTGGGAAGGGGGAAAGAAAGTTGATATAAATGGTCAAGGTCACATGATTAAGATGGCCGCCATGGTTATAAATAGAAACAAAACTTTTAAAATCTTCTTCTCAAGAACCAGAAGGCCTATGATTTTGAAACTTGGCATGAAGCATCAGGTAATGGAGCTCTACAAAGTTGATATAAATCATGACCCTGGGATGACCTTGACCTTTTTTACAGCAAGGTCAACTTAGGCCACCCATGCATTTGAATGGGAAAAAATAGGAAAATGTCATTTAATGGCAAAAAACTTGCTAAGAATGAGCAAATGGACAGAAGATTTATGTTTATGAAAATATTTTGGGCCCAGAGGGTTGTCTGCCCCTGCCCCGGGGCTATATACATATGTATGACCATAATATTGAAACAACATCTTCTTCTCTGAAACAGCTAGGCCAATCAAAGCCAAACTTTATGTGGAGCATTCTTAGGAAGAGTGAATGAAAGTCTATATAAATGGTTAAGGTCACATGACCAAGATGGCCGCAATGGCTATAAATAGCAAAAACCTTTGAAAATCTTCTTCTCCAGAACCAGAAGGCCTATGATTTTGAAACTTGGCATGAAGCATCAGGCAATAAAGCTCTACAAAGTTTATATAAATCATGACCCTGGGATGACCTTGACCTTTTTTACAGCAAGGGCAACTTAGGTTGCCCACGCATTTGAATGGGGAAAATTGTTACAATATCATTTGAAGGGCAAAACTTGCAGTAAATTGGCAAATGGACTGAATCTTAATGATTTAAAAAAAAAAAAAAAAAAAAAAAATGACCCCAGAGGTTGCTCTGACCCTGCCCATGTATATTACCATTCTAGTCAAACAAGTTTATTGGTATATATCTCGGGTTTCAGGTGAGCGTTTACAGGACCATTGGTCCTCTGGTTTTCTTTATGCCTCAATGGATGGGGTCCCACTGACTTAACTTTTTTTCCTTTGAGTATATATAGAGACAAAAAACAAAGCAGGATATACTAGAGATTGATACAACTTACTGAATTGTTTTTTATCTCCTTTCTGACTTTTCATGTAAAGTAACGGCAAAAAAATAAAAAGTGTAATACACACACGACATTTCAATTGACTCTCAATTAATGCCACAGGTTTGTTAAAAAGGAACGTGAATATTTTATATAATACTCACTGACGATGCACGGTGTTCAAACTCATCAAATTTGGAACACACAAAAATTATGTTAAAAAGTGTCTTTTTGAACATTTTTGTGGGAAAACACCAAAGACGTATCAATCTGAATTCTTTTTGCTATTACTGACTTAAACATATTTAGAAATAAACATAAAATGCGCTTTCGAGCAATAAATGCATTTTAGATGGACTCAGAGGCAAATAACTGTAAAGATAAAATTGCAAAATCGGGGCTCGCTCAATCAAATGTCTATAAAACGACAACCACTGCATGTAAAGAACCATCCTTGATATGAATGTTGATACAGATGTTAGTCAATATATCTGCCGAATTTTAGCCGATTTACTTAATTCTGGTAGAAGCTATTCGATAGTTTATCAATCTTATTTTTTACAAGAACTTAATGGGCTACCGTAGAAAAACGCCTGTTGTGCTGTTATGCAAGTCGATCGTGATTTCTATACAGTGGTTTCAGATACCCCATATAATTACCTATTCATCCATATACAATTTAGCCGTATTATTTTCGGGTGCAAGGGTTAGCCAAAATCTCTCCTTGGTTCCCCAACTATAACTACGTACTAGTACAAAATGTATATAACTACTATGTATACATGTATATACTACGTATATATAACGGTGACGCTGAACCCCAAACGTTAAAAATAAAAACAGCGAGAAAACAACACTACAAAAGCTTGCCCATGCAATATAGTTACAGGGAATTTGGCTGTAAATTTCATTTTGTTATTGTTTTAATATATGTATTCAAAACATAGATTGTGGGTACACGTTAAAATCGAGAAGTGCTAAAATGAAAGCCAAACGTCGCTAAATTTAATGCCGCTTTTAGAGGTCTATCCGTAGACCATACGTTTGTTTTGTTTATATTGAGGTTTAACATCTAAGGCAACAGTTTTTCAGTTATGCCGGGAAAGAGCCACCGCTTTGGGCATGAACTACGGGTGTGGGATGGTAATGTGTCTTGTTCAGGGACACGACGTTCGAAGCGCCTCGTGTGGGGATCGAATCTGAAATTGAATCTGAATAGTTTATACTGACGACACGCTAAATGACAATATTTCACTAGGACATTCGGATAGGGAGAAATTAGTCCATAGAACGCACAAGAGAAGCGAACTTGGACAAAAAATCATCTGTCATTTCTGGAATCGGGAAGGTCATTCCAGTCACTGATTGCCTTGGGAAAGAAACTACAATGATAGGACTTTATGCTAGCAGATGGTATCTGAAATGCCAAGGAGTGATTATTTCTACAACCCCTAGTCTGTGGGATAAGGTCATCTGTGGGTATTCTGGCTTTACCCTTCAGACATTTGTAATCGAACCAAGAATCGCTCGATTCGGATTCTGATGCTCTATCATTGGGCAATCTCACTCCACTTAGGTAGAGATTTTTATGTACGTGTGAGTAGCCAACAAACAAGACGTTACTAAGGGTCAGTATTTAAACTTGGTCATATAACAATAGTGGCTGCTTGGTAGGTTTCTAATATATAGTCTTTATTTCGACTACCCTGTTGAAAACTACAAAATTACAATTTTTCACTTTGGATCCATTTTGCCAAATCTAAAGCGTCACTGAAGAGGCATAAGTAGCTGAAACCGCGGTATTGCACATCCCGCTTCTCATTAACTCGTATAAGCCTGGCGTCCCTTTTGTGGGACATAGGCAAACAGTATAGCCCATCTGGGGCTATTCTGTTTGCACAGAGAAATTTCATCGAAAAATGAGATAAAAAAATAAAAAATACTCCTAACACCCATAAAATGAATGTGGACTCACCCAATTGATAATGATGGGAGAATCCATTCGTCAAATATGGGTTAACCATATTTGCATATATTAACAAATATTTGACAAATGGATTCTTTCATCATTATCATTTGGGCAAGTCCATTTTCATATTAAGGGGCTTCAGGTGTGATTTTAAAGTATTATTTCATTTTTCGATGAAATTTCTGTAAGCAAACAGAATAGCCCCAGATGGGACGCCGCGTTCTGCGGTTTCACATCTGAGGCTATTCTGTTTGCCTATGTCGCACAAAAGGGACGCCAGGCTTATATGAGTTAATCTGCTCATTGCTCTTAATACTGCTCTCCCATATACCGAATGCCCTTCCGAATGCAATTTTGAGCAAATTCGCATTAATCGCTAGAAATTTGGAAGCATTCGGTAGCATTTGTAAGCATTCGGAAGCATTCGGTGAAAATTTCAAGTCGTTGCGAAAATTAGGAACATGCTCCTAAAATTCGCAAGGAAAACATATTCTTAACATATTCGTAAAGAATTCGTAAACAATTCGGATTGATTGCAAGACATCTGTAACACTCGCAAGCCATTTGCAAGGATTCAGTAGCATTAAATTCTATTGAGTTTTGATGTCCGTAAAGAATCGCTAGTGAATCGCAACATTTTCACATTCAAGACTCAGTTTTTAGCATAATTTATTTATTCTGGTCCTATCCTTCAATTAAAGGCCATAATTTATGGTGTTTAGCCTTAAACTATCCACCAATGTATGATAGACAAACTAAAGTCTCGTGATTTTTTCGTTTGCCCAGTAACACACCGTACAACCGGCGCCTTTGATGACAGATTATTAACATTGATGACAGACGAATTGTTTTGGTTCATTTAGTAGGTGGGTGATGTTTTTTGATTTTTAAACATTCTCAGAGAAATCCTCTGGTGTTCTGTGACTGGTAATTTAACTTGTAGATGTCTAAAGAGTTTACAGACGCATGATGAATACATACCTGTCACTATTTAGGCCAAACTTGGTCATTGTTTCAGCGTTTTCACAAGAAAAGTCACGAAAATTGGTTACCTGCTCAGGGCTGGCGTCTTTCTGTTGTTTTTTTGCTGAATTTACTTATATACATTAAAACTTCTATCATTTAACTACATTTCTGCCAAATCTGAATTCGCAATTCTGTATTATAAAGAAATGGCATGCCCTCAAAAACAACAGGTAGGCAGAAAATGGCTGCCTTTGTCTACAGATGAATTTTTAAGTGGTTGTCTTTGATGACGGTATGGGAATTTTCGTGGCTAACATTGATGACATTATCTTTAACATTAAACATTGTTCAGTTATAGAATAGGTGGAACAACATTGAATTGGATTAATGCTTTTCTTTGCTTCAGACAACAAAGGGTAGTGGTAAGCGGAGAGATCAGATTGGGCTCCCGTGGTGGTGTCTGGTGTCCCTCAGGGCACCGTTCTTGGTCCGTTATTGTTTTCCTTGTACATTAATGACATCTCATATTATAGAGTCAGAAATCAGACTTTTTGCTGATGACTGTGTTTGCTACCGTAAAATAAGGAAGGAAGATGATACATTGAAACTGCAGAGATATATTGATCGGTTATGAAGTTGTACAAGTAAATGTGGTATGAGATTTCAACCTGTCAAATGCAAATGATGCAGCTGACAAATAAGCGCATTAGTAAAATCAAGGCTACTTATACCCTTGAGGGCACAGTCCTGGAAAGTATCAAATATCTTGGTGTAACTATTACAAATGATTTGAAATGGAACACTCATATCACCAATGTATGTACTAAGGAAAATAGGACTCTTGTTTACTTGAGAAGAAATCGGTATTCATGTCCCCTAAGTGTCAAGGAAGCAGCTTATAAAGGACCGGTACTGGAATACGGTAGCTCTGTTTTGGATCCTCACACTCAGTGTCTCCATGAAGAATTATAAAAAGTTCAAAACCGTGCTGCAAGGTTTGTGACTGGAAATTATGTTTTTGAAACCAAAGTATGACTGACATTTTGGGACAACTTAAATGGGAATCTCTTAAGAAAAGGAGGAAGGACAGTAGACTTATATTGTTATACAAAGGTCTGAAAGGTAAAGCCAGAATACCAATGGATGACCTTATCCACAATACTAGGCGTTGCAGAAATCAACACTCTGTCATTTCAGATACCCCTAGTTAGTAAAGATGCCTACAAATATAGTTTCTTTCCCCAGACTATCAGTGACTGGAATAACCTCCCTGAATCACTGTTTTCCTCTGCTGAAATGTCAGATGATTGTGTGTCCAAATTCAAATCTCTTGTGAGAGCCAAGGACTAATTTTCCCCCTAGCGCACCCCCTGGTGAGGTATTGCCATTTTGGCGTTTCACCAGTAAACTATTCTGTTTCTGACCAGTTGTCAATCACAACCTTCAATGTATATTGCTATTTCACCAAACGAAAATCCATCATTCAAAGGTTATTACATTACGAAAACGCGCCTATAACTATACAGTAACTTTTTCAGCTGTAAAAATATGAAATTTTCAGTTGAAAATTTCGATATATTTTCTTATTTTTGCTCAAACCATAGATTGTGGCTACACGGTAGAGCCACCTCGGCGAGGCAGTTCTAATGAGTACCCACAATCTAATTTTTTGAGCAAAAATAAGAAAAATAGATATGACCATGTTAACCCCATTTTCACTATATAAAAGTGGAGTTTACTGGGGTATAATTTTCACGGACATGCTATTCTGATGTACCGACAGGGTGTTCCTGTCGATGTTCAGTCACAGTAGAGTGAACGAGAAAACGAAGTGTAGCGCAGTGCAGGTTGGCCAGCTGATATAAGGTTAACACATCAAGGAGTGTTTATTCTTCAAATGAGGTTGTGGGTGCACTGCAGAACTGTGGGTGCACTGCAGAACTGCATATGAGCCGGTATTTTTCTTCAAAGCGACAATATGAGTCCAGTATGATTTTGACTCAACGTGGAAATTGATTTTTCTTCTCTATTGCGACCATCCTCAGTGAAAATAGTCTTTTTTCAAGTATCTTCGTAAAATTCCGATCTGTCTACAACGTTAGCCACTAAAATTTGTCTGGTGTCATCAAAGACAGCCATGTCAAAATCCATCTGTAGACAAAGGCAGCCGTTTTGCAAGTACCTGTCATCTTTGAAGGCATCCAGTTTTTTTACATTGTCGAACTGGGGATTCAGATTTGGCAGAAAAGTAGTTAAATGATAGAAATGTTATTGTATATAAGTAAATTCAGCAAAAACAACAGAAAGACGCCAGCCCTGAGCGAATAACCAATTTTCCTGACTTTTCTTGTGAAAACGCTGAAACGATGACCAAGTTTGGCCTTAATAGTGACATGTATGTATTCATCATGCGTCTGTAAACTCTTTAGACATCTACAAACTAAATTACCAGTCACAGCACACCAGAGGATTTCTCTGAGAATGTTTAAAAATCAAAAAACATCACCCACCTACTAAATGAACCAAAACAATTCGTCTGTCATCAATGTTAATAATCTGTCATCAAAGGCGCCGGTTGTACGGTGTGAGTAAAATTGTCTTTTTATTGTGTACATCGCAATTTGAGAGAAACAACAAAGTGGTGTGTGTTTCAAGAGAAGACTTGGATCAATAATGACATATTTTTTTCCATGCCCTTTCGCAATGTGGGTGATTTCATTTTACGTTGATATTATTGGCTACAATGTTTGCGAATGAGTAAAAAATGAAAAGAATTCGGCAAGCATTCGCAACACATTCGCTTCATTTGTAAGGTGTTTGCAAGACGTTCGTATTATTTGTAACGGCATTTGTAAGCGTTCGGAACATTCGTAAGGTATTTTCAAGAATTCGGTAGTGTAGATGGCAATCAATCGCAACATTCTTAAGACATTTGTAAGGATCCGCAAGCATTCTTAACGCTTTCGCAAAGACATCGTTTTGTACAAGCCCCGCCCCGTCCATTCTCATCATATTCGGTAATTTCAGCGCGAATTTCAAATTTTAGCATTCGCAACGGATATTCGGTATATGGGAGAGCAGCATATACGAAAACAGTTTTATTTATATTCCACGATTCATGTCTGAGTACTTCACTGTCGGGAAAACAGGAAGAAAACCAGCACTCATTCAAACGCATGTATGAACACGCGCTACGGGTTTTACCGTGAAAGACCTGATTTTAAGATGAACAAGTAGGCGTAAAATCCGTCACTTAAGAGCAGGAAAAAAAAAAAAAGAAAAAAAAAGTGATTTTATATTTTCTAAGTATAAGTACCTAATTGTCAATTTAGTTTTTCCCACCTCGGGTTTTGGAGTGGGAATTTCTTTCTGATTGCGCATTTTCCTGATTATTGCCTACTTGTACCTTGTTACTGTCATGTTTTGTGTGGTTTGTTTTATGGTTCACGACGAAATTAAAAGCAGCAAAATTGAACAATTATTGTTCAAAAATTTGACATCTTTATAATTTTGGTCGAAGTAAAGGTCGTAGGTATATATTAGAACCATCTTATCAAGGCGATTCTAACGAGTACACACATTATTTGTTTTGGAGCAAAATTTAAAAACAAGAAAAGTTTTTCTGTATAAAAGCAGAGAGTACATATTACACGAATTAATTTTATCCTGATGGAAATAGACTATAAATGTTATTAAGGGAATCAAACATAAAACACCAGAGGACCAATGGTCCTGTAAACGCTCACCTGAAACCTGAGATATATACTAATAAACTTGCATGACTAGAATTGTAATATTCATGTATACATATAACCCCAGGGCCGGGTAAGAGCAACCCCTGGAGTCAATTTCTTTTTCAAATCATAAAACTTCAGACCATTTGCCAATTAACTGCAAGTTTTGCCCTTCAAATGACATTTTAACAATTATCCCCATTCAAATGCATGGGGGACCTAAGTTGACCTTGCCGTAAAATAGGTCAAGGTCACCCAAGGGTCATGATTTATATAAACTTTGTAGAGTTTCATTGCCTGATGCTTCATGCCAAGTTTCAAAATCATAGGCCTTTTGGTTCTGGAGAAGATTTTTGAAGGTTTTTGCTATTTATAGCCATGGCGGCCATCTTGGTCATGTGACATTGACCATTTATATAAACTTTCATTCCCACCTCCTAACAATGCTCCTCATAAAGTTTGACTTTGATTGGCCAAGCAGTTACAGAGAAGAAGATCTTTGAATATCGCTGTAATGTACATGTATATTGCCCCGGGGTGGGGGCAGACAGACCCCTGGGGTCCAAATTTTTTCAGAATCATCAATCTTAAGTCCATTTACCCATTTCCTGCAAGTTTTTCCCTACAAATGAAATTTTAACACTTTTCCCCATTCAAATGCATGAGCGACCTATGTTGACCTTGCCGTAAAATAAGTCAAGGTCATCCCAGGGTCATGATTTATATAAACTTTGTAGACCTCCAGTCACTGATGCTTCACACCAAGTTTCAAAACCATTGGCCTTCTGGTTCTGGAGAAGAAGTTTTTTAAAGGTTTTTTCTATTTATAGCCATGGCAGCCATCTTGGTCATGTGACCTTGACCATTTATATAAACTTTCTTTCCCCCTTCCCAAGGATGCTCCATATGAAGTTTGGCTTTGATTGGCCAAGCGGTTTCAGGGGAGAAGATGTTTCATTATTATGGAAATATACATGTATATAGCCCCGGGGCAGGGGCAGACAACCCCCCAGGGGCTAAAATTTTCCATTAACATTAATCTTCTGTCCATTTGCCTATTCCCAGTAAGTTTTACCCATTAAATAGCATTTTACCATTTTTTCCCATTCAAATGCATTGGCTACCTAAGTTGACCTTGCCGTAAAATAGGTCAAGGTCATCCTAGGGTCATGATTTATATAAACTATGATGGGCCTACGTCCTCGATGCTACATACCAAGTTTCGTGGAAATCCGCCCACTGGTTATGGAGAAGAAGATTTTTAAAGGTTTTTGCTATTTATAGCCATGGCGGCCATCTTGGTCATGTGACCTAGACCATTTATATAAACTTTCGTTCCCCCTTCCTAAGGATGCTCCACATGAAGTTTGGCTTTGATTGGCCAAGCGGTTTCAGAGGAGAAGATCTTTGAAATTGTGGACGACGGACGACGGACGACGGACGACGGACGGACGACGACGGACGGACGCCGGAGCATGGGTATACTATAAGCTCACCTGTGAGCCTTCGGCTCAGGTGAGCTAATAAAAAACATCAATGAAGAAAGGTTATAATAATATAAAATAAATTGAAACATAAAACATACAGACTGTGTTAAAATGACCTTAAAATATTTTGCGAGGCTTGCAATGATGTTTTGCCGAGATGTAACTTCCCATTTCGAAAAATTCTCATAATTTGATTGTGAATAATGGTATCAAATACAACCCGTGAAGAATTGACCTGGTTAAAGCATTTAGGTACATTTGTTTGACCGTGGGACATTTTTCAAGTTGGACAATGTATAAAACTGTGGAACACGCAATACTTCACTTTTGTTTATTCCATTTTACAAGGACTCTGCGATAAACCGCCAAGCTCGGTTAAGCCAATACACACGTCGTATAGGTTCCCCACCCACCAATACACCACAGAAACTGCGATCAGCCTGGTCCGACACAGTAGATTTGCATTACGCGCCTCACCTATAACGCGCATGCGACTTGTGGACCCCGACCAGCGCGTTATAACGGGGGTGAAGTGTACATGGAATCGCAGACCTGGTGTGGTCATTTAAATATTTGTCAGCCATTTCTTTCATCTCTTACCTCTTAAAATTCACTGAAAATTTTTTATGTTTTGGTCCTCTAAATTTGGACCTGTCGTCCCAAAGTATATGTTGATTGAAACTTAAGTCCAACCCATTTTAAAGGGAAAGGCCAGGTTGAAAAACAGTGTATCTAAAATGTACACATCTTCATTAACAATGTGGTACAAGTCTTATTCAAATCGGATGGATATCAAGAAAGTTATGATGTTTTGAATTTTCCTTTATTTCTGTTTAAGGAGGCGACCATCTTGGATATTCTTGAGCCGTTATGACGTCATAAAGCCCTAGTAAGATATGCATAATAAAATTAAATGGAACAGTATGAACATTCTACTGTTAATTGTTAAAATGTAACAGCATTGCTGTTGAATAATGCGTTCTCCTTACGTCTCAGCTACGATCAGAAGCAAATTTTTGTTTCACCTGTTTTCAGAGGTGTTTTGTAAAAGTTGTACCCTTGGCTTTGTTTTACTTTTTCCGAAATCTGTAAGTTAAACAGTTTCGGAAAATATATACCTTTTTATCATTCTATGCCACAGAATTCCGTTATATCCAAAACTCTATTTCATCTTCAAAATCATGAAAAATTAAGAAAGGGGGGCTAACTTTTTACTTAGGAATCGGATTTGGCCGAAACTTAATATACTTAAAGCTGGTGTGTATATCCGGGTTATGAATAAGTTTGAACAGAATCAGATTAATAGCTAGCTAGAAAAAAAGAAAACATTGTTTTCACCATTATAACCCTATGGGACCTATCCGTTGCCATGGTAACGAGAGTCTTAATCCATTCCACCCTATATTGTAATAAAAGTTGTGTTCTGATAAAAAGATGCGTCATGTGAAATTTGATGGTTCTGGGTTCATTGGTTTTAGAAATTTTGCACTTTTTGTTGTAGATTTTATCTCTACGGACAGGACATTTTTGACCAAAATATAATTTCTATAATTCTACATTGTCATTGACGTTGGTATAATATTTTTCTCATGACAATTATCAGTTCATAAGACTCCATTTCCCAATGTGATTTAAACTTCCAGAAGTATGTGACGTCATAGAGAAATGACATCTTACGGACAGGACACTTTTTTGTTACATTGTCCTCAGTAATTTGGGATATAAATATCTATCCAGTGATAAAAGTAAGTCACGTGACTGGTTATTTTTATCGATAAGGTATGTCCAAACATTGTTTATAACACATTGGAAGTAGTATTGGATGTAACAGTCTGACTTATCTGGCAGGTCACTTTTCTCACTTTAAAATACCTCATTTTGGCACATGTCATCAGCTTTTGTAATCATGGCATAACTCAAAAACAAATAGTCGTAGCCCATTCAAATAAACGGCAGAATAAAGGGGATATGGCCACTTACTAGCCACAGAATATTTTATATGCAAATAAAGTGTCAGTTTCAATCCCCTTACACATAAAAAGAAGCAATTTTCAAGTGAGACAGTATAACCCCTGTTTTGGGGGTATTTTTGGCTATTTAAAATTATACTGTGAAAAAATGGCTTGTCCAATCAACATGATTTTTTTAGGCCAGTGAGAATTAATTGATCTTGACATCCTGCAATTCAATTTAAGGATGTTCGCTGCTAACATTTGACATTTCGGAACTTCCGGTTTTTCTTTTCTTGAATATCTCGTAAACGGTTGCAGATATGTTCCTAATATTTTATATTTGGATACATATTGATGATATGCATTGAATGAGCCATGAAAATTGTCAATCTAAGAAACTTCATTTTTTCACCCCATTTTCTGCAACTTTTCAGAAAATTTTAGTTGTCAGTAAAATTTAGGGGGTAGGGTAGATTAAACTTGAATATTACACATCTTAAAATTAATTGCACTAGTTCGATGTTTATTTTAGCAGCAGTATATGTGTACATGGTCTTCTAAGTCAGTCTTTGTGTCTTTAGTGTGCTGGTTTTAAAATTTTAGGTGGTTTTATGAAATGGCCTTTTAGAAACAAAACAGCCGAAGAAAGGCTGAAAATGGCGATTTTCAAGTTGTTGGTTCTCTCTTATATGCTCACTACCCTATATATTTCTTTCTTTTATTCGAACATTATTACCAAGTTCTATGTTGTGTGAAAATACAAGAAAAAGTTTGAATCAACAAATATGAATTTGGCACATTTCAAAATATTGATTTTTTCCAACTTTTCAAGTATGGGGGTAGGGTTGAAAAAGGAATCGTAAAATTTTGTCATCCACTCCAAGTTGCAAATTTTTCTATGCTTTTGGTCCAAAATAGTCTGCGTTACGTAAATATTATGACTTTTGAAAGCATTCTAGGTGTATGTCTGTTCAAGACAGGTATGTTTCAAAGAATTAAAAATTAAATTAATTTTACCAAATTTAAAACATGGTGCTCAGAGGTCTCATTCAGCGGCCTGTAGCTTGAAAAAATGCACACTACCCTATATTTATTATGTTTTCAAATGTCTTGTGTTGTATTTTGGAATCAAAAAAGACTGGTTAGAAAAAAAGTTTGAATACTTTTTCATTGGCAGCGAACATCCTTAAGTAAGTTAGTGTCGAAGAATTCGTTACACAACCGCATAACACTTGGTAAATTCAAAATTGTCATCTGATCTTAGCTGACCCGTTTAACTATCTGTTAACTGTTCAGCCACTCAAATAAACTGTATGTCCATTTTCAATTAGAAGCATCCTAGGATAATTTAGAAGTTGATTTATTTTATCTTTTACATCAAAGAAAGACGTATCTTTTAATGTCCATTTATAGTACTCAAATGACTTATGAGTAGTAAAAATGACATTCTTAGTATTTCTTTGATGTACTTTATGTAACTAAAATCTTCAGTTACTTTTGTCAGAGAAAATGTTGACTGGTACACTTGTATGGAAATTTGTTGTAATTTAGAAAATATAACCATCCACTTGAAAACAGGAAAGAAATAATATGCTTTCTAGTACGCCGATTTAAATCATGAATGCAATGATGTACTTTTGGACTATAGCCTTACCATGAAAAGGATGAGTAAACTTGCTCTTTTTAGAAATTCCCTTTATACAACGTTGACCTTTGCCCAAGATCTTTGAAATATCAAAATTAAGATAACGGTTATCTCAGAAATCATTGGGCTTTTGAAAGTGAAATTTTAGCCTCCATGCCTAGGGGTAACAAAATTTTATACCGGAAAACCGGAACACCCGAACAAACAAACAAAATTTCATCATTACAAAATTATGCCAAATGCGATAGACAGTCTTTTTTTGCTTGATTGGGTTATCGAAACGGCCTGGTTTCAGTCATCTATTTGGAAACATTCTTGACCAATGCCTTAAGTGATTAAAGTCGGAAACCAGCCTTACATTTCGTCCATTTTAAACTATGACTTGTGTGAAGCTATGACGTTTAAGGAAAGACCGGCCCAGTGATTGGTTCCATCAACCACGTGACAGCAGACTGCTATCCAATGAGTCGTGTTACTGAACAAACTAACTTGTGCTCTTGTCCTAGTTATGCCTAGCACTACTCAGTTTAAATGTGTTAACATGTATGCATGCAGATTAATTTGGTGGGCTGGTAACATGCTATATAGTTTAGTTCGAAACCAATTAGGTAGTGAGCCCGGTTTGTGAGGCATAGCGCAGGGGTCAGCGCACACAACCTGGGACAAAACCAGTTTCTCTCGCGTGATACTCTTGGTTTCTCGTTTACAAACAAATATTGTAATGAAGCTGGTGACCAGTATGTTGGTCTGAATGAAGTCCAACTCAGTAAACAAGATAAACAAGAAATATCTTTAAAAAGATATACGACGAAGGAAAGACGATGATTTTCATTAGTTTCGTCATGATTGAAAAATTGAAAAATGGGTCTAAAACATTTATATTTCATCTCAACAACATGTACAATGTAATTTAAGTCGAAAACCTCGCCTCTGATAATGGTTTGTCGCAGAACAGTTTTGCTTGGTGGACGATAGGATTTTTACTGTCAAAATCTTGGGTCTTAATTTGCCTTAAAAGGACCTGCATAATTTTTGGAACACGATGAGCAAATCAAGTTTTTATGGACAAAATGATTTTTGAATGGGAATTTTGAATTGGCAATGGTGATAATCGAAGATCCTATAGCGACATTTTCATGTTCTTTCTTTCATTTGAAAACAATAAAGCAATAAACAAGATCTTTTCATTTACAAGTTTTGACAACGTTTAAAAATTGGTGTGAATTAATTATATTTACACGTTTTAGCAAAATTGTGGGAATTGTAATCAATGACATCAATGGGAAAAGATTTTTTTTACAAAATATACAAAAGGTTTTAATTGATGTATATGATAAATGCATTAACAAAACTTCAGAGATTACCTTCTTTATTGCTTTATTCTTTAGCTTTCAAATGACACGGAATACATGTAAGTATGTTGATAATGTCAAGGTCACTTGTTGACCTTTGCCCAAGATCTTTGAAATATCAAAATTAAGATAACGGTTATCTCAGAAATCATTGGGCTTTTGAAAGTGAAATTTTAGCCTCCATGCCTAGGGGGGAACAAAATTTTATACCGGAAAACCGGATTGAATACTCAACATGGCTCCCATGCTCACAAATGCTCAAACATCTTCTCCAGAATCCGTGGGCTGATATTCCTCAAACTTGGTATATAGCATCAAGGACCTTAGCCCATCATAGTGTGTAAATGACGACCAATGGGTGGCCTTGACCTATTTTACGACAAGGTCAATTTTAGAAAGTGGGTCCAACTGATGTTTTTCTTTTGCTCCGGAGTTAGTAAGTTTCTGTGAGTCCTGGTTTTTGATTCTTCATGATGTTAATCATGATTTATTTGTTTGTTCATTGTCTAGTTAGAGATTCACCACGAGGACCGAAGAACTAACTAAATGTTGTGAACCACTGTAGGGGCTGGGGGTGGGGTTGCGACCGTGTAGGATCGATTTAAGCCCGCCAGTAACTTTTTGTTACTGGTCGTTCCAGGTCGATACTTCTGTGGTGGTTCTTTTTGTTTTATGTCTTGGTGTTTAGTGTTTTTGTGCTGTTGGCGCCTTATGTATGTTATCATATTTTTAGTTAAGTTAAGGTAACTGATTGGCCATCTGTTGGGAAAATAGCTGCCCATTCGGCTTACGAAATGTTTTCATGGTATAGGTACCTGATTGTTAGTTTGTTTTTTCCCACCTCGGGTTTTTGGAGTGAGAATCTTTTGCTGATTGCGCCTTTTCCTGATCTTTGCCTACTTGCACCCTTTTTATATGAAAAAAGTGAAAACAGTGGATTTTTGGAAACTATTGCAGCCTGAGACCTGAAACTTATGGGATCGAGTGAAACTGATGGGATCAATAAAGATGTGTGAGTTTTCAAGGGCAAGGTCATTTTATGGTGACTAATTGCTCCAAAATCAGGCTTCAGTGTACGTTCTCAGGTACAATGGTCCGCTGGTTTATTTTCTTTATTCAATACTGACAAACATTCCTTTTAAAAGAAAATATTTAAAGAGGAAATATTATATCTCGTTTTAACATTTACAAGTGAAATTTGGGTTACACGCAGTGTAAGAATTGTCGTCTGCAAGACGCTTTGGAGTATTAAATGCACTTTTAAAGCAAAATTTGTCGCATTATTTGTGTGCATATCAATTCAGACATTAAATAAGACAGAATGCAATGATGCAAAATCGGGTGCAAAATGCAATCCATTACATATATGAGTTTCATACATTTGACCTTTCCTGCCCGTACCTCTAAATAGCAAATGATTGGTCGGTAATCAGTTTTCCAACAATTCTAATAGCCTAAATAGCCGGTACGGCATAAGTTATGAGTTTAACTTTTCCCTGGTATTGGTACGGCAAATCGCCAGCTCATTGTTTACCCAACCAATAGGATCGTTTAAGAATATCATCCCGTACCTGTTGTGCTAATATACAACAGGCCAGTCACTGTAACAGTTCTTCTTTTTCGAGGCAGAGATACATCGCGGGATAATAGTTTCATTCATAAAACTGCATTAGAAGTTGCGCAACAGAAAATAGTGCGTCGATTCATTCATACGTTTTTGTACGGAATATTTTTTACGTCACATTAATAAGATTTTTCAAGAGCACCGACACAGTAAATCGTTCCCGTACCTCCGTTTTAAGTGATAGTTATTACCAATCTTTCAGCGTAGGTATGAAGATAAAATATGAATGCAATAATAAGTAAAAGAAATCATAATTTACATCGGAAAATAATGATGGGCCAATGACGATTCCATGACAATCGGTTTCTTCCATACAAGTTAAAATCTGGGTCACAAAATGATCTTAAAACCGAACCGATATTTTAAGCCACAGAGAATGAATGGCTAAAGAAAGTAGAGCTGTATAGTTATGACATTGCCGTGGCGCTGATCAGATGCACTTACAACAACCGTTGTACTTCAGAGTAAGCAAAGAGCAGTGTCTTTGCATATTCTTTAATGCTACTTATTTTTAGATAAATGTTTCCAGGAACTGATACAACCCGTCATTTCTATTTATAACTAAGAGTTAATGACATACCGAAAATTTGGTCTTGGTCGTTTCGGTCAGGAATTGTTTGTTCAGATTTTAAGGAGAGACAGACGTGTTAACATGTAACACTATTGTTTGCTCTGTTAAGTTTTTAAAGCTCTAAGTATATTTTGGTTTCTCGTTTGCAAACAAATATTGTAATGAAGCTTGTGACCAGTATGTTGTTATGAATGAAGTCCAACTCAGTAAATAAGCCGTTTAATGAGAAAACCGAACCGATATTTTAAGCCACAGAGAATGAATGGCTATAATCCAATTATGTAAACATGTCGTGGCAAAGGTCACTTTGGTTCCGTGTTCCGTTAAGTTAACAGGTAAACGGGACACAGTTGGTCACGGGGAGGTGACAATCAACAATGCAAGGATTATAATGAAAGTAGAGCTGTATAGTTATGACATTGCCTTGGCGCTGATCAGATGCACCTACAACAACCGTTGTACTTAGAGTAAGCAAAGAGCAGTGTCTTTGCATATTCTTTAATGCTTCTTATTTTTAGATAAATGTTTCCAGGAACTGATACAACCCGTCATTTCTATTTATAACTAAGAGTTAATGACATACCGAAAATTTGGTCTAGGTCGTTTCGGTCAGGAATTGTTCGTTAAGATTTTAAGGAGAGACAGACGTGTTTACATGTAACACTATTGTTTGCTCTTTTTCAACTGATAGTTAAGTTTTTAAAGCTCTAAGTATATCTTACAACTCTTGCAAAAATGAAGATCATATCTTTATCAGAAAGGATAGAACTTGATAATTTCCATAATAACTGTTAATGCACACGAATCGTTCAGAATGCCTCAAACTTGACAAGCTCTCCTTTTTAAAAGGAAATTTTATCAGATGTAAAAGTGGAAACTTTCGTTAAGGAAAACCGATAATTTTCGGAGCTAAAATCATCGGTTGTTGGATCACGTTAGAACCGCCTAGAATTGTCCGGTACAAAATTGAATTTAGTTCCTCAACACAGACACCAGGCGGGTAGCGCAGAAGCCAGCTCAAAATATCCAGCTGGAAAAGGAATTTCGTTCCACCCCCTCCACATAAAAGGTTTGATAGTTTCATATTGGAGACCATTAAATGGGCAAACTTTTAGGCCTGGGTGCCAAGTCCGGATGTGGATTCTTCATACCAAAATCCAAGATGGCGTCCAAAATGGCCGCCAAAAAGATGAATTTTCTAATTTCTCACATATAGGAGTTAAAGATCTACACAAATATACATAGTTTATGTTGTTTTACTCAGAAGTAACTTAAAAAGCATAATAAGGCTTTAAAATCCTGATAGCAATAGATTTCTTCTCAGGGAGCCCAAAAGTATCACAAAAATGGTACATTTTAAACAGATTTTCTACCTGGCCCATCGGTCAAACCAAAAATATTTTTTTGCACACACACTACAGAAAATGTGTTTAATGGTTAAAATTAAATTTAGTATATAAGATTTTTTTCAACCTGGTTGTCAGCTAGGATTGTGGTATCAAATTGGAAATATTTTCATCTTTGTAACGTGAGGGCACATTATGAGATTCTCGCAAATCAAGGGGGTAGGGGTATGTTTAGCTTCACAAATTTCGTTTCATCCACCACTAAAAAGGTTTGATGGTTTTATGTTAAGGCTCATAGTATGGTCAATCTTTTAGGCCTAAGTGCCGAGTCTGTATGTGGATTCTTCACACGAAAATCTAAGATGACATCCAAAATGGCCGCCAAAACGTAAATTTTTCTGATAATTCACCTAAAATACTTAAAATTAAGGTAAAAATGCAGATTTTATTATGTTAGTTTACTCGGAACTAACGGGAAAAGCATAAGAACGTTTTATATCCTGCTTGCAATAGATTTCTTCTGAGTGAGCCCAAAATTCAAAAAAAAAAAAAAAAAAAAAAAAAAAAAAAAAATAAATAAATAAAAAATGGCACATTTTATACAGATATACTACCTGGCCCATTGCTCAAACAAAAATATTTTGCTGCACACACACAGCAGACAAGGGTTTTTTTATCGTTTGAATTAAATTGAGTATATATAAAAAATACTTGTTCAACGTTGGAGTCAGCTTGGATTGTGGTATCAAATTGGAAATATTCTCGTCTTTATAACATAGGGGTACATGATAAAATTCTCGCAAATCAAGGGGGTAGGGGTAGGTTTTTCACACATTTCGTTTAATCCACCAACAGAAAGGTTTGATGGTTTTATGTTGAGGTTCATAGAATGGAGAATCTTTTAGGCCTAGGTGCCAAGGCTGTGTGTGGATTCTTCCCACGGAAATCCAAAATGACGTCCAAAAGGGCCATCAAAGCATCAATTTTCTGATAAAATGCAGATTTTAATAAGTTGGTCTACTCAAAAATAACTGGAAAACACACAATGATGCTTAAAATCCTGTATGCAGCAGATTTCTTCTGAGTGAGCCTAAAATTGTCACAAAAAATTGCATACTTTTTACAAATTTGCTAATGAACCCATTGGTCAAAACAAAATATGTTATTGCACAAAAACTACTTTAGAAGTTTAGAATGGTAAAAAATTCCTACCTATGGATATCAGAAAATTGTTCAACTTGGATATCAACTAGGATTGTAGTATCAGATGAGAAATATTCTCATCTTTATAATTAAAGGGTACATGGTAAGTTTCTTTAAAAAGAAGGGGTAAGGTCTAGTTTAGCATCACCAATTTTGTCCCAGGCTCCATTTAAAGATTATATGTTGAAGGGTCATACATTGAGGGCACTTTGAGGCCATGTTGTAGATGTTGATCCTATGTACCGTAATCTAAGATGGCATCCAAATTGTCTACCAAAGTGATGAAATTACTGATATGTCACATATAAACATGTAGATTCTTTGAATCAAAATCTAGTATGACATCCAAAATGGCCACCAAAATAACGAAATTATATTACACCTACAGTGAATAAAGAGTTATTATTTGTTTAATTATTTGTTTGTTTGTTTGTGTTGAGGCTTAACGTCACAGTCAACAATTTTTCAGTCATGCAGGGTCGGAACCAACGCTTCCTGTGTTTAACCAGTACTTAAGAGAGTTAATGCGTCTTGCTCAAGGACACAACACGGTGACGCCTGTGGGGATCGAACCCACGACCTCTCGATTCGGAGTCCGACGCTCTACCACTAGATCTGTTTAATTACATGATTATTTTTGTTATTTTACTCACAAATAACTGAAAATGTATAATGATGCTTTAAAACATTGCAAGCTGTATATCCCTTCTGAGTGAGTGTAAAAGTGTCTCAAAGATGACACATTTTAAACAGCCCATTGGTCAAATAAGTCATTTCATTTACACACCTGTCTTAGGAGGTAAAAGTAGGCAACACTCAGGAAACGGCACAATCAGAAAGAAATTCCCACTCCAAAAACCGAGATGGGAAAAGACTACATTAACAATCAAGTACTTGTACTAAGAAAACATATTGTGAGTCCAGTGAGCAATTATTTTCCCAATAGGTGGTCACTCTTTTACCAAAACTAAAATATGAAGACATACATAAGGTGCAAACACCACACAAATTCAACGCCAGAGAAGTATCGCCTTGGAACGATCAGTAGTATAAAATTACTGTGGGTCTTAAACTAGTTTTACAGGCACCTGACCTCTCCCTCAGTTTCTGCAGTGGCTCTAATATACCAATATCTATAAATATATATCTATAATCTATATGTAAACTAGCAATAAGGAAAATCATGTAAAGAAATATAAAACATAGATACCAACGTATAGTATGTGTAACGGAAATCAGGGTGAGCAGCTATTGAAGTGAAGTTATTGGAATAGCTTGGATAATTGTTAACCACAGCAGTCACGCCTTGGAACGTCAGTTATAAATAACTGGGGGGCTTAAACTAGTTATACAAAAGCCTTAACTAGCCCTCAGTTTCTGCAGTGGGTCTGCAGTCACAATGAGCTGCCTGATGTTGGAGATCCTTGGGCGCCAAACTTATTGAAATCCGGAGCAGAAGAAAAACACCAGTTGAACACCGGAGGGCCAAGCAACAGACAAGAAGCTCCAGCCCCAACCAACTAAAGTGAATAGCTTGAAGTCGTGCCGTAGTTATGAACCATGACTGGGTTAAAAACTAAGCATGCAGACTGTCACATCACATATATCAGATACGTTTATATCGTATAATGATTTTTTTCTAAACAGAAAAAAAAAAACAAAAACAAAAAAAGACTGATAAAAAAAAATTCCTTCCTATAAGTTTCTTAAATTTGTAAACCAAGTCACCATAAAATTCTGGTTCGGAAATGGCCCTCACGTTGAAGCGTCTTTAACCAGAAATTAATTCATAGTGTCTGTGATAAAATTTAGAAAATGTTTTAGGAGGCTTTGGATGTTTTGTTCAACATCCAGACTTACGGCTATATTCTCTTCCGTCACTCGAACTCAAACTCGAACTCAACTCGCGAGAGTATGGCTGGAGTATGAGTCGAGTGAGGTTAAATTGAGTGTGAGTGGAGTATAGTTTTGGTATGCACAACAGTCACTCAACCATCACTCACTGGAGTGTCAGATTGTCATTATAAAACAAAGAAATTTGAAACCTTATGGACATTTGATGTTACTATTCTAACATCAAATTAGCAGCAAAGAGATGACTAAACACGGCATATTGCGATTTCGATGTGCAACCATGGTATCGTATTTGCTCTCTATTGTTTGTTTGTCTGCTTGTTTGTTTATTTGTCTTTCTTTCTGTGATGCTCTCTCTCTGTTTGCTTGCTGGTTTATTTGTCTTTCTTCTCTCTCTCTCTCTCTCTCTCTCTCTCTCTCTCTCTCTCTCTCTCTCTCTCTCTGTTTGTGTGGGATGTGTTGATGGGTCGGTGGGTGCGTGAGTAGATGGGTGTTCGTGGGGATGGAGGGGGTGAGTCTGTGACAGCGATATCTAGCGTTAAGGCACAAATGTGTCTGCATCTAGATGTACAATTTTGACCACTCATCTATCTAAAATACGGATCATTGCTTTTAATGTTCAAAATAGTCGCAAATGACATGCCTTGGGAAAATCGAAATCTGTTCTAGAATTCGCAACCCCTCTCAAGAAAAGATTTGTCCCGAGCATCAAGCTTGGTCCATGTGATGTATATAATCTGCTATTTGGGGGCTCTTTCGAAGAAAATGTGAAGAAATAAGGGTCCAAAAATTTTCGAGTAGCTCTCGAGTGAGGTGTCGCCTTCACTCAACGCTTTCTCGAAATTTGAGTTAAGTTCGAGTGTGAGTGTGACATGTGCATACCGTAACAGTTATGCGCTCACACGAGTGACTGATCAGATTATCTGAATGAGTTTGAGTGGAGTATGCCTCGAGTGTAGGTTGAGAATACAGCCGTTAGACCCTGGCCTCAAAGTGCCCTAATTGTATGACCCTTCAACATATAATCTGGAGGCTGGAACAAAAATTTGTGACACAAAATTATGCCTAATCCCTAGTTTTGCAAAAATCTTATAACAAAATATTCTGTTTGACCATTGGGTTCGGCAGCAAAAGTCTGTATAAAATATGCAATTTTTGGTGACAATTTTGGACTCACTCAGAAGAAATATAGTGCATGCATAATTTAAGGTCTTGTGATGCTTTTTCCAGTTACTTCTGAGTAAACCAACATATTATTTTTATCTTAATATTAAGTGTTTTAGGTGAATTATCAGAAAATTGAAGTTTTGGTGGGCATTTTGGATGTAATTTTTGAATTCCGTGTGAAGAATCCACATACAGAGTTGGCACCTAGGCCTAAAGATAGCCCATTCTATGAAGCTCAACATAAAACCATCAGAAGAACCAACTCAAATGAAATCTATTACAAGCAAGATTTTAAGCCTTATTGTGTTTTTTCATTTACGTCTGAGTAGTTACATATTAAAATCTGCATTTTATCTTAATTTAACTGTTTTAGGTGAATTATCAGAAAATTGACTGTTTGGTGGCCATTTTGGATGTCATCTTGGATTTATGTGTGAAGAATCCACATACAGACTTGGCACCTAGGCCTAAAAGATTGTCAATTCTATGAACCTCATTGTAATACCATCAAACCTTTCTAGTGGCAGATGGAACGAAACGTGTGAAGCTAAACCTACCCCTACCCCCTTGATTTGCGATAATCTTATCATGTAACCCTAAGTTATGAAGACGAGAATATTTCCCAAATTGATACCACACTCCTAGCTGACACCCAAGTTGAACAATTTTATAAATACAAAGTTAAATTCTAACGATAAAAAAACTTTTCTGTAGTGTGTGTGTGCAACAAGATATTTTTGTTTCAGCAATGGGCCAGGTAGCAAATCTGTATAAATTATGCCAATTTTTGTTACAAATTTGGGCTCACTTAGAAGAAATCTATTGCAAGCATGATTTAAAGCCTCATTATGCTTGTCCAGTTACTTCAGAGTAAACCAACATAATAAAATCTGCATTTTTATCTTATTTTAACTGTTGTATTTGAATTATCAGAAAAATTGACGTTTTGGCGGCCATTTTGGATGTCATCTTGGATTTCCGTGTGAAGAATCCACATACAGACTTGGTGCCTAAACCTAAAAGATTGCCTATTCTATGAACCTTAACATAAAACGATCAAACATTTTAAGTGGTGGATGAAACAAAATTTGTGAAGCTAAACCTACCCCTACCCCCTTGATTTGCGAGAATCTCATGATGTACCCTTACATTATTAAGATGAAAATATTTCCAATTTGATACCATAATCCTAGCTGACACCCAGGTTGAAATAAATTCTTATGTACTAAATTTAATTTTAACCATTAAAAACCTTTTCTGTAGTGTGTGTGCAACAAAATATTTTTGGTTTGACCAATAGGCCATGTAGAAAATCTGTTTAAAATGTATCATTTTTTGTGATACTTTTGGGCTCCCTGAGAAGAAATCTATTGCTATCAGGATTTTAAAGCCTTATTATGGTTTGTAAGTTACTGCTGAGTAAAACAACATAAAATGTGTAAATTTGTGTAGATCTTTAACTCCTATATGTGAGAAATTAGAAAATTAATCTTTTTGGTGGCCATTTTGGAAGCCATCTTGGATTTTGATATGAAGAATCCACATCCGGACTTGGCACCCAGGCCTAAAAGTTTGCCCATTTAATGGTCTCCAACATAAAACTATCAAACCTTTTATGTGGAGGGGGTGGAACGAAAATTAATTTTTGCCCTGCTGGCTTCTGCACTAGGGTAAGAAATGGCCATACAAGATTGCACAAAATCAACAAGAAAATATGCATTCCATGTACGACGTTGCGATGTTTCATACAACATACATTACTTCCAAGCAATCAGATTGACTATTGAACTTTTATTTAGAAAAAAAATAAAAGTCACATTAGAACCGTCTCGAAACGTTCGGCTACCCCTGCTTACCATGTTAGCCTACGGCTCAGGTGAGCGTAAAAGTGAGGTAACGGAATCAGTGTTTGTACTGACACACAGCATGAGACACGGTAACCAAAGACATCCCGTTAGAAACGTATTTTACCAGAGGACAAATGGTCCTGTAGACGCTAACTTGATCTACATACACACATCCATGTCCTTATGCATAGCCCTGCTGAAGGCTACCTTGGACAGAGGACTTAAAATAATTTTCTGTCTATTTGCCCATTTCTGCAACATTTCTCCATCAATGTTTCCCCATAAAATGGGTTTTAATCATTTTCTCTCATTCAAATGCATAGTTGAAGTAAGTTGATCTTGCCAAAATAGGTAACATACATCCCAAGATCATGATTTATACTATAAACTTGCTTACTGAATCTGTTGAGTCCTCGTTTTTGATTCATCAGGATGTTTATCATGATTTATCTGTTTGTTCTTGATGACTCGTTGACTAGTTAGAGATTCACCACGAGGACCGAAGAACTAACTAAATGTTATGAACCACTGCCGAAGCTGAGGGTGAGGTTATGGCCACGTAAAATTGATTTAAGCCCGCCAGTAATTTTATATTACTGATCGTTCCAGGGCGATGCTTCTGTGATGTTTCTTCCTTTTTATGTCTTGGTGTTTTTAAAATAAAATTGTGCTGTTGGCGCCTTATGTATGTTTAAAATTTCATATTTTTAGTTAAGTTTCGGTAATTGAGTGGCCACCTATTGGGAAAATAGCTGCTCATTCGGCTTACGATATGTTTTCATTGTATGAGTACCTGATTGTTGATTAAGTTTTTTCCCATCTTGGTTATTGGAGTGGGAATCTTTTTCTGATTGCGCCTTTTCCTGATCTTTGCCTTCTTCTACCTTTTTGTAGAGGTTCAAGGTTTTGGGTTTTTATAACCCTGGAGGCCATCTTGGTCATGTGACCTGGACTGTTTTTTTTTTTTTTTATATAAATGTTTGTTCTCCTAAGGATGCTTCATATGAAATTTGGCTTTGATTGGCCAAGCCCAGCAGGCACCTGACGTCTGTTTGACGTCAGATATTGGTTATATTTTGGTCGCGACGTCATATAACCAATTTCCAACGTCTATCAGACGTCATTTCCTGACGTCTGGATTGGACGTTGTTTTGACGTCAAACTAGTTCGTCAGTTAGACGTCGTAATCAAGACGTGATTTAGACCTTGTGTTTTTCATACTTCTGACCATGTGTGGTGTGCAAATTAATGAAACTTCACTTTGGGTAAAAATCAGATCATTCGTTTCGTGTGTTTCTTTTGCTTTCTTCCTTTCTTTTTATTCTATGTTAATTACTTCCAGCAGACATTTGACGTCCGTTGGACGTCAGATTGACGTCAGACTGCAACGTCATAATAACGTTGGAGTTAGGTTGATTTTGAAAGTTTGTTTGTTGTCAAAACTAGACGTCAAAATGACGTGCTAAATCCGACGTCGGTTTAACGTCTGAAAGCTGACGTCAATCTGACGTCCTAAAAACGACGTTTGAATTCCAATGTCATATAAATAGTTTAAGGTGTATATTTTTTCGCATTTTTGAATAACAGTGGATTCAGAAGAGCAGTGATGCACTTTTGATAGTCCCTTTAACTCCTTAGATAGAGTTTTTCGGAACATACAAAATGTTCAAGATATTAATTCAGCCTGATGTTGGTACATCTTATTTAAGCAAAATTTTATTGCATTATGGTGCTAAAACCAATCAGACATTAGTGTGAGAAATAAGATTATTCTGAACAATGGTGAAATAAATATTTAAATATACAAATTTTATTTTCATCTTAATTGAAAGTTTGATAATTTAGTGAAAGACTTTATTTTGATTAATAGATAATCATGTTTTTCTACATTAATTAAGCATGAGGGCGAAATATGGGATTTCCCATACGAGACTCAGATATGACTTTTAAGTGGCAAGGTTGAAATTATTATTTGAATTTGATATTATATAGAGGATCTTACACGAGTGGTCATTTCATATGAAATTTATTAAACGAGCCTTCAGCGAGTTTAATAAATTTCATATGAAATGACCACGAGTGTAAGATTCGTTTTATCATATGACTTCTAAAATAGGATTTTATCGCCTTCGAAGTGGGCATATTTTCAATGAAAATTTACACTGTTGTTACGGACGTCGTCAATAACGTTACGTCCAAGCAGGCACATGACGTCAAAATGACGTCATATCAACGTCGATGTGACGTCATGACGTCGCATTGACGTTGACATGACGTCATTCTGACGTCATGTGCCTGCTGGGGTATTCCCGCAAAAGTGTTATTACACGTGTGGTCATACGATTTTTATGACATGACGTTATCCACTGGAAAACAGCGACGTCATATGATAATACATAATATGTGTAATAAATCATGTCAGTTTAAGGGCAGCTAACTCTGTCGACATATGTGACGTTCTCTGAGATTTTCGGTCTTGTGGAGGTATGACGTTGACGTCACAAAACGTGAACTAAAATTGACGTCACAAAACTGCATGCGACGTTAATTGGATTTTTGCGCACTCAGACATTAGTTGCAAAACGACGCCTAATAAGATAGATTGGATATTTCTAGCAAGACCTTCGCAGTTTTCGATTCTATAATATTTAGACAACATTCACTGCGAAGGACAACAGAACAGGATACTATAACTCTGTGTTACAAACGATTTTCCAAGGCCTATTAATTTTTTACCAATTATGAACCCTAAGATGCAAACTATGGGTGGTGTGTGTTTTCTCTAATTTTCTTATAAATCGTTAGAGCTACTTATGAAAGCTTTTGGACATGGATTATTAACATAATAAAAATTGTAAAAATGTTAAAAACTAAATTTCGTACTTTGACCCCCACAAGACCCAAAATGTCAGATACTGTCACATATATGAAAAACACGTCCCCAGCAGGCATCTGACGTTAACTTGACGTCGGATATTGGTTGTATTTTGGTCACGAAGTCATACAACCAATAACCAACGTCCACCTGACGTCCAGTCCTGACGTCAGTGGACGTATTGATATGACGTCGAAATGACGCCGGATTCAAACGTAAGTCTAACGTCATATGTCGACAGAGTTAGCTGCCCTTGAACTGACATAATTTCTTGCGCAAATGTAACAACATCAAATTCAAATAATAATTTCAACATTGTCACTTTTAAAAAAGCCATATCTAGGTCTCGTATCGGAAATCACCATGCTTAATTAATTTAGAAAAAAAATAATTATTTGTTAATCAAAATAAAGTCTTTCACTAAATGATTAAACCTTCTATTAAGACGAAAATGAAATTTGTATATTTTAATACTTATTTCACCATTTTAAATTATTGATTGTTCACAATAGTCTTATTATTTACACTAATGTCTTATTTGTTTTAGCACCATATAACAACAAAATTTGACATGAATAACATATACCAACATATCAGAGTGGTTTAATATCTTAAACATTTTCCCGAATAACTCTATCAAAGGAGTGAAAGGGAATAACAATAGTGCATCACCGCACTACTGAATCCACTTCAGGATTTCAGAAAGTTAATTAAACTGCGAACAAACATTCTTGATATCGGTTTTAGCACGTCAGATTGACGTCTGTTTTTGACGTCAAACAAACTTTCAAAATCAACCTAACCCCAACGTCATTATGACGTCACATTTGAGACATCAAACCAACGTTGTTTTTCTGACGTCAGAATGACGTCTGTTTTTGACGTCAGAATGGCGTCTGTTTTTGACGTCATAATGACGTCTGTTTTTGACGTCAAACAAACTTTCAAAATCAACCTAAATCCAACGTCATTATGACGTCGGAGTCTGACGTCTATCTGACGTCTAACTGACGTCAAATGTCTGCTGGGAGCGGTCTTAGAGGAAAAGGTGTTTGAACAACGAGAATGATGACAGAGCAATGCCGATCCTATAAACTCACCTGTGAGCTTTTGCCTCGAGAAATTCTAAAATGAAAGCTATCACCACTAAGATTAATGCCGCTGTGAGAAGTCTGACCGTGGTTATTACTGTAACGAACAGCCGAGCCGAGCCATCCACCAAGAAAAGCCTGCTCATCCACCAAGGGTGGTTTACTGTGGCTTTGCTCGGCCGTTCGTTACATTTGGTGGCAGCGGTGGGATAATGACAACTGCCAGACCGGGGTTGCCTTACCCATGTAGTCCCCAGGCCAAGACTCGGGACGAGTCTTCTCGGAGGGGGAAGTAATGTGACGGGATAGCCTCCCTTGGAAAATACGTTGGTGCAACGTATTAGCGGCATAGTGAGTGCATGCAATATGCAAATTTCAAAATCGAAACTTTGTGAATCGAGTAAATGTTGAGTATATAGCGCAGTAAACCACCCTTGGTGGATGAGCATGCTTTTCCACCGATGGGGTTTCTGTGGCTCGGCTCGGCTGTTCGTTACATTACTTTAAAAATATTTGTGTATACTGACGTATAACGTCCAAGGCAACAATTTTTCAGTCATGTCGGGACGGAGCCACTGCTTCCTGAGCATGGACTACGGGTTTGGGGAGGGAATGTGTTTTGCTGAGGGACACAACGAGGCGCCTCATGTGAGGATCGAATCTGAAACTGGATCTGAATTGTATACTGGTGACACCAAGGGTGGTTTACTGTGCTATATATGCAACACTTACTAATGTCACCAACTACCGAGCACACCGCTGCATTAGTCCAACCCGCCCCACCGCCCCGCCCCCCGTCTGAGAAGACTCGACCCGAGTCTTGGCCAGGGAACTACATGGGTAAGTCAACTCCGTTCTAGCAGTTGTCATTTTCCCACCACAACTACCAAATGTAACGTTAGCCGACTCAAGCCACAGCTAAGCCCGGTCGGCTTGGCTCATCCACCAAGGATGGTCTGTGCTATATATGCGACGCTTACTCGCCAACTACCGAGTTGGAAATTTGCAGATCTGTTCATCATACACACCACTACAATTGGATCCAAGTTATTTTCGACTCTGCGTCAGCTGCTTTGTTTTCACGATTGTTTTATTAAAGTACTTTTTTTTTAATAATAGTGAATTAATTCCAAGTGTTTTCCGGGCTTCTCTAACACATACGAGGGTTCTTTAATATACTTGAAAACGATAGGGAAAATATTTGAGCAAAGGAAAGCAAAGCGTATACATCCATTTTATTATTCATTGTGAAACAGAAAATAAATAATAATGGTAATCAAGTAAGTACAGCTTTATTTACCTAATTGTTTTGAATTGTTTTGATTCCATACGTCAGGAAATCATGTTCGTGAAATTCATCACCCCTAAACCCCAACTTTTACACATATACAACTGAGATTTGCATGGGTATACCTAAGTTTCTGATTTTTGATCCATAACATACATTGTAAGTACTCGAAATTAATTCGATGAAATTTTCATTTGTTCTCTGTTTGGCTACGTTCGGCGTTCTCCTAATGGAAAAATCTGCCAATGGTACCATTGGCACTGTTTTTACCAATGGTAACAAAACCCTGAACGCTTTTCTGCTGCGAATGGTACCATTGGTAGCAATGGTATTATTGGTAGATCACATGGTGGAATTTTCATCATATTAATCGATACACCTCACTCGTTTTTGTCATTTTTATTTGCATCTATGATAAAAATAGTGCTTATTTATGAAATTCATTAAATAGTTTTGGGCTCGCCATGCTGAGTCACGTGACTTTTCCCGCGTTGGTAGATTACCCACTCTGTATTCGGTCTGCTTCATTTGCTGCCATATGTTGGTAACATTGGTACCGTTGGTACCAATGGCATTATTGGTACCGTTGATACCAATGGCATTACCAATGGTACCATTGGTGAAACCTTGAACGGTATTTGTCTACCAATGGTACCGTTTTACCAATGTTAAGAACTCCGAACGCACGCAACATTACATGGGCATGTTTTCGTAATGAGTATTAACTGACACTAAGGTCTTGTCAGGAGGTTGAGAATCACGAAAACGGCCACGGTATACTCTCAAACTCTACTAGAATTTACCTAATAAACTATATGATTTACTGTCAGTATTATTTCCAATGTACGTATAGTATAGTTGTTTTTATGTTCTATGCTGCGCGGCAGCCAGTTAACAGTAGTCTGCCTTACTGGGATGGAAGAAATACTTATTATTTATACCAACATCCGTCATACTACCCATATGAAGAAATACATGGACGATTTTTCAGGTTTCAGATAGTTAATTCGCCATGTCTGATCAAATATGGATTACAACTACATGTACACTTAAATCCAATCTTTGAAACATTATGTTCTTTCATGCCAGACATTTTCTTTCTCTAAACATCGGGCGTTTGTCCAAATGTTTATTTTTTCACGTTGTGGGCTCTGATTTCACAAACTTTATTACAACGCTACCTCTTCGAACCCAGCTGTCACATCGGTATAATACAAAAACACGCCCATGAAATATACAGAGATTTTAAAACCAGTGGCGGTTCTAACGAATATCTACAATCTATGTTTTGGATCAATCATAAGAAAAGTACATATACGCCTTCACACTCCAGTTTTACTATTTAAAAGTAGGGTATAAAGGGGTATTTACTTTACGGACATGTTTTCCTGATAGGTTGTCACATGTTTATGTTGTGTCATGGTTATCTCAACAAGTGCGTAAAAAGTTTGTCTAGTACATCGGAAAACAATTTTTATGCAATGATGCCGCCTTAAACCCCAGTTTGGTATAGTAAAACTGGGGTTTGCAAGGGTATACATGTACTTAATTTTCTTATTTTTGATCCAAAACATACATTGTTGGTACTCGTTAGAACCGCCTCAGCTGGCGGTTCTAACGTGCACCCACAATATATGTTTTGAGCAAATATATTAAAAACATCAACACTTTTTCAATGGAATTTTCATTTTTCAATGCTAAAAGTTTTCGTAATGACGTAAATGTCCCCAGTGTCCCAACCAGGATTTATTTATGCTTAACTAGGCACTTTCAGTATGTTGGTTAAGCAAACAAAGGGCATTTTTAGCCTATATCACTTCTTTTGAAAGCGCCCCCAAGTGACCGAGCGGTGAAGAGCGCTGTTTCTTAATCACATGATCATCTCACCACCGTGTCTGGTTTGGGTTCGCACCCCGCACTGGCCACATGTGAGACAAGCCAAGTTCTGCTTGCGGGTGTGTCAGGTGTCTTTTCTCTGGGTTCTCCCGTTTTCGCCCCCTACTGATTGGCTGAAATAATGTTCAAAGGTTTAAAAATTGAATAAAATTCTTTTGAAGAAGATATCTAAATTTGCTTTAATTCAAAACTTTAAAACTTCAAAAAAAAAAAAAAAAAAATAAAAAAAAAAAAAAAAAAAAAAAAAAAAAAAAAAAATAAAATACGCATCGATAGGTCACCGATGAGTTTCGATTTTTAGGGTAAAACGATGATTAGGCCTGAATTAAAAAAAATGTTTGTTTGTTTTTCACCTACCCAGCATTTAAGAATGGGATAGGTAGGTAGGTAGGGCTATTATAATTATATTATATTTTGCTTTCAGTAGACGTTGGACAAAACAACCAACATATCATAGTTTTATCTGATAAATTTGGTACCATTGATCTTGGAATGTATGATCGCTTGATCTTTTGCATTCATTGCAGCAACAATGTTTTCAACAGTGCTTTTGGTAGACAGGCTGCACTTGCAGGAAAAATGTTCGATTAAGACTGGATTCCTACCAAATTATGAAACGAGAAAAATAATTTACCTAACAAAATTGCAATATAATTTTTGGGTAGGTGGTAGAAAGTGGGTAGGTATGTGGAGAACAAACAAACAAAATTTTATTTTCAGCCTATTTCAGGTTTGTTGCGGCATGATTCCTATTCATGCAACAATAGGGTATACAATGCAAAAAATGATTTTCGTTGAAAAAATTGAATGAGTAAATTTTGAAGTATTTTATATTGTATTAAATAATGCAAACCGGGAATCATTTGCGCATGCGCACACGTTTTAAACTCCAAATAGTCAACAAACTATGTTAGCTGCTGCCTCTCTAAAATTCATGAAAAAGAAGCAAAGTTCCATGACAAACAGGCTCGTAATTATGACCATCAAAATCCCTATATGTTTAATTAAAAGGGGGAGTGGGTAATCAAAATCGTAGACTTATTTATTATTTATTTCTTTAACGTGCGAGTCATTTGCTGAGCAGTACATGGTGATTTTGAATGGGGGTTATAGCCATTTTTAAACGTGCCATTCTTCCCAGCGGGCACATGGCGTCAAAATGACGTCATATCAACGTCGATGCGACGTCATGACGTCGATGACGTTGCATCGACGTCATTCTGACGTCATGTGCCTGTTTGGTTTTAATGCTTGCGCATGTGCACTGCATGTTTTCTACTTTCAGCATGCCTGTGGTCGGCATCGAATAACTCCGCAAACACACATTAAAATGAAAATCGGTTTCTTATATTTAAATGTCTGATATCTAATGCAGAAGTAGAGAATGCAATGATTTCTGATTATATCATAGTTTGCTAAAAGGTTTTGGACTATAATTGTTGTGTTTCTTATTTTCTGTAGTATATTTTATTTTTCATTCATTTAAGCAAATTTTATAAACAAAGGTATTTTAAGCTTATGTTACTTTTTAAGAATATATCTAAGTTTCCTTGATTCAGGCATTTTAATTTTCACAAAGGCATTTTAAGCTTATGTTACTTTTTTAATAATATATCTGTTTCCTTGATTCATAATATAGTTCGGCAAATGGGTCACTGTATGGGCGGCAACTTTAATATTCATATCTGGGCGTGGTCGGCTAGTCCATCTGTTCAAGTAGGGAGATAATAGAAAAGTTGAATTCAGTCAGCCTAGAGCGCTGTCACATATTTTACCTTTAAAGATCAGCTACCCATTTTGTCCATTCCAGTATACTAGACAAACTCGGATTTTCATTCTAACGGACAGCATGTGAGTTGAGTCTTTCAACTGTATACCTTTGACTTTTACCTAGGTCAAAAGTAGACCATACCCAATAACGTATTCATAAGGTAACGCCCATACAGTGGCCTATTTGCCGAGCTATACTATGTTACACCCTTTTAAAATGTTACACCCTATGGGCGGTTTGCCTTTAGTACGTCAGGGTGAACATTTGTCACCAATATGACAGGCATATGTACCAGCCGGGTTTCGAACCCGCAACCTTTAGATTGCTAAGCGAATACGCAATCCATTGCACCACCGCGGCTGTACATGATGGTGTTATTCTTTTTTTTTTATTCAATTATGCAATTTTACATAACATGTTCCACAGTTGGCAGTCTTGATTTTTAACTGCCCTATGATAATCGTGACCCCTTATGCAGCATGTTCGTTTCTTTACTTAGTTTTCTCTTTGGTAATTGAGTCCTCTATTTGAAGTGGGTATTCTTTCCATTTACACTTCATTTGAAGTGTACCTTATAGTGTCACTTGGCCAGATACCATCAAAGATGTGAAAAAATAATCATTATGGATAACAGGCAAATTATTCGGGAAGTCAACCATGCAACATTCACACTCCCACTAGGTCTGCGTATTTTGGTTACTTCAGCCGTGAAACTAACAATTATCTGTAAATTTCTTATTTTTGTCCGATGTTTATTATCTTAGGGTGTAAATAGGACACCGGAAAAGGAAAAGAAAATGCAATGTAAATGTATTATAACAATGAAACCTTGTGAACGTTTTCCTCACATATGAGCTGCGTCATGAGAAAACCGGGTATTTGTATAAACACTGCAGACTAGAACAAAAATATTCCTCCTCTACTTATATCCAAAATTCCTAGCTTCTAGCTTTCTTCTGTGACTGTGCAGGCCGGTTTGTGTCGGGACCAGGTCGGAGCAACCGAGAACCGGTTTTTCTCGCGTCGGGGCATATATAAACTTAACTCGTTTCAGATCATTCTTCGCCACAATATTGCTCATTGTAGCGTGTCTGTTACTTGAGCAGGGAACTGTCATTGCCGAGAAAAGTTGTGGCAACCAAGCCGTCTGTCTCTGCAACGAGGATATGACCAATGTGACCTGCATAAGCACTAATCTCACGTTTATACCAGACCTCCCAGCTACAGCCTTGAGGGTGAAAATATCAGGCCCCGAGCGTCGGGATAGATTGTTTCTTGACTACAAGACAACCACTCTGAGTGATAACTATATTAAAACTATACCACCAAGAGCGTTTTCTGAACTGTTAAACCTACAAAGTCTCGATCTGAGTTGGAACTATATTGAAACGTTTGACCCATTAACATTCGAAGGACTAGACAGTCTCACACACCTTGATTTGTCCTTAAACGTTCTCCATACAATACCAACTCAAGCGCTATCAAAACTGCCAAACTTACAACGTCTCAATCTGAGTAAGATCAGTATTATATGTGCATTTATGAGGTACAAATACAGACACAGACATACGGAACTACCATCAAAACGACAACGTCTCGACTTTAGTTGGGACTGTATTAAAACTATTGATCCGTTTGCCTTCGAAGGGTTATATGGTCTCACAGACCTTGATTTATCGGCCAACAACATCAGTATAATACAAAAACAGGCATTTGCGAATCTTCCAAGGTTGAAACATCTGGACCTTAGTGATAATAGAATAAAGTATATAGAAATAGAATCATTCAGTGGGACTGAGAGTATTTCCACAATATACCTTAGGAGGAATAAATTATCAGAAGTCCCTTCAATAGGTTCTCAGCCTCGGCTAAAGTTTCTTGACTTGTCTCAAAATAGGATTAAAAATGGTGTTTTTCCACCTTCTTACACAGACAGTAAGGGCAATCTTTCAATTGATTTGTCCGAAAACGAGCTTCGTTTAAGTGAAATTGATTTTTCGGCGTTAGCTGAATCAACAATTGTTGACTTGCGACTATCTCGAAATCATCAAAATCTCGTGGATTCAAATACATATACGTTACCGTTAGAAAAATTTAAGTCTATTAGAAATCTCAAAAACCTTTACTTAGACAATTGTAAAATTAACGGTTTCGAACACGATTTTTCGACACCACTTATTTCACTGCGTGTCTTGGATCTGTCTGATAACACAATTTTGTTTGATTGGGAGCCTCTTTTCAAATCAATGCCATACTTGCAAACACTATACTTCGAGAATAGTAATCTCGGTTTTACTGGGCAACATTGGACAGGTAAAACCTTGTTTAGTGAACTAAAGACTCTGAAACAACTCTTCATTTCAAACAACAACATCTTCATGATAACGGCCGCGACATTCAATGATCTAGTTGCTCTAAAGGAACTCAGTTTAAGCAATAACAAAATTTCTGGCTGGGGTCCAGACGTGTTTAGACGCTCAAAGAATATTGTTAAACTAGACATTTCAAACAATAACATTGTCAATCTAAAAAACACGTCATTCCAGGACCTAATTGCCCTAAAGGTGCTCGATATAAGCAATAATAAGATTTCTGGCTGGGGCCCAGACGTGTTTAGGTTTTCAAAGAATATTGTTAAACTAGACATTAGTTTCAACGTCATACCTTTTCTAACGGAGAATAATCTGAAGGATCTTATCAACCTACAAGAATTGTTTCTGAATGGCAATTATTTCATCTGTACTTGTAACTTTCTGTGGTTTAGAGAATGGATAGACAATACCAATGTAACTTTGCCAGACAAAGAATTATATACATGTCATGGCCCTGAAGAGTGGAGAGGTAAACCAGTGTTAGAATTCACTAGTGATAAAACTAACTGCACAAAGAGTTTTATATCTTATACAAACATTGTCGGAGCACCGGTACCTGTGTTCACCATTACTGGAGCGCTTGTTGGGTCCATTGTCCTTGTTTTGATAATGGGAATACTAATATACAAAAACAGGTGGCGAATTCGTCTACGTATTTACCTGTTGACAAAGCGCGGACGTTTATTCGTCGAAACCCAGCGAGAACGAGAACAGAGAGCAAATGAGGGTGATCATGATCACTACGACGCTTACATATCCTGCTGCGAGCAGGACTACGACTGGGCTTTACATCACCTGTTGCCTGATGTAGATAACGGTGGTTACGACAATGGGAAGTTTGGGGGAAACTTCAAACTGTACTTTGACCCTAGGGACAAAGATATAGGTAAAATTTACAAGAACTAAAGATTGTAAATGTTTGGTGAATATAAAAAACGGGACAAAATAATTATAAAGTTTCTATGTGTATAATTATAAGACGTAAGCAATGATTAGAAATTGGTAGAACCGAGGCCCCAGTCATTAAACCCAGACGGAAAACGTTCGAGAAGACAAACATACAAGTAGGTACTCGTACAAAGAAAATATTATGTAGAAAGGTAAAAGTAGGCGATGGTCGGGAAATGGCGCAATCAGAAAAAGCAGCTTTATGTAATAGTTTTTGAAGTTGCAGCATATTTATCTGGCTATCGTCGCCGGTTTTTAAAGGGTCACTGATGAGGTTTAGTACACAAAATTGCGCAGTATGGTCCATACTACCTCCCTTTGAACGTTTTCACTGCTTCGAAAGGATCAATATTTTATATGTTATTTTTTCCAAAATAGTTGACCAATTAGTTACGATAGTAATGATTTACCTTGTACACACGAAAAGGAATAATAAGAGATAATCCATTAGAAAAGGAATATTCAAGAAAGGCTAAGGAAATTAAAAATGGTCATTACAAGCTCTCAAGAATAATCTATTGGACACTGTTTTCGAGAAAAGGAAAATTATTGCATACCTGGAGGGAAACAATAGTATTGACGTCAATAAATCGTGTATTATTTGATAGAAATTCAGAACGATGCATGTTTCCACCGTGTTGTTGCCGGGTTACATCTGCCCATGCGTTTTTGAGGGTGATGAATTAAAAATGGAACTGAGATCCTTTAAGAGCAGTGAACATATTAAAGAGAAATGGGTGGGTCATACCGCAGTTTCGGCTACTCAAGCCTCATCAGTGACCCTTTAGATTTGGCAACATGGAGCCAGAGAGAATGACTTTTATTTTGAATTTTCAAGAGGGTAGTCAGTACAAAGACTAGTATTATCCAAAGGGGGGCAAATACATTACACGTTGGTTAGAAAATGAATCAAAACCGATAAATCTCCGATTTCTCAGAATACCTTCGCTGATCTCAAAGGACCAAACGAAAAATATAATCTGCACTATCGATGATAGTCGGTCAGTTCGAAATAGACAAAATACTTTATTAGAGATTCACCATGAGGACCGAACAAATTACTAAATGTTGTGAACCACTGCAGAAGATATGGGTGATGTTAGGCGCCTGTAAAACCGGTTTAAGCCCCCCCCCCCCCCACTAGTAATTTTATGATCGTTCCAAGGCGATTTTCCATATTATGTCTGTTTCTATGTTTTGGAGTCGATTTTTGTGCTAAATGAATATTATGTACGTTTTCATATTTAGTAAAGTTCGGGTAACTGATTGGTCACCTCTTGGGAACTAACTGCTCACGCGGCTTACGGTGTGTTTTCTTTGTAGAAGTACCTAATTGTCAATTTCGTTTTTTCCCCTTCTCGGTTTTTGAAGTGGGAATTTCTTTCTGATTGCGCCTTTCCTGATAATTGCTTTCTTGTACCTTTTTTGAAATCGAATGTCTGTTATAAGTCGGTATTTTCCGTGTATTCATATTATTAAACATATGAGATAAACAGTTTTGTTATCACAAATAAAAATCTTAAATGCGATTCACATGAAAAATGTTAAGCTTTATAGTCGACCAATAGTCGCACCATTAAGCAATCCATCACGTTTTGTCAAGATAAACAAAAAGAATCTATGTTGGGGTTGAGGCTGAGACAAGGGAATCTCCGGCAAGTTTTCAGGTTATTCAAGTTTCATCCGAGGCTCTGCCGAGGATGGGACTCGAATAATCTGAAAACGAGCCTGAGATTTCCTTTTTGAGGCCTCAACATCATCATTGATTATTTTTCTAATCCATCACTTTAAACCATTTTGACTCTGAATAGGCTACAAGTGCTTTTCGGGCAGCCATTTGTTTTTACATGAAACAATATGAAAATTAACCGGTGAAAGAAAAATAATAATTGTATATGCACTTATCTTACAAAAATATTCAATCAGCATTTTGTCTTGTGCATAAAATTATCAGAAAAATTAAATTTTGAGATTTTAACAAAGGAGCGGACTACAATTGCTCCTGTAAACTTCCTGAAATTAACACCTGCATGGTCATTTTATTTTTGTCACTGACAGTTGACACCTAGCTTATCATTGCCTTATATGGAAATACACATTAAGATGTACATTTCTATTGGCTAACTACAAAAATGATTTGCATTTTGAGACAGCTAAAATCTATTAGTACTGAGACAGAAATATCTCAGACAGGCACACGAAGGGACATGCTTGTCTGTTCGGTGAAACAATTCCGTCCCTCAGGTCAAAGTTAGAAGCTCAAGTGACGCTCCGGATAGATTCGTCTCTCGTATGCCATGAGATTACCGAAAGCCTATACGGCCATATTCATCTACTCAGAGATTACTTAGTGCACATAAGAAAGCAAATATTGTACTTTACACCTAAAATTGCATTTCTCTGTTATAGGCACCATGGCTATTGCAAACATCTTCGAGCATATGACAAGGAGCAAAAACGTCATCGTTGTTCTTACTGAAAACTACATAAACGATAGTATGAATAAGTTTGAACTTGACCAAGCCACTACACTCTACAACGACGGGGATCTGGATGGAATAATTGTAATAAAAGTTGGCGACGTGTCGGCCAGAAATGTTCCAGCACATCTGTACAAATGCATGCGGCGAGGAGAATATATTGAGTGGGACGATGATGAAGTAGCAATACAGCAGTTCAAAGAACAATTAAAAGACAAATTGAGTGCTGAGACAGCAGATACAATGTGCTGAAATAAAACGATGGATGTACGATCGGAGTGATAGATGGATGCACTGATTGGTGGAATGATGGATTGATTGATGAATGGATGGATGGACTGATGGATTGGGTGGATGAATGGATGGATGGGTAGAACGATGGATGGATGGGTGCACTAATGGATTGCTGGTTGGATGGAAGGGTGGACTGATGGGTGGAAGGATGGATGGATGGATGGGTGGATGGATGGACTGATGGATGGATGGATGGATGGGAGGAATGATGGATGGACTGATGGGTGGAAGGATGGATGGATGGATGGATGGATGGATGGATGGATGGACATGGGTGTACTGATGGATGGATGGATGGATGGATGGATGGATGGATGGGACGAATGATGGATGGACTGATGGGTGGAAGGATGGATGGATGGGTGGATGGATGGATGGATGAACTTATGGGTGTACTGATGGATGGATGGATGGATGGATGGATGGATGGATGGATGGGTGAATGGATAGATGGATGGATTGATGGGTGGATAGATGGATGGACTAATGGATGGGTGGATGGATGGATGGGTGCAATGATGGATGCAATGATGGATTGATGGATGGAGACTGCAGATACAACGTGCTGAAATGAATGAATGGATGGATGGATTGATGGATGGACTGAAGGGTGGAATGATGGGTGGATTGATGGATCAAGGGATCGATGAATGGATGGTTAAATACATTAATGAACTAAATGAATGATTATTTGATCGAATGATTAATGGATGGGAAGATGTGTAATCAATTAATCGAATGTTTGATTGATGGATAGGTGAATTGGTGAATGGACTGATAGATACTGAATGGATGAAACGACACTGAATGAAAGCCCCACTTTTATTTTATTTTTCTTGTGCTTACTGTTATTACCTATCGTCAGAGAGGTTTGTGTTCACAAAACCCATTTTTGTAGCCGGTTCTGTGGCTTTTTTCTAAACAGTTACGCCTCGATGGCATTTTAGAAAACTGGTGTAGCAAACAATCCTTAAGATCTACCTCAAGGAGGTTCTACAGTGTACAAATAATAATCTATACATTTATAAATCCTTTGTATTGTATGAGCATATTTTTGGTAATTTAGTTTGCCCTAATAGGGCTGCAAAAATTTAGACAATTGGTCAGCAGATCAAGTTTACTACGACAAAAATAAATTTTGCAAATAGTTTTTGCATTGGCCAGGGGGATACTCGTTGACCATGAAAATGCATATGTTTCGATCATGAATATTTGTAATCAGGGAAGCCATCTATGTCATTTTATATAGGGGATCTTACACGAGTGGTCATTTCATATGAAATTTATTAAACGAGCCTTTGGCAAGTTTAATAAATTTCATATGAAATGACCACGAGTGTAAGATTTGTTTTATCATATGACTTTTAAAATAGGATTTTATCGCCTTCGAAGTGGACATATTTTCAATGAAAATTTGCATTGTTGTTACGGACGTCGTCAATGACGTTACTTATTCCCGCTAAAGTGTTATTACACGTGTGGTCATACGATTTTTATGACATGACGTTATCCACTGGAAAACAGCGACGTCATATGATAAAATGATTTTAGCAATTAAATACCAATAATATTTATATGGAAAATATTTATCTTCTTCCTCGTTGTTTGCATAGGAAATCCCTTTTAAAATGAGATCTTTTTATTCGTTACAAAAGCAAGTACATGCAATAAACGGGGATTTTTCATCATCATTAAAAAGAAAATCATAGGAAAAAAAATGATAATTTTTTTTATCAAAACACTGATTGTGGGTACACGTTAGAACCGCCTCGGCGCTGCCTCACCGAGGCGGTTCTATCAGATGCCCACAGTCTTTGTTTTAGAACAAAAATAAAACAAATAGGTTTACCCATGTAAACCCCAGTTTTGCTTTATAAAAGTGGGGTATGAAGGGGTATACTTTTCATGTTTTCTTGATGCTGTCTACCGATTTGCGACAAAATATGTAGTCTACAGTGCAAAAAAAAATATGTACTGTGCAATCAAATTGTTGTAAAATATTTAATTTGTTTACTAACTTCGGCAAGAAAAATGCCTACACTGAAAAAAAGTTATAAGAGGCCACTTTTCAAACTCATTTTTTGCAACTAAGCCATGTTCAAAATTGCACGATTTTTAGTCTAAAGACGTGTCTTTCAAGTAAGTACAGTTCCAAAGTGTTCAGAAATAATTTTATTTCACTAAACGCGATTTTGGAGTAAAAATGCAAAAATCAATGTTTTTGAATAAACAATTTGATAAAACACAACATTAATTGAAATTATGAGCGGGTTTCATCAAAGGGGCCCTTCCGGCTTGGAAAAACATCAAACATTCGAATTTTCTCTACTGGTAGCCTTTCTGCGCATTTTTAAAAATCACTAATTTTGAGATTTTTGAAAAATTCATCAATGTGCCTCTTAAACATGTTAATTGCTATTAAATTCACTTGATGAAGCCTAGAAATGAGAGATATAACCCGAGTGAGCTATTTTATACTATTTTCGAGGACAAACAGGTCACGGCTGACGCACACTTCCGGTTTCAATGCCAATTTTTAACGAACAAAATAACGAAATTGATGGACGATTTTTTAAATTTTCAAAGTTTATCAGAGTCTAGTATTATACCTTAATACTCGCTGAAAATTTCAATTCCATACTGCTGATAATAATGCAACCAGAGATGATCAAAGTTTGTATGCAAATTGCATACAAAAAGCTGAATGCTTGTTATTCATGTTGCTGTCTTCTTGCATGTACAAAACAGAAACGAAGATTCTTATTGCAGCAACACATCTGACTTAATTTTATCTTGCATCATGGTAGTCAGTAGCACTTTCAAATAAATTAAAATGTAAAACACAACGCCATAATATGACATTTAATTTGATGATAATAAAGTGTGATTTTCGAAAAGAGGGTACCTTTACTCATGCTTCGACTGCGTGAGACATATCACGCATTTTGGAATGCAGACACTCTCAGAGCCACTGTTATACATTGGTTTATTAATTTGATAACGAATTTTAATTGATCGTAATTTACTTTCTGAACTAGAAGAAAAAATATGAGGTGGCCTCTTATAACTTTTTTTCAGTGTATAACTTCGTTATTAATGAACGAAAGCATAAAGTAAAGGTATTCATTTTAGTTAGAATGTAAGGAACAATTTATAACCAGAATCATTAATACTAGTGTTTACAAACTTCTTTTTGTTTTTGCATTTTCTATACCAGCCTTTTCGACGGGAAATTTCCGTGTGTGGTATAAAATTAAACGAAAATTTCCTTTCATTTCTGTGAATACCAAATATATAGCATATTGGGTGTTGAAACATCAAAATTGTCAGTCCAATGTTTAGTTTTGCGGGAAAATATTTTTCTCCTTCCTCGTTTTTTGTACAGGAAATCCCTTTTCAAAAATGAGCTCAACAATAAGTAGTTAGTAGTGCCAAAAAAGCTTCACTCAAAGTGTTGTAAATTATTTAATTTGCTTTATATCAGAAATTAAAACGCCTATAACTTTGTTATAACTGAACGTAAGCATAAAGTGTGGGTATTCATTTTAGTTAGAATATAAGGAACAATTCATTACCGAAATCATTACAATTAAAATAAGTGATTTCAAACTTCTGATTGTTTATTATGTATTTTCACCGCCATCTTCTTCGACGGGAAAATGTCATTATAATGTGTAAAATTAAACAAAAAATCCTTTCATTTCTGTTTATACCAAATGTATATTGTGTGTCAAAAACCGTTACATCGAAATTTTCGTACCAATGTTTACAAACGTTTGGTCACGTGATATATCTAAAAAAGTAACTATTCTCCATTTACTGTGCAAATTATGTGTACATATGCTCACCGGCAAAAGTTGAGTCAGTGAAAGTACATTGAAAATCCCATTGGAACAGTTTAAATCGCTATAGCTTCAAAACCCCTCCATATTTTGGGATTAAAATTACCAGTCATAAAATAAATTGAGAATCAAGCCTAACATTTCCAACAAAAACAATTGAAATATCGCATGTGGTTTTGTCACAGTACACACAAATTTTCGTTCTTGTTTTAAATGAAAGGGAGGTTATCAAAAACTAATGAATATTTGACTTGTTATTTCTCGGATTTTTGTCACTGGCATTTACCTCTTTCAGAAAGCGCTATTAATCAAAGCGAACATTTGATCATTTATCGTGTAATTACAAAAATGATGTTTTCAGAAAAAGAGCAATAACTCTTTCGAAATTGACAACTGGTGGCGTTTCGTTGCACAATAAGAAAGACACTGACTTTGCAAATTTAATAAAGGGAAACACCTAAGGCAAGCGGCTGTTTTATAGTTATCGGGCTGGTCAATGTTACCGACTAAACTTTTCCCTCTGAGTATATTTGGCAAATGTCTAATAATGCAATTTAGTAGATGTCATTTTTGGTTCCGTGTTTCGTTACTTCAACAGGTAAAGGGAGTTTAGGTCACGTCAAGGCGACAGTAAACAATTTCGTTATAACTGAAAACTTAGTTTAGTAAGTAAACTGCAAAAAACAGCTAGAAATTCCAACGGCGCTATAAGCATTAATATTTGGTATAGCAGCTTTATTTCACTACCTGTTCATATTTTATATACACTGTTAAAATATGTAAAGGACAATTGTCAATTTTGTCATATACAACGATGTTAACTATGATAACTTTGGATCATAGTTTGACAAAATGATTTTATCTCCTTCCTGTTTGTTTTTTTGTTCTATTTCTTTATTTATTTTTTGAACAGGCCATTACGAAAACTTGCCGATGCAATATACAGGGACTTTTTACTCTTGTAAAAATTTAAAATTCATTGGAAAAAAATATTTTGATAATTTTAATATGTTTGCTCAAAACATTGATTGTGGGTACACGTTAGAACCGCCTCAACGAGTAACCTCAATCCATGTTTTGGAACAAAAAAAGAAAAAATAGGTTTACCCCTGTAAACCACATTTTTGCTGAGGGGGTATACTTATGGGAACGATGTAAATTACGTCAGCTTTGGCCCATATTTTAGGCAATCCAAACAAAATAAGAATATCCGCATTGTTATAAAATTACTCCTAATGTCTCGAAATGGTAGATTATATTTATTTTGAAACAGTTAATATATTATCCTGCTTATCTCAGTTGGTTTAATGATTAGTTAAATGTTATGTTTGCTTAAAATTGTATTTTTTTTTTCAAAGTAAGCACAGACATAAACATTGCAAGACAGTTTGGTTAAGATGGTGGCTGCATTATACACTGGTGACAATTTTTCACCACTTTCAGACACAAATGCCTTAAATTCGTGTTTTTTTTTTTGCGACATACACATTTTGTTCCGAAGACTTCGTCTGGGCAGAAGTTTTAAAACTCAAAAGATTAATTTCGAGGCATAAGGCTTTTTTTTGTTGTTTTTGTTTTCGAAGCGAAGCAGCTTTACGATTTTTGTGAATTGCAAAATGTGGACGAAGGTTAGACTACTTTCTTTGCGGTGTATGAAAAAATTGCCATTTTTCAGAGCTGTTAAAATTGAAAATTTCATTGGAAACAAGATATATTGGCTTAAAACATTAGTCGTGCTTACACGTTAGAACCGCCTAGCCTAAGCGGTTCTAATGAGTAACCACAATCTATGTTTTTGATCAAAGATAAGAAAATAACTGCCACTTTATACCATAGGTTTGCTATATGAAAGTGTCGTATAAGGGGTACACATTAAAGGGACATGTTATCATGATCAGCCTTCATTTAGATATATTAAGAAGGGTATTTTCATCATATTTTTATATTTTTGTGTATATAGTGTATAGCTTTTCTCGTTTTGTGTACACTTAAAAGATTTTAGGCTTAAATTGTCTTGAGATTTGTCATTCATTATGATTTCATCTTTTAACATTTGACTACGTTTGCTTTGCATGTATTGTCATTCATTATGATTTCATCTTTTAACATTTGACTACATTTGCTTTGCATGTATTGTCATTCATTATGATTTCATCTTTTAACATTTGACTATGTTTGCTTTGCCTGTATTGTCATTCATTATGATTTCATCTTTTAACATTTGACTACATTTGCTTTGCATGTATTGTCATTCTTTATGATTTCATCTTTTAACATTTGACTACGTTTGCTTTGCCTGTATTGTCATTCATTATGATTTCATCTTTTAAAATTTGACTACGTTTGCTTTGCCTGTAGTGTCATTCATTATGATTTCATCTTTTAAAATTTGACTACGTTTGCTTTGCCTGTATTGTCATTCATTATGATTTCATCCTTTAACATTTGACTACGTTTGCTTTGCCTGTAGTGTCATTCATTATGATTTCATCTTTTAACATTTGACTACATTTGCTTTGCCTGTATTGTCATTCATTATGATTTCATCCTTTAACATTTGACTACGTTTGCTTTGCCTGTAGTGTCATTCATTATGATTTCATCTTTTAACATTTGACTACGTTTGCTTTGCCTGTATTGTCATTCATTATGATTTCATCTTTTAACATTTGACTACATTTGCTTTGCATGTATTGTCATTCTTTATGATTTCATCTTTTAACATTTGACTACGTTTGCTTTGCCTGTATTGTCATTCATTATGATTTCATCTTTTAAAATTTGACTACGTTTGCTTTGCCTGTATTGTCATTCATTATGATTTCATCTTTTAAAATTTGACTACGTTTGCTTTGCCTGTATTGTCATTCATTATGATTTCATCTTTTAACATTTGACTACGTTTGCTTTGCCTGTATTGTCATTCATTATGATTTCATCTTTTAACATTTGACTACGTTTGCTTTGCATATATTGTCATTCATTATGATTTCATCTTTTAACATTTGACTACGTTTGCTTTGCCTGTATTGTCATTCATTATGATTTCATCTTTTAACATTTGACTACATTTGCTTTGCCTGTATTGTCATTCATTATGATTTCATCCTTTAACATTTGACTACGTTTGCTTTGCCTGTAGTGTCATTCATTATGATTTCATCTTTTAACATTTGACTACGTTTGCTTTGCCTGTATTGTAGGTACGCCTATAATGTATGTAAATAAAAATAAAACTGAGATCCTTTAAGATCCTTTAAGAGCTCCTTGAGCTTATTCTTGAGAAAAGGGATGGGCAATACCGCGGTTTCGGCTAATTTAGCCTCATCAGCAACCCTATAGATTTGGCAAAATGACTCCAAAGAGAAATATTGTAATTATGTTATTTTCTAACAAGATAGTCGATGCAAAGACTAGCAATATCCTTAGGGGGCCAAATATATTCAATGTATCTAAACCGATAATAATTTTCTAATTTACTCAAAATTCCCTCGCTGATCACAAATGACTAAAAGGAAAATATAATTTGCACTATGGATGATGTACGGGTAGACGTCTAGGGCCGCCACAAGGCACAAAACCAAATGTAGACTTGGTAAATTGTTGGGTCTAATTTGGATATGCTATAAATCTACTACGATCGTAGTATAGTAGTAGACTTCTTGTCTGTTGCTTGGCCCACCGGGGTCCAACTGATGTTTTTCTTTAGCTCCGGAGTTAGTAAGTTATTTGGCGCCCAGGGATCTCCATCGTCGGGCAGCTTACTGAATCTGTGAGTCCTGGTTTTTGATTCATCGGGATGTTTATCATGATTTATTTGTTTGTTCTTGATGATTCATTTACTAGTTAGAGATTCACCACGAGGACCGAAGAACTAACTTAATGTTATGAACCACTGCAGAAGCTGAGGGTGAGGTTACGTCCGTGTAAAATCGATTTAAACCCGCCAGTAACTTTGTGTTACTGATCGTTCCAAGTCGATACTTCTGTGGTGGTTCTTTTTGGATTATGTCTTGGTGTTTAAAATATTTTTGTGCTGTTGGCGCCTTATGTATGTTTGCATATTTTTAGTTAAGTTAAGGTAACTGAGTGGCCACCTATTGGGAAAATAGCTGCTCATTCGGCTTACGAGATGTTTTCATGGTTTAAAGTGCCTGATTGTTAGTTTGGTTTTTTCCCACCTTGGTTTTTGGAGTGGGAGTCTTTTTCTGATTGCGCCTTTTCCTGATCTTTGCCTACTTGTACTTTTTCACATCACAGATTTACCGATATCAATCTGAATGGCACACATGTTGCGATTGGTCAAATAGATTCATTTCATTCAATAACCAGTATTCATTTAAAGATCAGTGTTCATTTATAGATCAGTGTCCATTTAACTATTTTGAGCAGTGTAATTTCTTCATATTCTTTTTTATTTGTCTGTATATAGTGTATAGCTTTTCTCTTTTTGTGTGCACTTAAAAGATTTTAGGCTGAAATGATCTTAAGATTTGTCATTCATTATGATTTTATTTAATATTTGACCATATTTACTTTACCTGATTTGTAAGTACGCCTATAATGTAAATAAGACATGGTTAATTGTTGGGCCTAATTAAAGGTTCTTATTGTGGTTCTAATTGTTTTGTGTTTTAGAGTAATTTTTGTGCTGTTTGAGCCTATTGTACGTTTTCATATTTTTAGTTCAGTTCGGTTAACTGAGTGGCCGTCTATTTGGGAAAGGCTGCTCATTCGGCTTACGATATGTTTTCTTGTATAAGTACCTAAGTGTTATTTCAGTTTTTTCCACTCCTCGGTGTATTGAGTGGGAATTTCTTTCTGATTGCGCCATTTCCAGGCTGATCTTTGCCTACTTGTACCATATTACTACATTTACTTTGCCTGTATTGTAAGAACGCCTTTATGTAAATGAGACTTCGCAAATTGTTGGGCCTAATTTGGACCTGTTATAAATCTATTACGATCGTAGTAGACGCACGTCACAGATTTACCGTTGTCATTTTGAATGACACACATGTTCCAATTGGTAAAATAGATTCATTTTATTCATACATTCAACGGTAAATCTGTGATGTGAGTCTACTACGATCATAATATATCTATATAAATTCAACTACTTTTGTAATTATATCTACATTATTGCTGTGGTTTAATGTTGTATGAATCAACTGACATCTAAGCAGCAACATTCTCCAGCTAGATTAAATACATTTGAAAAAAAAGAAAAAAAGATGCCTTTGTTTATGTAAAGTCCGAACTATTATGATTTTATGGTCATAAATCACATTACGAACACATGTCCGTGTAATGTATACTCCCCTGAACCCCACTTTTACCGTATGTAGCAAAACTGGGGTATGCAGGTATATACCTATTGTTTTTTCTTGTTTTTGCTCCATAATATAGATTGTGGGTACTCGTTAGATGCGAGGCGGTTCTAACGTGTACCAACAATCGATGTTTTGAGCAAAGATTAGAAAAATAACACTTTCAGCTGAATTGTTTTCAATTTTTAAAACTCAAAAGCCTTTGTTTATTGCATGGGCAAGTTTTCGTAATGATCTGTCCATTTGACTTTCTCGTCGTTGTCTATTTAACATTATGAAAACACGCCCATCATCACGGTAATACACAATATTTTTTATTCTAAACGTGAAAATTTTCAGCTGATTTTTTAAAAACTTTATTTAATATGTTTGCTCAAACCATTGAGTGTGGGTAACTGGGTAACGAGTATCCACAATCCATTTATTTTTGGATCAAAATAAGAAGGCTTATCCGTTTTGACACCCCGATTTTACTACTAGTATATAAAAATGGGGTTTTAATTTAAGTTTCCATGTTTTAAACATCTCAGATTTACATTACATGCAAACATCAAGTGAATAAATGAATACGTTTAACATATATAGTTATGGCAATTGACAAAATGTTTTCTTTACAGAATACGACAGTATAAAGACTGTCGAACAAACATATAAACAATGCACACATGTATATGAATATAAAGCTATGAATCTTTGGGGCCGACCTTGCTTTCAGTATGATTTCCGTAACAGACGTGGCAGTTCTAATGTGTACCAAATGATCTATATTTAGAGCACATACACGAAAAACTATAAAATTTTTGAAAATATTTGTTTTTCAATTTTTGCAGCTCTAAAATTCCTGTTTATTGCATGGGCGTGTATAGATATAGGAGCTTGTATAGATATCGGCCCTTGTATAGATATATGTGCTTATCACATATTACTGGAAGGGAGGTTTTACGCAGAAAATCCTTAATCAAATACACTTACCTCCCTTTGGTCCTCTTGAACATGAATCTATAACCCGGGACATACCGTTACGTACCGGTATACCCGAAATCTAAGTATAGTCTCCTGTTGCAGCAAAGGGTAAACTCGACTACAGTCGCTGGCTGCATTTAAAAAGCAAAAGTAGGCAATGATCAAGATATGGCACAATTAGAAAATAATTGCCACTCAAAACACACATTTCAACAACACCAAAACATCAAACATTTGGAACCACCTTGGAAGGATCATAAATATAAATGTTTATATTTCGTCATGATTGACATTCAATGGTGCAGATGCATATATATTAAAAAAAACGATAATATGACATATACTTGTACCTGTTTGATTCCTGTTGATGATGGCCAATGGTTAATTCTCACACCCGGCACATTCCGTTCATGAATATTTGGTAACACGCATATTCCTGTGGCCAATATTCCTCTTCCGCAAATCGAGGAAGACTGTTTGTCGTTTAAAGCCAGTTACAAATAAATCGTACGATTGCAGAAACGCAAGATATTTTTAAGATTCGGTGGTGTAAAGACCAATCGTGCATGATCTCAAGACCGATCCTTAGTAATATTTCGGAGGTAACACAGTCCTATGATTTTCCCAAATATACTCGATTAAAAGATTAGTGCATTATATATGCCCAATTGTGGTGGAATCACTTTGAGCCTATCAAGAGATCCTTCTTGCAGACTCGTTTAAGCATCAAATTATTTTAGAAAAAACGGTGTTTTACGTAATTCACATGAATTGAAGAATTCACTCAAATTTAACGGCTCCTCATGGTTATCGGAGGACCTGATTAGATTGTTTTTCAGAATTTTTAACATGTTAATAAACCACCTGCAACGGATTTATAATCCCAAGATTGCTCAAGTACGCTACGGTCGAAGGTAAGATTATCTGAGATACTTAATCTTTTTCTGATTGCACCTTTTCCTGATCTTTGCCTACTTGTACATTTTTTAAGATTATTTTTGAAAGATTATGCTTTAATGAAAGGGTCACTGAAGAGGGTTCATTGTCCGAAATTGCGCAATACGATCCACGCTATCTTCCTTTGAACATTTTACTGCTTCCTAAGGATCTACCTTTTATACAGCATATTATTTAAAGCATCAATATCTCATAAAAAGTATTTCAACAACACCCATGCATCTTAAATCATAGTATCAGACATTTTGGAATGTCAGTGAGTCCTTTCAATGATGCCTAGAACTGATTGTTTCAGGGGATCGCCCAAGATCGGTCTTGCGATCCACTGAGTTTACCTGTGATTACCACAATAATGTAATCCTAAATTGGTCTAAGACGATCTGAAGCGATCTTAAAGACATATTTCCCTGTCTATTGAGGGTCATTAGCTGATCAATGATAAGGGACATGACACTTGAAAACCTTGTGGTCTGACATTGACTCTGAATACAAGTAGTGGCCCGAACAGGTAAAGTCAATATTGATTGCAGAGGGAGGCAGATATTCATTTCACAGGTTATCAGGGATCATAAAACCAATAAACAGTGGATCACAGGTATTATCCTTTAGGGGCATCTTTAATGCCCCCTGCAGAGATGAGGTAATCACCGCATTATGACATTCCTTTGATCTCTCGCTTCACTCGTGCGTTCAAGGGACTAATTTCCCCCCCATCCGAACCCCCTGGTGAAATAATGTCATTTGGCGTGTCACCAGTAAACTATTCAGATTCAGATCTCTGGACCATAACCGAATAAACAGTGGTTCTACTCAAGCTACTTCAGAAGCTAAGTCTTTAAAAGCAGTGGGACCAGGGCTTTACTGGTGAAAGACATTGTGAAAGATTTGTGCATTAACACTTTTACTGCGACGACTCTAAAAATCAATATCTCACTGCCAATAAAAATTAAAATGAGACCCTTTAAGAGCAGTGAATGCATAATTAAGTATGTGGATGGTCCATACTGCGGTTTCGGCTACTTAAGCATTTTTTATTGAATTAATATATCAATAATTCATTTATTGATTAAATATTTACTTAAAAGATATATGCCTATATCATACATCACAGGACATAATATTTTACGCTGACACATCCGTTATATAATGCAGTTATCTGTCTTCAGCACTTTCATCTACAATCCGGGACTTACCGGTATAGCCGTTTTTAACGAACAAAGTTGTCGGTTGCAGTGAACGGTAAACAATGACTACAGTCGTCGATGGCAGTAAAAGTCTTAGGATCTGGTAGGCTTGTCCAGGAACAGTGTGGTTGTAATAAATGACCGTTTCAACTTATCATCAGGAAGCATGTCCGTAAAAGGTATACCCCCTTTAACCCCACTTTTATATATAGAAAAAACTGGGATATGCAGGGGTATACCTATTTTTCTTAATTTCAGTCCAAAACATAGATTGTGGGTACTTGTTAGAATCGCCTCAGCAAGGCGGTTCTAACGTTTACCCACCATGACCAATGTTTTGAGCAAAAATGTAAAAATATCAAAATTTTTACCGATGAAACTTTCATTTTTTCCAGGTGAAAATTCTTTGTATTTTGCATGGGCAAGTGTTCGTAAGGGCAAAGCAATAAAACAACCAAACTAATTATTTGCTTTTTCTCGGTCAACATTGCCTATTTTTAAAAGACCTTTAAGCACCAATTAAAACAAACTTATGTTATATAAATAACGGATATTTACGAGTGTTCACGGAGATATTTCCGTAGACAATGGCAATATTTTGTTTTTACTTTAACTGTAAAGAACTTTAACCTTCGCCTTAAATCGTGTCTAAATACGACATGTCTACAATGTTATCTTTTAAAGCAGACGATGTCACTTTGTCTTCAAAATTCACATTGGATTCAACGAATATCGAACATGCTCAAATATTTTTGTTTTTTCCTACTATGTTCTGGAGTAGGTGTTGTTTCTGCTAATGGGCATTACCACGGTCAGTCTCTTTCTTTCTTTCTTTCTTTCTTTCTTTCTTTTTTTATTACTCCTTTCGTTCTTCTTTCTTTCTTTCTTTTTTCCTTTTTTCTTATATTTTTCTTATATTTTTCTTACTTTCTTTCTTTCCTCCTTAAGTTATTTTCTTTCTTTGTTTCTTTCTTTGTTTCTTTCTTTGTTTCTTTCTTTCTTTCTTTCTTTCTTTCTTTCTTTCTTTCTTTTTCCTCATTCTCTCTGTTTTCTACTCTCTGTCTCTTTCCCTTAGTTCCATAGTCTGTCCGTCCGTGTGTCCGTCTGTCTGTCTGCTGTTTGTTTGTCTGTATGTCTGTCTGTATGTCTGTATGTATGTCTGTCTGTATGTCTGTCTGTTTGTAATTATATACTGAAAACTTTATTCAAAGAGGATAACATATTTTGCAAATATGCCAATCCAACATATCGTCCTTAATTATCACATATTGAAACGATTTGTCCGTCTGTCTATTTATCTGCCTATCTGCCTGTCTTTCTTCCTCCCGTCTGTCTGTCTGTCTGTCTGTCTGTCTGACTGTTTCATTTACACCCTCTGTCTGTCACTCTAGCTCGTTTAGTTCAAAGCAATTGTCACCGGCTAGTTTCGCTCATCTTAATTATCCGACATGCTATATTGAAATGGTAAAGTATTGTACATGTTAAATGGCGACTGACAGCTGTTTAACTCAAAACGTCTTAATTTAAGACACGACTCCCTCAAAAGTCCAGTACATTATGATTCTTGCTTGAAAAGTGTGTGGTTCTTTCACTAAATTTACATTTACATTGTATAAATTGCAATCTCTTTCACCAAAACGCTGAGTAGAGAATTGGTGCATTTAATAAAGAATAAGAAATCCATGAATCGAGACAGGCGGGGAATAAAAGAACAATACTACACACAACATAAAGGGAGATCCACTGACAAGATGAGAAAAGTCCATAAAAGCCTAAAAATCATTGGGTAAGTTTCTATAACATGTCACTAAATCAAATGTTTAAACTGTATTATTGGGTAATATAAAATTAATGTAAATTGTACAAAAAATGAATTTGGCAACGTTCCCAAGCGCACAAAGATAGAGATAACTCTTGATTGTTTGTACCTATCCAAATATTTACAATTTCTTACACATATTATGTTCATGGAGCAACATTATACTTTCCTATGTATTTGACTACAAGGTTTTGCCACTAACCAAAGCAAAATTGATGCTGACGATATAAACCAGTTTTGGCTTTGTTGTTATTTCGCATGCGCATCATTGGTACATGTTTTAAGGTCATTCTGCTACCAATCACACTTTTAAAATACTTATGTTCCACGGTCTGGTGAACATCGTTCCCCCTAGACCCAGCTTCTCACTAATATATATCGTGTAAATAACATATGAGGTGTCTCCAGTAAAAAGGATTTTTGAGTCTAGAGGGGGGACATACTTCAAAACTAAAATAGTAATGGTCATCATTTTTTAATTTCCAATCGGTAACAAAATGATCTTAGAGCAGGGTCAAATGATGCGCATGCGCAATAACAACTCAACAACCAGAGGACCAATGGTCCTGTAAACGCTCACCTGAAACCCGAGATATGTACCAATAAACTTGTTTGACTAGAATGGTAATGTACATGTATATAACCCCAGGGCTGGGTCAGAGCAACCACTGGAGTCAATTTCTTTTTGAAAACATAAAACCTCAGTCCATTTGCCAATTTACTGCAAATTTTGCCCTTCAAATGACATTTTAACAATTTTCCCCATTCAAATGCAGGGGCGACCTAAGTTGACCTTGCCGTAAAATAGGTCAAGGTCATCCAAGGGTCACGATTTATATAAACTTTGTAGAGCTCCATTGCCTGATGCTTTATGCCAAGTTTCAAAATCATAGGCCTTCTGGTTCTGGAGAAGTAGATTTTTAAAGGTTTTTGCTATTTATAGCCATGGCAGCCATCTTGGTCATGTGACCTTGACCATTTATATATACTTTCATTCCCACTTCCTAACAATGTTCCTCATAAAGTTTGGCTTTGATTGGCCAAGCGGTTTCTGAAAAGAAGATCTTTGAATATCACTGTAATATACATGTATATTGCCCCAGGATGGGGGCAGACAGACCCCTGGGGTCCAATTTTTTTCAGAATCATCAATCTTAAGTCCATTTGCCCATTTCCTGCAAGTTTTTCCCTACAAATGACATTTTGTACACTTTTTCCCATTCAAATGCATGAGCGGCCTATGTTGACCTTGCCGTAAAATAGGTCAAGGTCATCCCAGGGTCATGATTTATATACACTTTGTAGAGCTCTAGTCACTGATGCTTCACACCAAGTTTCAAAATCACTGGCCTTCTGGTTCTGGAGAAGAAGATTTTTAAAGGTTTTTTCTATTTATAGCTATGGTGGCCATCTTGGTCATGTGACCTTGACCATTTATATAAATTTTCTTTCCCCCTTCCCAAGGATGCTCCATATGAAGTTTGGCTTTGATTGGCCAAGCAGTTTCAGGGGAGAAGATGTTTCATTATTATGGAAATATACATGTATATAGCCCCGGGGCAGGGGCAGACAACCCCCCAGGGGCTAAAATTTTCCATTAACATTAATCTTCTGTCCATTTGCCTATTCCCAGTAAGTTTTACCCATTAAATAGCATTTTACCATTTTTTACCATTCAAATGCATTGGGGACCTAAGTTGACCTTGCTGTAAAATAGGTCAAGGTCATCCTAGGGTCATGATTTATATAAACTATGACGGGCCCAAGTCCCCAATGCTACATACCAAGTTTCGTGGAAATCGGCCCACTGGTTCTGGAGAAGAAGATTTTTAAAGGTTTTTGCTATTTATAGCCATGGCGGCCATCTTGGTCATGTGACCTAGACCATTTATATAAACTTTCGTTCCCCCTTCCTAAGGATGCTCCACATGAAGTTTGGCTTTGATTGGCCAAGCGGTTTCAGAGGAGAAGATCTTTGAAATTGTGAACGACGGACGACGGACGACGGACGGACGACGGACGACGGACGGACGGACGACGGAGCATGGGTATACTATAAGCTCACCTGTGAGCCTTCGGCTCAGGTGAGCTAAAAACCGGTCGACAACATCCATTTTGCTTCGATTTATAGCATAACATTGCAGAACCAGAGGACCAATGGTCCTGTAAACGATTACCTGAGATCTGGGATATGTGACTTAGGTTGACCTTGCCATAAAATGGGTCTAGGTCATCCCAGGGTCATGATTTATATAAACTTTATAAAGCTCTATGCTTCATGCCGAGTTTCGAAATCATAGGCCTTCTGGTTCTGGAGAAAAAGATTTTTAAAGGTTTTTGCTATTTATAGCCATGGCAGCCATCTTGGTCATGTGACCTTGACCTTTTATATAAATTTTCATTCCCTCTTACTAACAATGCTCCACTTAAAGTTTGGCTTTTATTGGTATAGCGGTTTCAGAGAAGTAGATGTTTGAATATTATGGTCATATACATGTATATAGCCCCAGGGCAGGGGCAGACAACCTCCTGGGGTCGAATTTTTTTCCATAAACATAAATTTTCTGTCTATTTGCATACTCCCAGCAAGTTTCCTCCATTTAATTCCATTTTGCTATTTTTTCCAATTCGAATGCATTAGTGAACTAAGTTGACCTTGCGGTAAAATAGGTCAAGGTCATCCCAGGGTCATGATTTATACAAACTTTGTAGAGCTCCATTGCCTGCTGCTTCATGCCAAGTTTCAAAATCATAAGCCTTCTGGTTCTGGAGGAGAAGATTTTCAAAGGTTTTTGCTATTTTTAGCCATGGCGGCCATCTTGGTCATGTGACCTTGACCATTTATACAAACTTTCATTCCCTCTTTCTAAGGATGCTCCACATAAAGTTTGGCTTTGATTGGCCAAGCGGTTTCAGAGAAGATGTTTGAATATTATCGTCATATTCATGTATATAGCCCCAGGGCAGGGGCAGACAACCCCCTGGGCCCAAAATATTTTCATAAACATAAATTTTCTGTCCATTTGCTCATTCCTAGCAAGTTTTCTGCCATTAAATGAAATTTTCCTATTTTTCCCATTCAAATGCATGGGTGACCTAAGTTGACCTTGCCATAAAAAAGGTCAAGGTCATCCCATGGTCATGATTTATATAAACTTTGTAGAGCTCTAGTCACTGATGCTTCACACCAAGTTTCAAAATCATTGGCCTTCTGGTTCTGGAGAAGAAGATTTTTAAAGGTTTTTTCTATTTATAGCCATGGCGGCCATCTTGGTCATGTGACCTTGACCATTTATATAAACTTTCTTTCCCCCTTCCCAAGGATGCTCCATATGAAGTTTGGCTTTGATTGGCCAAGCGGTTTCAGGGGGAGAAGATGTTTCATTATTATGGAAATATACATGTATATAGCCCCGGGGCAGGGGCAGACAACTCCCGAGGGGCTAAAATTTTCCATTAATGTTAATCTTCTGTCCATTTGCCTATTCCCAGTAAGTTTTACCAATTAAATAGCATTTTACCATTTTCTCCCATTCAAATGCATTGGTGACCTAAGTTGACCTTGCCGTAAAATAGGTCAAGGTCATTCTAGGGTCATGATTTATATAAACTATGATGGGCCCGCATCCCCGATGCTACATACCAAGTTTCGTGGAAATCGGCCCACTGGTTCTGGAGAAGAAGATTTTTAAAGGTTTTTGCTATTTATAGCCATGGCGGCCATCTTGGTCATGTGACCTTAAACATTTATATAAACTTTCGTTCCCCCTTCCTCAAGGTGCTTCACATGAAGTTTGGCTTTGATTGGCCAAGCGGTTTCAGAGGAGAAGATCTTTGAAATTGTGGACGACGGACGGACGGACGGACGGACGGACGGACGACGGACGGACGCTGGAGCATGGGTATACTATAAGCTCACCTGTGAGCCTTTGGCTCAGGTGAGCTAAAAATACATATGAAACTATAATTTTGCTCCTTGAACATTATCAATGTGAGAAACAGTAAATATTTGGACAGGTACAAAAACCAAGAGTTATCTCCACCTATTTGCAAGTAGGACGGCTGCTATATCCATTTTTATACAATTTACATATACATGTATACCTAATAATACAATTTAAAAGCTTGCTTAAATTACGTGTTTTAAAAATTGACCCATCGGTATTAGGCTTTTAGAGACTTTTTCCATTTAATCCATAGATATTCCTAAATATATAGACGGGCAAGATGTATACATGTGAGACAAGCCAAGTTCTGCTTGCGGGTGTGCCAGGTGGTTTTTCTCGCGGTTCTCCCGTTTTCGCCCCACCCACTGATTGGCCCGTCTCATATGAGCTGAAATAATCTTGAAAAAGACGTAAAACTAAATTAAAAAAAATAATAATAAATAAATAAAAATAAAATAAAATAATTTACATACTACCTCGGTTGCTTTACAGGGTCTGGGCATCACAGCCACATGGGTAGTCACTCTAATTCAGGGATGTTGCCTTTCCAACCAGGGTGTGCAAACTGCGAATGTCAGGAATATAAAAGTTAGTTGGGTAACGTGTTACGAAAACGTCGCATCGTTTTTTGGTCCTGTTTCAAGTATACAATGATGCAATGTACAGATTTGTTATAGCTCACGTGAGTGTTATAATTGAAAATCACATTGTGAAAAATGATATTTGTACCTTTTTTTCTCAAAACCTTAGTTGTGGGTACAAGTTAGAATCGCCTCGCCGATACGGTTTTAACGAGTCTATGATTTGGATCAAAAATACGAAAAATTATACCCCTGCAAATCCAAGGTTTTGCTGTATAAAAGTGGGGTATAAGGGGATATTCTGTACACGGACATGTTTTCGTGATGTGACATTTTCGTCCATGTCGCATCAGGAAAACATGTCCGTGCAATGAATACCCCTTTGTACCCCACTTTTATATAGTAAAACTGGGGTTTGCAGGGGTATACCTATTTTTCTTATTTTTGCTCCAAAACATAGATTGTTGGTACTCGGCGAGGCGGTTCTAACGTGTACCCACAATCTATATTTTGAGCAAAAATAAGAAAAATATCAACATTTTCCACTGAAAATTTTCAATTTTTAAAGCTCAAAAAATATCTGTTTATTGTATAGGCATGTTTTCGTAATGTACAGAATTATGCCCTAGTGATAGAGTACCGGACTTTCCAGTGAGACCTCCTACACTGGGTGCTTCCTTGGTCCCGATATAAAAAGGTTTTGTTTGACTTTTACTATAGGTCTCGATAGGATTTGGTTTTGTTTGATTCAGGTACCAGATTTGTTTCTACAATAATTCCTAGAATTTGGTCAAAGATTTGATTTGATTCTAATTTATGACGTCACTGAAAGAATTTCAAGTCATAATATAGTGCTTTGAAAGCAATTTTATAGTAAAATTTAATTTGATTCGTTAAAAAGTGATATAAATTAAGCAATTCATATTATTATCGACTCTGTTTTGTGGAGATTTACTGTATTAAAGAAGTAGAACAAAATCCGTTACCAAAAAGTCAAATAAAACCTTTTTATATCGGGACCAAGGAAGCACCCAGTTTTCTATATCAATTACTACCACTGTTGTGCATTACTATCTTTGATCAAGACAAAAACTATAAGCTCTTTGCGGCTTCGTCCCTCCAACAATAAAGGAACTTAAATTTGAATTTGCCGAGACAAGTTTATTAGTAGTGTGTACTCGTATAAGAGCATGAAATATAGTATTTTAAAAAAGAATACGAATATAGCTGGATTTTCTTTTTTTCTTCAAAATATGAAATAAAGTTGAAATAATTGGGATGTTATGCTTTCTATACATGCATTCGTGCGTGTTTCCTAATTCTTGTTCACGGTATAATCTCGGATAAAATCCTTATTACATCTGAATATAGTATATGAGCCGGGACGCGAGAAAATCGGTCCTCGAGGTTTCCGACCAGGTCTGACACAAACTGGCCCTAACAGTCACAGAAGCAGGCTAAAAGATTGAAATTTCGGATTTAAGAAAGAGAGGAATTGTACTGTTCGAGTAGCGAAAACAAAGGCGCTGATCAGCTTCACGGTAACCGCGAAGCTGGTCTGTGCCTTTGTTTTTGCATAGGGAAAATCCGGTTTTTCTCACGATGCGGCTTATATGTTTCCAGACCTTTTGGCTTTAGAGAATCCTTATTCGTGTGTGGATGAAAATCGAGGTAAGCAATAGTGAATGCTTAATATTCTAACACACCTCGCCTATATAGCCAATGGTTAAAAAACGTGTTATATTGTGCAACAATTTCAATGGGCGAATAAGCGTGACGTTACTTTGCGCCATTTGTGACGTCAGCTATCCCATAAAGCAGCGTTAGACGGTGTAACGTCGTTTTAGAGCATAACAAACGTAATAAGTGCGTGTAAATGCCCGCATTACAGTCAAATATTTGGCGGGATATCAACAATGCAATGGCGGAAAACTTAACGATATCGACGGTTTCAACGACTTTTATTCCGTTTATTGTGTGTAAGAATTGAAATAGATCAGCTCAAGTGCGTGAATTGTTGAGTAATAATTTACTGTTTGTCGATCAGTTGTAAGAATATAAATTGATCTGATTTGATCTTCTTTACAACTGACCTCCAAACAGTGAATTATTACTCAACAATTCACTGCTAGAGCTGATCTATTTCTAAAACATATACATGTTTCATAAATTTAACTACAACGTTTATCATTAAGCGTTTAATAAAAAAGAAAATAGTTTCTTTTATATATATAAATACATAAATAAATACTTGTTTCACATTTAATTATACTAGCCTTGTATCGACTACCCAGTTGAAATATGCAAAAAACAATAATTCACTTTGGCTCCATTTTGCAAAATCTAAAGGGTCACTGATGATGCTTTAGTTACCGAAATCGCGGTATGGCCCATCCTCTTTCTCATTTATATGTTTAATGGAGCTAAGTTTTTAGTTTTGTATTCATCAAGTCGGAGATAGGTAAACTGATAAAATGACGAGGTTCTATCGAGGTATCTTATCAGTTTACTAGCTGAGCATGGCAAACCCGTTTGTTTGCTTGACAATTTGCGCAAAAATACAATAAATAAATAAATAAATAAATAAATAAATAAACAAATAAATAAACTCACCACTATAGTATATTCGTTGTGAGGTAAACTCACACAATTTTGTTCAATAAGTCCACAGCTTTAATAATCACTCAGCTCATAGCCTCCTCAAAGTTCGTCGCTTTGATAGTACGTGTTGATGTTTAAGAAATAGATCAGCTCTAGCAGTGAATTGTTGAGTAATAATTCACTGTTTGGAGGTCAGTTGTAAAGAAGATCAAATCACGAGCGCGTAGCGCGAGTGATTTATCTTCTTACAACTGACCGACAAACAGTGAATTATTACTCAACAATTCACGTACTTGAGCTGATCTATTTCGATTCTAACACACAATAAACGGAATAAATGCTGCTGAAACCGTCGATATCGTTCAGCTTTCCGCCATTGCATTGCAGCTATCCCGCCAAATATTTGACTGTAATGCTGGTATTTACACACACTTATTACGTTTGCTGTGCGCTAAAACGACGTTTCACCGTCTAACGCTGCTTTGTGGGATAGCTGACGTCACAAATGCCGCAAAGTAACGTCACGCTTATTCGCCCAGTGAAATTGTTGCACAATATAACACGGTTTTTTACCATTGGCTATATAGGCGAGGTGTGTTAGAATAATTTATATATACGTTGATTTTTACATGGTTTCGTCAACGTTACGCGTCATATTAATTGCAGAGAATGGCGCGTCACAACAGTAACTCAAACTAACGGTGCCTTTATTTGGTCACTACAGTAGCTAATGAAGGGACTACATGTATTTATGAAACCTTTTTATAAGGCCGATATCTAGCGTCATTTGCATACAAAATAAAATATAACGATAGGTCTTTTGAAGGCATAAAAATTACATTTTTGCGCACATTGCTTGTGTGATTTCAACGTTATCATCATCATCATCATCATCATCATCATCATCATCATCATTACTAGTATAATGATAATAATATCATCCATATTATTACTATTGTAATATTATTCCAGTGTTTGTTATGCTGAAAGCTCTGGGCGATATTTCCTATTCCTGTCGCCAGAGAATTATTGAGCATCTAGATGGTAAGACACTTGACTTGCCATACGAAAATATGCCAATGCAAAAAAAGAGAATTTAAGAGATTATGAAATTTAATTTTTTCACTATTTTTCATGTGGAGCATCCTTAGGAAGGGAAAACGAAAGTTTGTATCAATGGTCTAAGTCACATGACCAAGAAGGCAGCCATGGCTATAAATAGTAAAAAACTTTAAAAATCCTGCAAAACTGTAGTGATTCGTTTTAGCCCCTTGTTGACAAATCTATAGGGTCACTGAAGGGGCTTAAAAGTAGCCAAAACCGCGGTATGGCCCATTCCTGTTCTCATTAATATGTACACTGCTCTTAAAGAATCTAAGTTTTATTTGCTATTACTCAGCTGGCATTGTGCCGTGTGGTGGCCCTAGAAAGTTTCCCCATGCATCATATATAATGCAGACAATACTTTCCTTTTGATCCTTTGAGATCTGCGAGTGTATTATGAGAAATCAGAAAATTGCTATCGGTTTAGACTCATTTTCTTACCAACGTTTAATTTATTTGACCCTATTTGGATTTTGCTAGTTTTTGACTACCCTGTTGAAAGTTGCAAATCTTTTGCCCCTTGTTGCCAAATCAAAAGGGTCACTGAAGAGGCTCAAGTAGCCGAAACCGCGGTATGGACCATTTCCTTTCTCAGTTATATATGCACTGCTTTTAAAGGATCTAAGTTTTATTTTTGTTCTCCAGACCCGGAAGGCCTATGATTATGAAACTTGGCATGAAACATCTGGGAGAGAAGCTCTCTTTTCCGAAACCGCTTGTCCAATCACAGCAAAGTACGAACGAAGCATACATAGGAAGGGGGAACCTATCTGTACATTTTTAATGACCGCTTCATCTCCCCCTTCGGACTACAAATCTTTTCACATGTCGTGTTTTTAAGCTCTTAATATACATAATGTTCAAAAATCGATTGAAACATATATACATTTACCACTGAAATATTTGCACTTGCACATAAAATATCATATTAAGCTGTGTTCATCAAAAAGAGTATGGGTTGCAACTGATGTGTTTTATTCTTATTCTTTATTTCTAAATCTGAAATATGAAAAGTTAAGGCAAAATAATGTGTTTATATGTATAGAAAAAATAAGATATCCATTGCATGTAACCAATGTGTACATAAATAATCCGGGTCACATGACCAAGATGGCCGTCATGTCCAAATATGGAAAAACGCCCTTCAAAAATTTTCTTCTCCCAAAAACTTGGCATCGTGGATTAAAATACTATACATAAGTTCTGACCTATTTTACGACAAGGTTAACATATTTCACCCATGCATTTGAATGGGGAAATTGTTTAAATGTCATTTCAAGGGAAAAGCGTTTAGGTTGTCTATTGCTTGGACTACCTGGGTCCAACTGGTGGTTTTCTTTGGCTCCGGAGTTAGTAAGTTATTGGTCGCCCAGGGATCTCCATCGTCGGGCAGCTTACTGAATCTGTTGAGTCCTAGTATTTGATTCATCAGGATGTTTATCATGATCTATCTGTTTGTTCTTGATGATTCATTGACTAGTTAGAGATTCACCACGAGGACCGAAGAAATTACTAAATGTAATGAACCACTGCAGAAGCTGAAGGTGAGGTTATGGCCATGTAAATTCGATTTAAGCCCGCCAGTAATTTTATATTACTGATCGTTCCGAGGCGATACATTTGTGGTGGTTCTTTTTGTTTTATGTCTTAGTGTTTAAACTTTTGTGCTCTTGGCACCTTATGTAAGTTTTCATATTTTTAGTTAAGTTTAGGTAACTGAGTGGCCAACTATTCGGAAAATAGCTGCTCATTTAGCTTACGATACGTTTTCTTCATGGTATAAGTACCAGATTGTTAATTTAGGTACCTGTACTATGTGAAGGCTTCATATACTTAATATGGATAAAATATGATGCTTGATAAATCAAAACGTAGCAAAACAAGTAGGGTCATTCCTGGAGATACTGAAATGGGGGAGGGGGTAGGTATTGGCGCATATTTGTACTTTGTCATTATATTGTGTTACGCCACTCCCCCTAGGGTTATACCTAGAACAGAGTATAAAAACTGCAATGTTTAGATTGTGCATGAAGCCTCCGGCATGAGACAGTTTGTTTGGGTCCATGTAACGCCGGAAACATTTCACCAAAGGTCATCTTAAACTTTAAAGAAAGTTGTGCAACAAGCATAAATAGACATCAGGAAAACATGTCCGTGCAATGAATACCCCCTTAAACCCCACTTTTATATAGTATAACTTGGGTTTGCACGGGTATACCTATTTTTCTTATTTTTGCTCCAAAACATAGATTGTGGATACTCGTTAGCACCGCCTCGGCGAGGCGGTTCTAACGTGTACCTACAATCTATGTTTTGAGCAAAAATAAGAAAAATATCTAAATTTTTCCTCTGAAAATTATCGATTTTTGACCTGAAAAAATTACTGTATATCATATGGGCATGTTTTCGTAATGGAAATAGATTTGATCATTATTGTATTGAATAAATGTACTTGTAAAGACAGCCATTATGATTCAAAAGTTCATCATTGCAGGTGTGTATTCCGGTACGAAGTCAACCCCGCCATCTTGCCATTGTACGGGCCACAACAACTTCCAACATTTTCAATATCAACAAAACGAAAGTACTGTATTCTTTCTATATAATTCGGTGCAGTTAAGTTAACTTTTTCAAAGTAAAAATGGAGCGACAATGAATAGATGCAATAAAATTTAAAATCACAACAAAGACACCAGGTGGGAAAGAAAATACATCACAAAACCCCACTTTCGCCTCATGTTTGTTAAGTAAAACTGGAGTATACCGAGTGCATACATGTTGTCTGCTTCAAAACATTGATTGTGAATATTCGTCTGACCTTTCTCGTCCAGACGGTTCAGTCGACGTTTTGAACAAAAATAAAAGTATAAAAAACATGTATAGACACTTATAACTAAAATGTTAATGTTTTACAGCTTCATAGAGCAAATGCCTTAATGCCTGTTGACCTCTGATGTAGTTTTTAAAAGAGTTTGTCACGTGAGGTCACCTGGTACGGTCACGGTTTTTACACTATAACAAAAAATGACATATATTTAATGATTTCTCTCTGTTTCAGATTTGCACAATTGTTTCCAAGACAGTGAATTTCAAGGTAGATGATAGTCCGAGATCCAAGGTCCAAATTTTTGGTTAACCCTACACGATCCTGGCCTTAAGGTTTGATGGCTTTTTTTGAAAGATATATGATAGTAGTCTATTAAACAGGTCCGTGTATAAAAAAATAGGCCGGCGAAAGTTTTCAAAATGGCCGCCATCCAAGATGGCCGCCCAAATTAGGATTTATACAGGCTTGAGTAAAAAGCGTTTTCATTTTAGATTTTGTTACATTTAAGTGCTTTCAGTGTAGATTTTTTATAAACTCAACATATGCTTTTGCATATTTAGTTGAATTAACCCAGTTTTGATGTTCTCATGCGTTACATACGTTACTATATTAATGTTACTTGCGAGAAATGAAAATATTGACTATTTGTGTTTATCTTAGTGCCATTCTTCAAACTTTTTGAAGTGTTTATGCAAAGTGTTCCTTAAAAGACTTGAGTAGCGTCTTGATAAAGCTTCTTTGGGTCGTTTATCTGCATTTGGTGGTCAGCCTCAGGTCTTTTATCACATAAATCTAGGTTCACTCTTGTTCACTTAACATTGTAAACTCACATATTTTTGGTAAACTCACATATTTTGGGTCTGATCATACATACAATCAATAGCTGTTGATGATTTGTTAATAATTATATGGATTAGAACCGCTAACTCCATTTATATAATTTTGATACCCTCAAAGCGTTCCTAACTGTTACATACGTTACTTTTTTTTATAATATTTCCTACAAAATTAATATATTGACTATTCTTGTTTATTTTAATGTTATTCTCTAAAGTTTTTGAACTTTTTTGTATTTAATGCATTAAAAGACATGAAAAATATCTTTATTAAGTTTGTGTGCTTTATTTGCTCCATCCATCAGCGATGGGTCTTTAAACACATAAATCCCGGTTTAAACTTGACCCCTAAAATATTATACACTCACATATTTGAGGTCAAACACATTGATAAAACAGCTGATGAGGTTTTATAAATTGAACATATGTAATAGAATTTTAACTCAAATGTTTCAGAGTCAAGATGTACCCAGCTGTTACATACATTTCTTTTCTAAGGAGCCTTTAACTCGATTAACATAATTTTCATGTTCTGAAGATGTTGACAACTGTTACATTCGTCACTTTTCTTACATGTAAATGATATCTCCTACAAAATCAATATATTGGCAACTGTTGTAAATGGCGTTTATATGCACTTAGGTTTTTGAATTGGTATTATATTGATTGCATTAAACGACATGGGAGACATTTTGATAAAGACATTTTGGATGCGATATTTGCTTTGACAGTCAGCAATGAGTCTTTAAACATATGAATCCGTGGTAAACTAGATCACTTACATATTGTAAACTCAAATAGTTCGGGTCGGAACACATTAATATATTTATAAGAATCTTAAACTTGATATACAAGTACATAATTTCAATGTTCTCTACGTGTACTCAACTGTTACATACGTTACTTTTCTATAATATTCTATACAAAAGCTCCATAGGGTCACTGAGGAGGCTTAAGTAGCCAAACATCCCCTTTCTCAATGATATGTTAACTGCTCTTAAAGGATCTCAATTTTAGTTTTAGTTGAAGAGGACTGTTTATAGAACTTTAGACTGGGAAAGTCCTAAAAATGGGGACAATTCATTTATATATGACTTGCTGGATCAGATTTTATGGGAAAAGGGGTTTGTCTCCCATGAGTGTATTTTTGTTACCTATCTGATTCAATCATTTAAATGTTGATATGCTTAACCCACCATGTCACTTTTTTTTTGGAGTGGTATTGTCTGAAATGTATATCCAAACAGCAGATGATGATGAATAAAAAGATAAAATGTATAAATATGACATCATCCATAGTTCAGATTTACCTTTTTTACCCTTTAAATATTTGGAGTATTAAGAACAGATAATATGTCAAGAAACATCTGAACATGCGTTCATTATTTCGTCCCTTCTGTGAAACATTCTTTGATGTAGACAACGCTGATGCAAATATTCGATAGAGCACAAGTGTCTGGCTTTTACTGCCTGTTTGTAAAGGGACATCGAAGAGGAATAATGACATTTTTTTTTTCTTTGAGCATTTTCACTGCTTCCAAATGATCTAACTTTTATCATTTATTTGTTATTAGTGCAGCTGTGTTATGTATTGATTTGTTATGTTGCGGACCTAAATGTTTCCCTGTACATGATCCATAATGTCAGTTATATTTTTCGGCCCCTTCAAATAAGAAAGAATATTCAAAATAAAAAAAATGTACATTGAGAGCCATCTTCTAAACATTGTTTTAATTATCTGACCCAATTTAGGCATGTGTCTTTGATTTCGACTTCCTTTGTGTAAATTTTTGAACTTGCAGTGTATTTATCTGGCTATCGTGTACAATTTATAAAGGGTCACTGATGAGGGTTCATTACCTGAAATTGCGCAGTATGGCCCATTACTTCACCCCTTTGAGTGTGTTCACTGTTTCCAATATTTTATTCATTGCCAGAAATTGTATAATGTACCCACACTTCTCCTTTTAATTGTTATGCCACTTCCAAAGAATATAAAGTAAAGGGGTCAAGGTACCAAAATCGTAATCCTAGCTCGTAAAAATAATATAATAACATTGACAAATACGATATATGTAGCCATACAGGCATGGATCCCCCAATAACAGGAGGTGTGATTAGGTGTTTGCGAAGGGTGAGCATCACCTGCCCATTATAATGCACCCGCCATGTCCTTATGACTGATTACAAAGCCGAGAAAATGAATATCTGGTAAGAAACGAATGTCCAGTAATTGAAAGCCTTATTAATTGTTGCCAATTGCCATAAGGTCAGTCACAAGTTTAGATGCAGCCACGCTGTAGGGATTAACAAGGTCATGGTGTCTCCCATAGAACTTTTTAAGAGTTGACACAAGCTTGGTACTGCGATATCCCCGTGACAACAATTTTGTGGTGAGTAATTTCCCCTATCAACAAAGTCTTCGTAGTTACAACAGGCTCTAGCATAGCGAACTAGCTGAGAGACATTTAACGTTTAACTTAAAAGTTAATAATCTGATAATGTTATAAATCTTTTGCAAAATTAATACAAGTTCAATTATAAAAAAGATAAATCATAAAATTACTATAAACAGTTTAAAAATGAACAAAAAAAAAATGGTCAAACTCTTGATTTTATGGGGATATATTAGTAAGAGTAACATATGTAACAGTTAAGAACATCTACATTGTGTTAATAAAGAAAATATACTCTAACACGTAACATCATATTCATAAATATATATAAAACAACAATATGTAATGTAAATAGTTAAGACCAAAGATTATATGTGATTAATACAACTAGTAGCCTCAAGTAAAGGGGAATGTTTGTTTTTAAACAAAAGTTACTGAAAACAAAACCAGTTTGATCACCCAAATGTTTTATTTGTGTTGTGGGTTAACATGCCAGTCAAATAATGTTTGAGTATTTTGTTGACAGAGACATTTAACCAGATAGCTTAAGCTTAACTAGCTTAACTCATATAAGCCTGGCATCCCTTTTATGGGACATAGGCAAACAGAATAGCCCAAGATGTGACATTGCAGAACGCGGCGTCCCATCTGGGGCTATTCTGTTTGCTTAAAGAATTTTCATCGAAAGTTGAATAGAATTTAAAAATTACACCTGATGCCCCTAAGAACTGAATACTCACCAGAATGATAAAGATGGGAAAATGCATTCGTCAAATATGGGTTATGGAAATGTAACTCCATGCCAGCATGGTTCAAAACAAGGAGCACTCATTTGGGAGTGTGTTGCTATAATACTAAACCAAACATGGTCTTCAAAACTACACAAATTTACTTTGATTAAAATTGTCACAATCTTTTATAAAGAAAATATAATACAGGTTTTCATTAACAGAAATTGGGACCATTAAACAAACAAGATTAGGCAAATAATGATTTTATATGGGATTATCCTATGACAAGTAACATATGTAACAGTTGTCAACATCTTGAGAACATAGAGAACATTCAAATATAATTGGAGGTAAATGTGCTACGACATTTGTATTATAATTCATAAAAAAAATCAGCAGCTGTTGAAATTTTGTGTGTTTAGAACCCAAATGTATCAGTATTCAATGTTTAAGTGATCGAGATGAACCTTTATTTATGCCTTCAAAAAACATGCTGCTGTCCAACAAAAGCAGAAAAAATCACCAAAACATTGCTATAACAAGACACCCCTCGTGTTTTGTAAAAATATTAATGCAAAATACACAAAACTTTAAAGAATAGCACTAAAATATACAGTAACACGGAATATTATGATTTTGTAGCATGTAACATTAATGGTGTAACGTATGTAACATGTGAGAATATCAAAATCGTGCTAAATCAAATTAATTTAAAAATGCAAATTTCTAGTTTATGTTTTATTGATAAAACATAAGTAGCTGTTCAATTAATGTGTTCAAACCCAAAATATGTGAATTTATGATATTTTAGTGATCAAGTGTGAACCCGGATTTATGCGTTCAAAGACCCATTGTTGACTTAAGTGTTAAGATTAAGTATCTAAAATTGCTTTATATAGATGTTCCTTATGTCTTTCACTGCACTTAATACAAAAACACACGTAAAACTTTAAATGATACCACTCAAACAAACAGTAACAGTCAATCTATCATTTAATGGCAGATAGCGTTAAAAAGTAACGTATGTAACACATGAGAACATACAAACTGTGTTAAATAGACTTAATATGCTTCAACATATGTTTAGTTTATAGAAAACCAACACTGAATGCAGTTAAATGTAACAAAATCTAAAATGAAAAAGTTTATTACACAAACCTGTACAATTCCTAATTTTGGCGGCCATCTTGGATGGCGGCCATTTTGAAGACTTTCGCCGGCCTAAATTTTTATACACGGACCTGTTTCATAGACTACTATCATATATCTTTCAAAAAAAGCCATCAAACCTTAAGGCCAAGATCGTGTAGGGTAAACCAAAATTTTGACATCTCCTGGATTTTGGATCTCGGGCTATGAATGGCATAATTCAGTACAAAATTGCATATACTTACTACACATGCTTGCAAATATTCTAAGATTTCTCGATTTTTATATAAACTTAGGAAAAGTTTTTGCTGTCATTTCCTGTTTATTTCCATCTGAAAAAGGGAATTATCCTGAAACAGCAAAAAGAAAGAAAATAATGTTGTGTAGCTTTTGATTTGATCCCAGCTGTACAGGTTTAACTTGAAATTCGAATAATTATATTAATATTCAATTACTTGTTATATTCTGGTACAATCGTCAAGACACTTTATTTCCAAGACCTTGCTGAAATCAATATCCATGGGCATATAATATACAGTAACTTCAGTTGTAACAATTTCCTAAAAATGTTTCTCCCGCAGACAATCAAGGACTGTGATGACCACCCTAACTCTCGGATTTCCTTTACTGAAATGCTTCAGGAAAACATGTCCATGAAAGTATACCCCCTCATACCCCACTCTTATATAGCAAAACTTAGGTATGCAGGGGTATACCTATTTTGTCTTATTTTTGCTCGAAAACATAGATTGTGGGTACTCGTTAAAACCGCTTTATCGAAGCGGTTCTAACGTGTACCCACAATCAATTGCGCAACTTTAAGAAAATAATAAAAATTCTCAATTTTTAAAACTTTAAAAGACTCTGTGTATTGCATGGGCATGTTTTCGTAATGGTGTGTCAGTTCACTATTTCTGTCAGAGTTAGTAATTGTATTATTCCCGGCGGTAAAACCTACGATATTGTCCGTGTAACAATTTATCGGTAAATATTTAAGATTTTTACCTATACATGTATGTTTTTTTCCAGAATTTTTTAATTACTACTTCCACCACCACCATGCAGCGCCGTATAAACCTCCTGCCTGCAGAACACATCATTCAAGTGAGTGTCGATTACGTCAGCCTCTTTAAAACACGATTCGTTATGAGACAATTTCGGTTATAACACGGACAATCGTTGTGTTTCAAATGGTCATTTTGACAGGCTTGGTAATATTATTTTTCCATGGTCATTCTTCCTCTTCCTTTGCATGAGGGGTATATACATACTGATGTCACCATCGAATACTGCCCCGTATTTATAGCTCAAATATACTTAGTCATCCATCAAAGAACTCACCGACACATAAGCAATTTAATAAAAAGGAAATATAGGTGACATTTCTCATAAGTGAGCGAAGAACGACAACTAGACCGTACAAACCAGAGCTTAGTCTTGCTGTGACTAACTTCGGCATTTTGGGATATTAAAATAAGCTATTTTGAAAATAAAATAAACACACAGCTATTTTTTTTTTTTCAGTTTGGAAACCGCTAAGACATGTCCATACATCGAGTAGCACGAACACCAAGTCATGTCAAAGTACTATTATCGACCATGTTGGACGTAAGCCTTTCATCCATACCCACCTCATTGTAACACGATATGGAATTAACACGAGTTGAAATTACACACAACCTTTTTATAACACAATTTGGATGTAACACGAGTTTGATTATAACACGACGTTGGACGTAAGTCCTTCATCCCTATCAAACCCTTTATAACATGGGTTGGATTTAACACGAGTTTCTATGCGATAAAAACTTTTTATAACACAGGTTGGATCCGTTGAGTGGGCAGCGTTTTCCTCAATGTGAGGCCACTCAGTTACACAGAGGAATTAAAGTAGTTTTTTTCCCATTAAATAGTGTTGTAAGTGGGAAATCCAATTGGGTATTGTCTTTAGACAGTCAGTATATGGTCAGTATATGGTATACGTGTTTACAAGGCAATATGATTGCATTGCATTATCAATATATTGTTCATACTTTTCAGAACTGTTCCAGACCAGCGATCCCTGTACCTGCACAAATTCTGGTAATTTTGTTTCAGTCACTGGTATGTTCCAAAATCAAAGTATAGATCTCGACCGATCGTAGTAGACCGTTTCTTCATATATTTACCGTAAATATGAATGGCACACCTGTTCCTATTGGTCAAATATATTTATTTCTTTCATATGTATAACGGTAAATCTCTAACGTAAGTCTACTACGATCGTCCGGAATCTATAGTTTACATATATTTTTGCTCTGTTATATACTTAACAAAATCAGAGGACCATTGGACCTGAGAACGCTCACCTGAAGCCTGATCTTGGAGCATTAAGTCATCATGAAATGACCTTGACATTGAATACTCACACATCTTTATTGACTTCATAAGTTGTCTGCATTTGCCAAGTTTCAGGTCTCAGGCTGCAATAGTTTCCAAACCCAATGATTTCTGAGAAAACCATAATCTTAATTTTGATATTTAAATGACCAAAGTAAATGACCTTTGGTCAAGGTCAAGAAATGACCTTAGAAATGAAATAGTCGAAGGGACAACAACACTCAAACCTACTACTACCTCTGATGTGTCTTACCAGCATAAATTGTCAGTTTGTAACACTGCCTTACTATTCACGATTTGTCAATATGCATGCATTTGATTAAATGTGAAGTTGCTTTAGGTAGTTCTAAATTTAGCTTCTAACCATTTTTCAGCATCAACACCTGTGAATACTGCAACAGAAACGACAACAACAAAACAGCCACTTACTACAACAACAACCACGGTTACACCATCAACAGCCATACCTACGACAACGAAACTGTCGACGAGGCAACATGTTTCTGCCACAACCAAACCTACAACCACTAATGTGTTACCACCGTCAACTGTCACAGTTCATAACTCAACCCGGAAACAGCCGATTTCAGGTAAGCTGACAATATTTCATTTCTTTAATGTTGTGTTTGTGCAAAAAGTATTTTACCGGCTGACATTCATGTTAACTTAGTCACCAAATGGTCTTGTTTTTCTTTCGTGCTGTACAGTATGAAAACTTGCCCTTGCAAATCAAAGAGATTTTTTTCAGCTGTAAAAAATGAAAATTTTAGTAGAAAAACAAAGTGATAATTTAAATATATTTGCTAAAAAAATTGACTTTGGGTACACGTTAGAACCGGCTCGTTAGTATCCATACCCCATGTTTTGGATCGAAAGTAAGAAAAACAGGTATACCCCTGTAAACCCCAGTTTTACTATATAAAAGTGGGTTCTAGGGGTATATATTTCACGGACATGATTTCCTGATGACAAATGTTATGGTCATGTTTTACGACCCTTCTTTCAACTTGGTCACCAATCCTGCACCTTTTCGTGGGAATAGACATTACGAAAACATGTCCGTGTAATGTATACCCCCTTGAACCCCACTTTTATATAGTAAAACTGTGGTATGCAGGGGTATTCCTATTTTTCTTATTTTTGCTCCAAAACATAGATTGTGGGTACTCGTTAGGACCGCCTCGGCGAGGCGGTTCTAACGTGTGTCCACAATCTATGTTTTGAGCAAAAATATGAAAAATATCAAAATTTTTCAGCTGAAAATTTTCAGTTTTTTAATTAAACCTAAAAAAATCTCTGTTTATTGCATGGGAAATTTTTCATAATGAGGTTCAGGAATGGATTTAAATTATATTACAAATCCAATCCCATATACTAGGTGAGAGAAAACACAATGCAAGACAAAATTATTACAGCAGCACGCATTTCGTGTTAAGACATTTCCATATCTGTTGAGGTTAAGAAGGTCGTGTATGTATCAAAATCGCAAATCAAATTTGGACTTTTAATTGCTGTTTGTATGTAAAATATGTATTGAAAAATTCACCTTCTCAGTTCCGTATTTTATCACATTAGTTCGTTGGACTTGCGGAAAGCTAAGCACCATCGAGAGTATTGCACTTCAGCATCACTTGAACCAAACAAGTACATCTCCTTGTGACCCGGGAAACCATGGCGGCTCAGATGAGGCGCTTGTTTTGGTCAATTGCAATGTTCCGGATCCAAACCAGTGGAAACAAGGCGTTAATGTAAGCGTTGCTATTCGACCAACACGACCATTTCGCAACAAACCCATGATGATAGTTTTCTTTTAGATCTATATATGTTGACTGTTTGATTCATACAATCATGTACCCATCAGAAATACATGTCCATAAAAAGTATTCCCCTTGAACCCACTTTTATATAGAAAATATGGGGTTCGCAGGGGTACACCTAAGTTTCTTATTTTTGATCCAAAACATACATTGTGGGTACTCGTCAGAACCGTCTCGGCAAGGCGGTTCTAACGTGTACCCACAATGTATGTTTTAAAGGAAAATATTAGAAATATCCAAACTTTTCTACTGAAAATTTCAATTTTAAACAATTTAGGAACATTTTTTATATTACGTGGTCATGCTTTCGTAATGAAAATATTGTCCTTCTATATGGCCGCTGACAATGAACGCCTCTATAGACGGCTCAGAAGGTTTTTATTTCCCTTCAAATAAAACATTGACCAATAATAAAATATGCTATCCTTTGCCATTTTGCTCATTGCTTGTGTATTGTTTATGTGAGCCTGTTCAGACGTAGCGTTCGTGGTATCATCACATATTGCATAATTGAATTAAAATAATTAAAGTGTGCTATATTTTGACTTAAATTTCAAATGTCTTTAATTGCAGCTCTATGTTTCTTGCTTTCGTTTCCAACCTGTAAAGCGCCACTCATGAAGTTTGAGCCGCGACGCGAGAAAACCGATCTTCGGTGTTTTCGGACGTCGTCCGACATAAAGGGACCTGTACAGTCTCAGAAAAAGGCCAGAATCTTGAAATTTCAGATTTAAGATTAAGAGAGATTGTTCTATCCGTGTGACGAAAACAAAGGCGCAGATCAGCTGATAGGCATAGGCAAAAATCCGGTTTTCTCACGATGCGGCTCGTTTCATTATGAATTATTAACCGAAAGTGTACAATATTTTATATGCTTTCTCTTCGAAAATTTCTTCTGCTTGTTACTGATTTAACATTACAGTTTTATGCATAGTTGACACAGCATTGTCATGATATAACGCCTTACACACCCATATCCACGTGTATTGGTGCGCGCCTCCAAATCTGGGAGTTTCTATTAACTATGCTAGTTTGGCGAACATGTTGAGTTCATTTTATTCGTTTTAAAATATCAGTATTGTTGTTGGTTTACAAGGTGATGCAGCATTGTCATGATATACCGACATACACACCAGTTGCCACGTTTATCGGTGGGCGGTACCACGTGTCAATGGCTGAATCCGGGATCTTCTTGGGCTGTATTAATGATGGATTCAAGGTAAATAAGATTGTTTTAAACTAGTTAACAATGAAACTATTCTATTGCACAGCTGTTCATGACGACATTAACAGTGGCCGTATCTTTAGTGTTGCCTTCCCACGAACAACATTGTCCCGTTTTGATTGTTCAGTTAACGGAACACGGGCCAATATCATGACATCTACAAAATGGCATTACGCACTTTACGAAAACAGAAGTATCAGGCAGGGTTTATTGATACAATAATAAATGAACGATTCGGGACAGTCGGAATTATGAACAAAAAGTAAAAATCTTGAAACACAGGATACTATTATATAGGGATATTGCGACTGATAGAGGTGAAAAAGTGGCTATAAAGTAAATTCAATTATTGCATGCGTTAACTAACGTAACTTTCATCTGTCTCTTCCAGCTTGGTGTCCAGCACTGTAATGCTACACCAAATATCGACCATATCACAATCAACTCGCATGGTCTACAAAAAGCCAACTACTACTTCGTTATCGAATGATGTATGTACAATAAATACATCAAAATATGAACAAGTTCCTTTGTCATTTGGTGTTCAACACTGTAACTCGATACCAACTATCGACCATATCACATTCAACTCGCATGGTCTACAAAAAGCCAACTACTACTTCGTTATCGAATGATGTATATCAATAAGTACAATAAATACATCAAAATATGAACAATTTCCCTTGTCATTTGGTGTTCAACACTATAACTCGATACCAACTATCGACCATATCACATTCAACTCGCATGGTCTACAAAAAGCCAACTACTACTTCGTTATCCAAATTATATATTTATTGTGCTTATAATTATAATATATTTATAAGCACAATAAATATACAATAATATTAAACAAATCTCCCTTGTTATTTGGTGTTAACAGGAGCAAAAATCTACGCCTTCAGACAAGAAGATTAAGATCAAATGGAACTATGAACATAAGATATTACCTGTAGACAATACTGAATTTTACTTCACAGATCCTAGTCCGAGATCCAAGGTCCAAATTTTTGGTTAACCCTACACGATCCTGGCCTTAAGGTTTGATGGCTTTTTTTGAAAGATATATGATAGTAGTCTATTAAACAGGTCCGTGTATAAAAAAATAGGCCGGCGAAAGTTTTCAAAATGGCCGCCATCCAAGATGGCCGCCCAAATTAGGATTTATACAGGCTTGAGTAAAAAGCGTTTTCATTTTAGATTTTGTTACATTTAAGTGCTTTCAGTGTAGATTTTTTATAAACTCAACATATGCTTTTGCATATTTAGTTGAATTAACCCAGTTTTGATGTTCTCATGCGTTACATACGTTACTATATTAATGTTACTTGCGAGAAATGAAAATATTGACTATTTGTGTTTATCTTAGTGCCATTCTTCAAACTTTTTGAAGTGTTTATGCAAAGTGTTCCTTAAAAGACTTGAGTAGCGTCTTGATAAAGCTTCTTTGGGTCGTTTATCTGCATTTGGTGGTCAGCCTCAGGTCTTTTATCACATAAATCTAGGTTCACTCTTGTTCACTTAACATTGTAAACTCACATATTTTTGGTAAACTCACATATTTTGGGTCTGATCATACATACAATCAATAGCTGTTGATGATTTGTTAATAATTATATGGATTAGAACCGCTAACTCCATTTATATAATTTTGATACCCTCAAAGCGTTCCTAACTGTTACATACGTTACTTTTTTTTATAATATTTCCTACAAAATTAATATATTGACTATTCTTGTTTATTTTAATGTTATTCTCTAAAGTTTTTGAACTTTTTTGTATTTAATGCATTAAAAGACATGAAAAATATCTTTATTAAGTTTGTGTGCTTTATTTGCTCCATCCATCAGCGATGGGTCTTTAAACACATAAATCCCGGTTTAAACTTGACCCCTAAAATATTATACACTCACATATTTGAGGTCAAACACATTGATAAAACAGCTGATGAGGTTTTATAAATTGAACATATGTAATAGAATTTTAACTCAAATGTTTCAGAGTCAAGATGTACCCAGCTGTTACATACATTTCTTTTCTAAGGAGCCTTTAACTCGATTAACATAATTTTCATGTTCTGAAGATGTTGACAACTGTTACATTCGTCACTTTTCTTACATGTAAATGATATCTCCTACAAAATCAATATATTGGCAACTGTTGTAAATGGCGTTTATATGCACTTAGGTTTTTGAATTGGTATTATATTGATTGCATTAAACGACATGGGAGACATTTTGATAAAGACATTTTGGATGCGATATTTGCTTTGACAGTCAGCAATGAGTCTTTAAACATATGAATCCGTGGTAAACTAGATCACTTACATATTGTAAACTCAAATAGTTCGGGTCGGAACACATTAATATATTTATAAGAATCTTAAACTTGATATACAAGTACATAATTTCAATGTTCTCTACGTGTACTCAACTGTTACATACGTTACTTTTCTATAATATTCTATACAAAAGCTCCATAGGGTCACTGAGGAGGCTTAAGTAGCCAAACATCCCCTTTCTCAATGATATGTTAACTGCTCTTAAAGGATCTCAATTTTAGTTTTAGTTGAAGAGGACTGTTTATAGAACTTTAGACTGGGAAAGTCCTAAAAATGGGGACAATTCATTTATATATGACTTGCTGGATCAGATTTTATGGGAAAAGGGGTTTGTCTCCCATGAGTGTATTTTTGTTACCTATCTGATTCAATCATTTAAATGTTGATATGCTTAACCCACCATGTCACTTTTTTTTTGGAGTGGTATTGTCTGAAATGTATATCCAAACAGCAGATGATGATGAATAAAAAGATAAAATGTATAAATATGACATCATCCATAGTTCAGATTTACCTTTTTTACCCTTTAAATATTTGGAGTATTAAGAACAGATAATATGTCAAGAAACATCTGAACATGCGTTCATTATTTCGTCCCTTCTGTGAAACATTCTTTGATGTAGACAACGCTGATGCAAATATTCGATAGAGCACAAGTGTCTGGCTTTTACTGCCTGTTTGTAAAGGGACATCGAAGAGGAATAATGACATTTTTTTTTTCTTTGAGCATTTTCACTGCTTCCAAATGATCTAACTTTTATCATTTATTTGTTATTAGTGCAGCTGTGTTATGTATTGATTTGTTATGTTGCGGACCTAAATGTTTCCCTGTACATGATCCATAATGTCAGTTATATTTTTCGGCCCCTTCAAATAAGAAAGAATATTCAAAATAAAAAAAATGTACATTGAGAGCCATCTTCTAAACATTGTTTTAATTATCTGACCCAATTTAGGCATGTGTCTTTGATTTCGACTTCCTTTGTGTAAATTTTTGAACTTGCAGTGTATTTATCTGGCTATCGTGTACAATTTATAAAGGGTCACTGATGAGGGTTCATTACCTGAAATTGCGCAGTATGGCCCATTACTTCACCCCTTTGAGTGTGTTCACTGTTTCCAATATTTTATTCATTGCCAGAAATTGTATAATGTACCCACACTTCTCCTTTTAATTGTTATGCCACTTCCAAAGAATATAAAGTAAAGGGGTCAAGGTACCAAAATCGTAATCCTAGCTCGTAAAAATAATATAATAACATTGACAAATACGATATATGTAGCCATACAGGCATGGATCCCCCAATAACAGGAGGTGTGATTAGGTGTTTGCGAAGGGTGAGCATCACCTGCCCATTATAATGCACCCGCCATGTCCTTATGACTGATTACAAAGCCGAGAAAATGAATATCTGGTAAGAAACGAATGTCCAGTAATTGAAAGCCTTATTAATTGTTGCCAATTGCCATAAGGTCAGTCACAAGTTTAGATGCAGCCACGCTGTAGGGATTAACAAGGTCATGGTGTCTCCCATAGAACTTTTTAAGAGTTGACACAAGCTTGGTACTGCGATATCCCCGTGACAACAATTTTGTGGTGAGTAATTTCCCCTATCAACAAAGTCTTCGTAGTTACAACAGGCTCTAGCATAGCGAACTAGCTGAGAGACATTTAACGTTTAACTTAAAAGTTAATAATCTGATAATGTTATAAATCTTTTGCAAAATTAATACAAGTTCAATTATAAAAAAGATAAATCATAAAATTACTATAAACAGTTTAAAAATGAACAAAAAAAAAATGGTCAAACTCTTGATTTTATGGGGATATATTAGTAAGAGTAACATATGTAACAGTTAAGAACATCTACATTGTGTTAATAAAGAAAATATACTCTAACACGTAACATCATATTCATAAATATATATAAAACAACAATATGTAATGTAAATAGTTAAGACCAAAGATTATATGTGATTAATACAACTAGTAGCCTCAAGTAAAGGGGAATGTTTGTTTTTAAACAAAAGTTACTGAAAACAAAACCAGTTTGATCACCCAAATGTTTTATTTGTGTTGTGGGTTAACATGCCAGTCAAATAATGTTTGAGTATTTTGTTGACAGAGACATTTAACCAGATAGCTTAAGCTTAACTAGCTTAACTCATATAAGCCTGGCATCCCTTTTATGGGACATAGGCAAACAGAATAGCCCAAGATGTGACATTGCAGAACGCGGCGTCCCATCTGGGGCTATTCTGTTTGCTTAAAGAATTTTCATCGAAAGTTGAATAGAATTTAAAAATTACACCTGATGCCCCTAAGAACTGAATACTCACCAGAATGATAAAGATGGGAAAATGCATTCGTCAAATATGGGTTATGGAAATGTAACTCCATGCCAGCATGGTTCAAAACAAGGAGCACTCATTTGGGAGTGTGTTGCTATAATACTAAACCAAACATGGTCTTCAAAACTACACAAATTTACTTTGATTAAAATTGTCACAATCTTTTATAAAGAAAATATAATACAGGTTTTCATTAACAGAAATTGGGACCATTAAACAAACAAGATTAGGCAAATAATGATTTTATATGGGATTATCCTATGACAAGTAACATATGTAACAGTTGTCAACATCTTGAGAACATAGAGAACATTCAAATATAATTGGAGGTAAATGTGCTACGACATTTGTATTATAATTCATAAAAAAAATCAGCAGCTGTTGAAATTTTGTGTGTTTAGAACCCAAATGTATCAGTATTCAATGTTTAAGTGATCGAGATGAACCTTTATTTATGCCTTCAAAAAACATGCTGCTGTCCAACAAAAGCAGAAAAAATCACCAAAACATTGCTATAACAAGACACCCCTCGTGTTTTGTAAAAATATTAATGCAAAATACACAAAACTTTAAAGAATAGCACTAAAATATACAGTAACACGGAATATTATGATTTTGTAGCATGTAACATTAATGGTGTAACGTATGTAACATGTGAGAATATCAAAATCGTGCTAAATCAAATTAATTTAAAAATGCAAATTTCTAGTTTATGTTTTATTGATAAAACATAAGTAGCTGTTCAATTAATGTGTTCAAACCCAAAATATGTGAATTTATGATATTTTAGTGATCAAGTGTGAACCCGGATTTATGCGTTCAAAGACCCATTGTTGACTTAAGTGTTAAGATTAAGTATCTAAAATTGCTTTATATAGATGTTCCTTATGTCTTTCACTGCACTTAATACAAAAACACACGTAAAACTTTAAATGATACCACTCAAACAAACAGTAACAGTCAATCTATCATTTAATGGCAGATAGCGTTAAAAAGTAACGTATGTAACACATGAGAACATACAAACTGTGTTAAATAGACTTAATATGCTTCAACATATGTTTAGTTTATAGAAAACCAACACTGAATGCAGTTAAATGTAACAAAATCTAAAATGAAAAAGTTTATTACACAAACCTGTACAATTCCTAATTTTGGCGGCCATCTTGGATGGCGGCCATTTTGAAGACTTTCGCCGGCCTAAATTTTTATACACGGACCTGTTTCATAGACTACTATCATATATCTTTCAAAAAAAGCCATCAAACCTTAAGGCCAAGATCGTGTAGGGTAAACCAAAATTTTGACATCTCCTGGATTTTGGATCTCGGGCTATCCCTCATTGAATCAACTTTTATTACCGTTTTTGTACGTAGAACCCAAACTTTACCATTTTTCACCTTCCTGAATAATGTCCGATACTAGCTACGTTTGCCTGGAGGTTTATGTTGTAGTGAAACGGATCCGATGTATCTACTAAATACTACTGGAATAGCGTTCATGTAATGCTTAGGTAACACTAGCTCTAACGGACAGTTTGAAATTTTTGGTTGGGGTTAAAATAATTCAACGAATTACAGTGTACCTATGAATGCGGTTAGATACCTGCAATAAATGATGTATACGTACAAATAAACGTATTTCATTTTTTTTTTTTTTTTTTTTTTGTATGATGGGGATAGTTACGGATATATACGAATAAGATCGGCGGATGTCAGTCAACTTATATCGGGACGTTCCATACGGGGTCAGCGACCAAAGATTTTGGTCAAAGAACAGGCACACTGCAAGTAGCATATACGGATGGCTGCGGATATGAATTTCATCCACAATCGTCCGTATCTTTGCCGTCGTGTTCGTAGTGTCTTCAGTAATTATTGTTACAAATCAATTTGGATTTTTCATACATGCCTGAATTAAGATTTTTTCATCTTACGGACCCAACGAATACGATAAGCACATCTACGAATTATTGCGGCTTCTATATGCTTACGATAACCGATTGGACTGTTAGATGCAAAATACCTATGTATAGCTCGGCAAATGGGTCACTGTATGGGCGGCAACTTTAATATTCATATCTGGACGTGGTCGGCTAGTCCATCTGTTCAAGTAGGCAGATTATAGAAAAGTCGAACTCAGTCAGCCTAGAGCGCTGTCACATATTTACCGTTAAAGATCAGCTACCTGTATTTTGTCAAATCCAGTAAATTAGACAAACTCGGATTTCATTCTAACGGACAACATGTGAGTTGAGTCTCTCAACTGTATACCTTAAGCTTTTACCTAGGTCAAAAGTAGACCATACCCAATAACGTATTCATAAGGTAACGCCCATGCAGTGACCTATTTGCCGAGCTATACTAGTGTGACTGTACATTGTCGAAATGAAGTGTTCGCTGACGTACATGTAATTGCGAGGGTCCTTATACGCAAGTGACCGGCAACATCCGTATCTTATCCGTATATAAACATACATTTAACTGTCCCTATCATTCAAACACAAATAAACTTATTCATCAACAGTTGCCCATATCCACAATTAAGTATCCCTATTTAATCGCATCCATAGGTAATTTTGATACATGAATTCGTCGAATTACAAGCACCGCCAACAATGAAATCAAAACATTTTATCTGAAAGCATTCGTAAGTGCTAATGAGACTTAGGCACAAAGATCAACCAGGGTATGATTACACGGATTTTAAAGAAGAAACAATATACAACGAACTGTTGCATTACAATTAAGCGAATGAATTTCAATTTCTGCCGATAATAAGTAAATCAGACATAAATACAGCAGTCAGGGAATAGAAAAATGTATAAAATAATGTTATTAAAATATAATGTTCAGCTTTGAACTATTTTATTGATCAACTAAGAAATGTGAGCAGGATAGCGGGTAAGAAAGTATATTCTTAAACAAAATTAGAATATGCATCATGATAAGTTAGGTCAACGTAAGACTCCTGACCTTTTATCGGAGGACAAAAACGAATTTATCCGTGTAATATATACCCCCTTATCCCCACTTTTTTTTATAGAAACATGGGGTTTACAGGGGTATACCCATTCTTCTAATTTTTGATCTAAAACATTGATTGTGAGTACTTGTTAGAACCACCTCAGCGAGGCGGTTCTAACAAGTACTCACAATCAATGTTTTGAGCATGAAAGTACATGAAAAATATAAAAAAATGCAATGGAAATTTCGATTTTTACACCTGAAAAAAATCTGTTTATTGCATGGACAACATTTCGTAATGTCAATGCAATATGTAGAGATGTTTAGCTGTAAAAATTGAAAACTTCATCAGATATAAGTTTAATATTCTAATATTTTTGCTAAAAGTATGTTTTAGATCAAATAAAAGAAAGGTGGTATATCTATGTATACACTAGTTTCACTGTATAAAATTGGGGTTTAAGGGAGTACACTTGCCATGCACATATTTTATGATGAGTTGTCATTCATACTTAACATATAAACTCCACAAAGTTGTGCCTGCTTCTATTTACTGCAGTAGGTATGTCAGCAGAGAAAGTCATACACGGGGTCAATCTGAGAAGGTATTTTTTTCATCTGTGTTGTTTCCAATATACATGAGCCACCGCATGAGAAAACTAACAATTTGCATAGGCGAAACGTCCGCAGATCAGCCGTGCAGTAACTGCACAGCTGATCAGCGCCTTTGTTTTCGCTGCATGGATACTAAAATCCTTCTGCTTCTAAAATCTGAAATTTCAAGCTTCTAGCCTGCTTCTGCTACTGTACAGGCCAGTTTGTATCAGACCTGGTCGTAACCCAAATTGTTGGATTGCACACCCACAGGCTCATATAAAACATATTTACATGCTCATCGACAGAATGACTTCAAAATAGACATAGTTAGTGATGTCATCAATTGCTATGCCATCTGTGCTATGTTTATCATGGTTTAGTCCTACCATAATCAGTAAATATCATGGTCAAAAAAGGTGCCCTTAAATCCCGGCCCCACTGCACTTTAAATCGCTTAAGTGACAGTCTCACTGAATCGTAAGCAATCGTACGATTGCGTTATCATTATTTTTGTGATTAGACAGACAAGACTGTGCATGCAAAATCTGTAAAAATGTTTTCCAACGTGTTTTTGCTTTCTTAATTTGCATATCGGGGGCAAAGAAATGACCCCTAAATGAATATTTAGACAATCGCATAGCAATTTTAAGCGCAGTGGGACTTGCACTTACATGTACATATCGCCATATGATATAATATTAAGATTGTCTTAATATCAATTTGGCGGTCATTTCTTTGACCCTGATATACAAAATAAGAAAGCGAGCACACGTTGGAAACATTTTGCATACGCAGTCTTATCAATGAACTTATGAATAGACAATCGTCATTTTGGGACGGAGGCAACGCTTCCTGGGTTTAACCAGTAATGTAGGGAGTTAATGTGTCTTGCTCAAGGACACAACTCGGTGACGCCCGTGAGTATCGCACCCAGGACCTCTCGATTCGTAGTCCGACGCTCTACCACTACGCCACCGCGCCCCCTCTTAAATGAATTAAGAATACAAAGGGAAGCAAAACACAAGCGACGCGATTCGAAAGACTAGATGACTTTATTAACAAGAAACAAGACAATATATTCAATATACTGTATATGCTGTATATACATGTAGGCTTGGATATTAACGTTTTTTGCATATCACTATTAGGACTAACATCTGAGTTAATGAACTCCGACTTATTGTCCAGAGCATGTCTAATTGAGAAAACATCATTTTAACTACAGTACAGTTGTTTATCTGTAAATGAACTGTTGGCGTTATCTAAATATTTACCAATAGCGTTAGCCTATGTTACCTAATTTCATTATATTTTATAGACCATTTTCAAGACATTTCAAAGAAGCAGTACTATTATAAACACCTACTGGAAATGTATGGAATTTTGATATTCAAACACGTTGTATTAGGTTTTTAATCGCCAAATTGTAGTATCAATGTCAAAAAAATGAATTTTTCGGCACACCCAATGGATATTGAATAAAATTTCAGTCACAAAACATACCGTAAAATTAATATTGTTTTCGAGGCAATTATAAATATTTTTTCACTGTCACGATAAAAAATGTACTTTTGCTGTTTGTGGGGTTTGGATAATTTGTTTGATTTTTTTTTAAATGTTTAGTTGAGCATAATAGGTATTTGGAAACTCTTACACAGGAGTAAACATGACATGTTTACTGCATTGTGAAGGATATCTATGTATGTTAGACACGGCAAAAAATATTTGTGCCATGAAGAATTTTATGCTCAATTGTGATATTTTAACATTCTTTTTGTGTTATGGTATTTGTTGATTTGTGGCGTGGAAATTGGCATTATGTGCAGTTTAATTGGATTCTGTACTGGGCTCAGATTCGTGTTTTATCAGTTTGCCATAAATGGTTTCTGAGAGTGACACGGCTTTAACGAAAACATGAAGTCCGGGGATTTGAATCATATGATTTACACCTTGAGGTATAATCCAGAGAAAATTTGTATTGCCGATTTTATGGTTAGCAATATAACTTTTTGCAAGCTGATCTGGGTGTGGTTGTCAGTGGATGTGCATTTAGAATTGTTATTCACTTGCTCACGGTGGGTTATTCACATGTTCTGATGAATGGTTTTGGAATATATGATGGAAAACGGTATGGTTTTCAGGGAAATGTTCACAAACTTATGCGTATAAATAGGCAGCTTATTTTGTGTTAAATCAATATGAATTATCGGAAGAATGTAAAGATTGGGCATGAATTTGAGATGTTTGGATATGGGTTTATCTGGTACACCTGGTTATGGTCAGCGCCAGTCTGAGTAGTCGGCCGTCGGTAAGTTATAACAGTTCATAAATATACATTTTGTACAGTGAGATTGTATAGCCATAATAATGTAGCTCATTATGGTGGAAAGCACATTGATAGGGTTGTAAAAATGAAGATTTCTATATTTCTGCACGCTACGTTGCCGTGAAGCGGCATTGGTTTAGTTTTTATGTATTAAATTTCGCGTAAGAATGACATTGCGCGGTATGTATGTCAACCAAAGTTGTAAAATGGAAATTTCTGTTATGTGCTACGTTACTTGTAGTGACGTTATTGTCGTTGACGTACATTTAATTTCATGTTATGTTATGTTATCTAATCATCTCATCATAAAGGAAGTTAATGTTGACTCGGAACAAAGCTGTAAGGCTGGAAATTTCAGATTTTAAGTTTTACGTTATAGTAACGTAACGCTTAGATTTGACGTTAATGACGTCATTAAGAATATTCGCTATTACTGAAATTAGTGATGTCATTTAAGAAAGGTTTAATATTGTAACAAGATTGTCTCGCAAGATTTATCGTATTCTGAGAAATGGCTTTCTATGAATTTGGTCATAGATTGGCAGGACCAATTCCTGGGTGAGGAATTGTGGATGCATGTCGGAGATTTGCTTGTGATGTCGCTGGGTAAGGAACTAGGGTTAGTTCGCGACATATGTGGTTTAACTGTATCGTACATGTGAATAAATGTTTCAATGTAGATACTGGAGTATTATAGTTTATATGTATAGTACAAGCAATCTAGCGAATAAACTAATACAGTTCCGGGGTACGGAATTGTGGGAGGTTATTTGCAATTGGATGTTGTGACGTGCATAGCTGCAGGAGATTTCGTTATGATAAATTGCGACACTATCAGTTATTTTGTTGTTAAGACACAGTTACTTTATTTCAGGCCTTGAAGCTGAAATTGTAATCTATGGACGTAATCTGAATTCCTGAAACTAAACTGGGCTAAACTATATGATGGGGCAGTGACGGTATAAACGGGACGATATAAAATCATTGGTGTTTGATTTACAATGGACGGGCGTGGTCTACAGTTCGTTTTGGGAACACTGGACTGTTTTGCAAGCAGTGGTGTCGAGTGTACTAGTGAGACGAACGTGTGACAGTATACCCGGAGATGCCAATGGGAAAGTGTGTGGGACATTGATGAACAAAGGACGTATTTTTTTTTTTCTTTTCTCAGTAATTTCTTTTTGTAGTCTCTTTCTATCTTTTTTCTCCTTCTTTGCTTCTCACTTTAAACATCATTATAAATAAATCATCATAATTTGAAAATTCTGTTTAATTGAACCCTCCCATAGATTTGCTGGTCATTCATAGCAGGAAGCGTATACCCTTGGTCATTCGATACATGATTTGTTGGGCACAACAAGCCATTGTATCCTCTGACTTTATATTAAGTAGAGTCAGTCCGTGACATTTGGTGTCAGAAGTGGGATACGCCCAACATTTCTGCATTGGATATCAGTAACTCTTGGAGGTGTTTATATATGCTAGGATTTAGAGAACCAAATGTGAATCACAGTGAAATTCTCTAGTGTACCAAAGTAAGCAATGCTTAAGCAAAGTAAAAGTAATTGTTTAAAATAATGCAAATGTAATCTCTAAAATTTCATTGTTCTGGTATATGTTACAGTCACACTGTCACTTAAGAACAAGATATCAAAGTATATTTCAGTTATGAGGGCCGATGGTTAGACTGATGGGAGTCCTCCGATAATTCATATTCCCGTCGACCGACTGTCAGGGTTGGCGAGCACCAGAGACGAGGTGTACCAGTGAAGCACCAGGTGATCCTGAAATTTGAGGTTTGTCAATTGAACGGTTTGTTTAAGGTATTCATGAGTATGGGCTTACTTTTGTAAATTGTTACGCAACGGTTAAAGGCATTAGTTGATTGTGGTAGAATGTCTGGGTGATTCTTAATGGGTTATTAAGAATAGGTTGCGTTGAGGCAATTGGTAAACAAAAGTTGAAGTTTGGTAAGCATTGGGTTTTGCTTATTTATTGATGTGAATACTGTGAAGTTTACGTTGTTCAGAATCAATTGATAACTCAGATTTCGTTTTATTGTGACCATCCTTACAAACAGTAATAATTTTTCAAAAGGGAAATAATCATGGATGTAGTTAAAGAGTTAACCAAAGTGGGAAAAGATTTAGGTCTTGAAGGTGAAGCACTTAATACGTTTGTTTCAGAGCAACAAGTAATATTACGTGATGAACGTCAAGCAGCGCGTGATGCAGAACGTGAGCGTCGAGAAGCAGAACGCGAAATCCGCGAGATGGAAGTAAGAGCTGAACGCGAACGCCATGAGCGCGAGTTAAAAGCTAAAGCTGATGAACAAGAAAAGCAGCGAGAAATTAAGGAGTATGAATTACAACTTAAGAAACAGGAAATTGAACTGAAGCGGAATGAGTTGCTAGCGCAAGAAGCTGAAAAGGTAAGACAGAAAGAATTAAAAGAACAAGAGTTAGAAACCCAGAGAGCATTAAAAGAGCGTGAACTGGAAGTACAATACGGGCATGCAAATGAAGAAATGGAGCTTAAGGCAGATGAGGAGCGTAAGATCAGAATTGCAGATAGGGCTAAGTATGAGGCAGAAATTGCATTGCGACAACAGGAGATTGCATTGGAACGAGAGAGGTTAGTAGCAGAGAGAGAGAAATTAGAACGTGAGTATGAAATGCAGATTGAATTACAGGACAGAAGACATTTCGCAGAAATGGAGAGGATCACAGCGCAAAGGGCGGAGAGGCCAATTCCAGCGCCAAGAGACACTATTAAGGCAAGAACGCCTAAAATCCCGGCATTTAATGAAGGTAAGGACGAAATGGATGCATATTTACTTAGGTTTGAACGGTATGCTTCAGCACAAGGGTGGAAAAGAGAATCATGGGCAACTGATTTGAGTGCGTTATTACAGGGTAAAGCGTTAGATGTGTACGCATTGATGCCACAGGAGGATGCAATGGACTATGACAAGTTGAAGTGTGCATTGTTACAAAGGTATCAATTAACAGAGGAAGGATTCAAGCGTAAGTACAGAAAGTGTAGACCAGAAACCGGTGAAACGTTTCAGCAGTTTTCAGCACGGTTGAAGAGCTACTTTACAAGATGGATAGATATGTCAGGTATTCCTAAAACTTTTGAAGGTTTGCAGGATCTCATGTTGAGAGACCAGTTTACATTTATTTGTAACAGAGAACTGGAGTTATTTCTACGAGAGAGAGAACCAACTTCGTTGGAGCAAGCTAGTAAATTGGCGGATTCCTACAAGGAAGCTAGGTATGTGGATATTGTTAATTTGACCTTCAAGAATGACAGAGGTAGATCTCGTTCTAATTCAGCATCCAGATCAAGGTCACCAGTGAAAAGAGACCAGATTCCTAATAATCAAAACTCATATGGAAGAGGAAGAGGTAAATACTATCCAGGTTTGAAATGTTATAATTGTGGTGGAACACATTACAGGAGGGAGTGTCCGGAACTAAAACCCGGTATCATGAAAGTAGGTGCGGTAGGACATAGAGGTAGATCACCAACAAAGAAGGTTACTTTTCAGAGCAAAGATTCGGAGGTACAGACTACATATGAAGACAGTCATGAGGATACAACAACAGATGTTAAGAAATGTGGAGCTTGCTTGACGTATACAAATACTGTCAGTTATTCCAAAGCAGCAATGGAGAGTAAGGATAACTTACATGAGAAACACCAAGTAAGTGTGAGTTCAGTATCATCTCTTTCAGAACTTAGTACTGTACAAGGAATGGTTGAAGAGAAATCGGTTGAGGTTTTACGAGATACTGGATGTTCGGGCGTGATAGTAAGTAAACATGTAGTCCCGGAAGGTGCATATACAGGAAGAAATCAAACTATGGTAATGGTAGATTATTCTACAAGAGTTGTACCGGAAGTGAAGGTAAATATTGACACACCATATTACAAAGGAGAAGTATTGGCACTATGTGTGGAAAAGCCATTGGTTGATTTAATCATAGGTAATATTCCAGGTGCACGGGAACGCAACAAACCGGATATAGACTGGGTGCCAACATTAGCAGTGCAAACTAGGGCACAGAAGAAACAGGAAGGAACACATGTGAGTATGAAGACACCAGAAATAGTTATACAAGAAGTTACACCGGATCAAATTCGGAAGGCCCAGAATGAAGATCAGAGTTTGAAGGTAATGAAGGCACGGTGTGAAGCCAAGGAGTGTCTTAAGAATGCATCATATTTTATTAAAAATAACTTGATGTACCGGAAGTTTAGCTCGCCGAACATTGAGCGAGGTAGGTTATTTACACAACTTATAGTGCCACAGCAATTTCGCAAAACAGTAATGAAGTTGGCTCACGAGTCAATAATGGCAGGTCATTTAGCTGTTAAACGAACCATACAAAAGGTTCTCTCAGAATTTTATTGGCCAGGCATCAGTAGCGACATAAAACGATTTTGTCAGTCATGTGACATTTGTCAACGTACTGTACCCAAGGGTAAGGTAATTCGAGCACCCTTAGGAAAGATGCCTAGAATAGATGTACCATTCAAGAGAGTTGCAACTGATTTGATAGGACCTTTGAAACCTGTGACATACAGTAAGAATAGATTCATACTTACAGTAGTTGATTATGCAACGAGATATCCAGAGGCAGTGCCATTGGCGTCAATTGACACGGAAGCTGTTGCAGATGCATTGGTAAGTATTTTTAATCAAGTTGGAGTAACCTATGAGATTCTCTCAGACTTAGGATCACAATTTACGTCATCCATTATGAAGGAATTGAGTACTAGGATGTTTTTCAGGCGATCAGTGACGGGCCCGCACTCTACACCGTACACTAACCCGTACACCAACTTGTACACCAACCCGTACATCAACCCGTACATCGCTCTGTATACCGTCCCGTGTACCGCCACGTATTCTACGGTACATGACGTATTTGTGGAACATTTCAGGTGGACGATAAACAGCATGCTGATAAGAATCTATACGGAGAAATCAGCAGATTGTGGTAAGTTACCATTTATCATTTACAGTTACATGGAGAGTCAGAATGGCCGAGATGGAGATTGTGTGGCAACGTTGCCAGTGGGAGCGAATGCAGGTTTGTTACCAGAGAGATCGACAGAAGAAAAGCCGGCAAAGGATGTAACACAGTGTTATGCTCAAAGTATGGTTGGTATTTTCAGCTCCGACGTTAACGAGACTGACACCGGAAGTTGTAGTTTAGAGACAAGATATCATCCAGGTTTAAGATTTAACGAGAGTTTGGCAGGTAGACAATATCTTACTTTCACAGGTTGGGTACACATTTGTATCAGTATAATGTTGTTCCTTACTTCCCAATGTCCAGGAGATATATTGGCATTCATGGTTTGGTTTTTGTCAATATGTAATAACGTGATCACGTTTGTTGCGGTGGTTACCGTGGCGTTGCGGGTAGACAGTATTGTAACTGACCGGCATATATCTTTTATTTGGGTAAGTGTAGTCAGTGTAATGACTAACTGGTGGCTGTGGCCGCATAGACGGAAGCCCAATAATAAGGTTAATACTACATGTAGTAATGCGGAGTGTTCCAGTGACGTTGAATGGAAATATGTAAGATGGAAAGCAAGGAAGGCGGAACAGACTATTTGTCGCGTATTTAGTGGATTACGGTTAACGCCGATAGCTTTTGCTGTTTCCTCCGGAATCCGAGTATAGATCCGATTGTCATGGAAAGTTTAAGTTCGCGGTAATCGGGGTACGGTTCTTGAAAGTATAATCTTCTAAATATGACTTCAATTAGTGTTACTCTGTGAAACATGAGTATTGTGCATTAAGGTTATCTATTTGTTGCGTATGTAGTGAATCAAGGGCAAGAAAGCAGCTTTGCAGTTTCCTCCGAGATCCGAGTATGTTCCATTTATCATAAAAAGATTTAGATTGCGATACGTGGAAGCGGGTTTTTGCAAGTATGATTCTCTAGATATGACTTCATTTAGTAAATTTTTTATCGCGTAGATCTAGTGTTACGCATTTTTGAGATGCTTCACACTTCAAAAGGGGGAAGGTATGTCACGATAAAAAATGTACTTTTGCTGTTTGTGGGGTTTGGATAATTTGTTTGATTTTTTTTTAAATGTTTAGTTGAGCATAATAGGTATTTGGAAACTCTTACACAGGAGTAAACATGACATGTTTACTGCATTGTGAAGGATATCTATGTATGTTAGACACGGCAAAAAATATTTGTGCCATGAAGAATTTTATGCTCAATTGTGATATTTTAACATTCTTTTTGTGTTATGGTATTTGTTGATTTGTGGCGTGGAAATTGGCATTATGTGCAGTTTAATTGGATTCTGTACTGGGCTCAGATTCGTGTTTTATCAGTTTGCCATAAATGGTTTCTGAGAGTGACACGGCTTTAACGAAAACATGAAGTCCGGGGATTTGAATCATATGATTTACACCTTGAGGTATAATCCAGAGAAAATTTGTATTGCCGATTTTATGGTTAGCAATATAACTTTTTGCAAGCTGATCTGGGTGTGGTTGTCAGTGGATGTGCATTTAGAATTGTTATTCACTTGCTCACGGTGGGTTATTCACATGTTCTGATGAATGGTTTTGGAATATATGATGGAAAACGGTATGGTTTTCAGGGAAATGTTCACAAACTTATGCGTATAAATAGGCAGCTTATTTTGTGTTAAATCAATATGAATTATCGGAAGAATGTAAAGATTGGGCATGAATTTGAGATGTTTGGATATGGGTTTATCTGGTACACCTGGTTATGGTCAGCGCCAGTCTGAGTAGTCGGCCGTCGGTAAGTTATAACAGTTCATAAATATACATTTTGTACAGTGAGATTGTATAGCCATAATAATGTAGCTCATTATGGTGGAAAGCACATTGATAGGGTTGTAAAAATGAAGATTTCTATATTTCTGCACGCTACGTTGCCGTGAAGCGGCATTGGTTTAGTTTTTATGTATTAAATTTCGCGTAAGAATGACATTGCGCGGTATGTATGTCAACCAAAGTTGTAAAATGGAAATTTCTGTTATGTGCTACGTTACTTGTAGTGACGTTATTGTCGTTGACGTACATTTAATTTCATGTTATGTTATGTTATCTAATCATCTCATCATAAAGGAAGTTAATGTTGACTCGGAACAAAGCTGTAAGGCTGGAAATTTCAGATTTTAAGTTTTACGTTATAGTAACGTAACGCTTAGATTTGACGTTAATGACGTCATTAAGAATATTCGCTATTACTGAAATTAGTGATGTCATTTAAGAAAGGTTTAATATTGTAACAAGATTGTCTCGCAAGATTTATCGTATTCTGAGAAATGGCTTTCTATGAATTTGGTCATAGATTGGCAGGACCAATTCCTGGGTGAGGAATTGTGGATGCATGTCGGAGATTTGCTTGTGATGTCGCTGGGTAAGGAACTAGGGTTAGTTCGCGACATATGTGGTTTAACTGTATCGTACATGTGAATAAATGTTTCAATGTAGATACTGGAGTATTATAGTTTATATGTATAGTACAAGCAATCTAGCGAATAAACTAATACAGTTCCGGGGTACGGAATTGTGGGAGGTTATTTGCAATTGGATGTTGTGACGTGCATAGCTGCAGGAGATTTCGTTATGATAAATTGCGACACTATCAGTTATTTTGTTGTTAAGACACAGTTACTTTATTTCAGGCCTTGAAGCTGAAATTGTAATCTATGGACGTAATCTGAATTCCTGAAACTAAACTGGGCTAAACTATATGATGGGGCAGTGACGGTATAAACGGGACGATATAAAATCATTGGTGTTTGATTTACAATGGACGGGCGTGGTCTACAGTTCGTTTTGGGAACACTGGACTGTTTTGCAAGCAGTGGTGTCGAGTGTACTAGTGAGACGAACGTGTGACAGTATACCCGGAGATGCCAATGGGAAAGTGTGTGGGACATTGATGAACAAAGGACGTATTTTTTTTTTCTTTTCTCAGTAATTTCTTTTTGTAGTCTCTTTCTATCTTTTTTCTCCTTCTTTGCTTCTCACTTTAAACATCATTATAAATAAATCATCATAATTTGAAAATTCTGTTTAATTGAACCCTCCCATAGATTTGCTGGTCATTCATAGCAGGAAGCGTATACCCTTGGTCATTCGATACATGATTTGTTGGGCACAACAAGCCATTGTATCCTCTGACTTTATATTAAGTAGAGTCAGTCCGTGACATTCACCAACTAAACAATCCAATAAATTGTCAAAATTCATATTTTTTTCTGTCGCTCGTCGTTATGGACACTATGATTCTTTTAAATGATTTTCCATCTATGTATCCATATATCCACAAATAGATTCCAATGCAAAAAAAAGAAAAAAAAAAATAATAATAATAATAATAATAATAATAATAATAATAATAAAGAAAATCGTTATTTGTACAATTGGTACTCTTTCTGTTTCTATGTAACACTTTCCAAGAGTCAAAATTTAAAGCACTCATAATGATTCAATGCCCAATGCTTTGTACAGTATATCATTCAAATTGCCAGATCTATCAACATTTTAAGGATTGCTATTGCTCAAATGTCGTATATTTCAAAATATCTTCAACTAGGAACCCCATTTAACCGCCAACGTTCTAGTCAATCATTATTTTCTGTTGTCCGTTACTCTGGATACCATTCTGGTTTTTATCAACTTTCTCAAGGTTCCCCATCTTCTCTATGTCAGTGTCTATATCTTTCCCTTTCTTCTTCTTGTCCTCATCTTCGTTACCAAATGTTGTGTCGTCATTCAGACCTGATATATAAAACATTATCATTAAATACTTCCTATACTGGCAAGTCCAGGGTGCTTCAGCTGTCGTGTCGTCATTAGACCTGGTTAATAAAACAATCGCTAGTAAAGCGGTTCCGGCGAACGAGTACACGCAATTCATGTTTTAGATAGGAAAACGTAAAGAAGAGAAATGTAAGTATGTTAATTTATATCAATATCCAACTGCGACTTTAAGGATTCATCCATTATAATGAAAGGTACAAGTAAGTAATGATCAGGAAATGGCGCATGCAGAAAGAAATTCACACGCCATAAATCGAGGGGTAGGAAAAAACTTAAATGACACTTAGGTACTTATTAGCTGGCCTCCCAAGCCCCCCAAATATTTTTCTGTTGGCATTTTTGAGTACATTTTAACATCTATGCCCAATGTGTGCCTTAATGTGTAACAATACACGCTAGGGTGGATGCCAAGTCTGAAAATGCCCCCAGAGTCCCAAAAATAGGTCAAAGGTCAACTAAGTGCAAAATTTCAGATATTTCAACATTTTAGCAGTATCTTATGAAATATTTTCATTTTTTTTTTGTAAAAAAACCCCAAATTACATCATATATATTTGTATGGTGTAATCAGTTACAATTCATACAACAAAGTAATGAAGACTTAGGTCAAAGGTCACTTTAGTGCAAAAAATGCTTATTTTCATGCCCTTTTACAATTGTCTGTATAAACATCAGTGTCAGTGGTATTCTGATGGGGATAAAGTTCTTGTAGGTACTTTTTGTATCAATTGTGTATAGAATATGATCGTAGCAATCATTTGATACCAATTTCAGCTCTCTACAGCTTTTGGTTGCTGAGATATTGCCAATTTTATTAGTATACTCCCCTGCATATGGCTGTGTTATTTCTTTTATACATGTATCTTAAGTTTTCTTAAATTTGTGCAACGGGATAGTCAGCTTGGTCATATATGTTATTACATGGTTATACATTATTGTCATAACAATCATTTGATACCAATTTCAGATCTCTAGGACGTATGTTTGCTGAGATATTAACATTTCGGTTGGTATATCCCCTCTATTTTTCTGTGATTTTTATCAAATATTTTTAGTTTTCATCAATATTAAAACAACAAGAAAGTCGAACAATTGATTTATCTTATCAAATGTTATTGTAAGATAACAATTGTACGATTTAACATTATCGTAACAATCATTTGATATCAATTTCAGCTCTCTAGGACGTTTGGTTGCTAAGTTATAAACATGGTATACGCCATCCACTTTTCTGTGTTTTTTCACTAATATTTAAAGTTTTTATCAATATTCGAAAAACAAGAAAGTCAGATTGTTTGTGTGCCTTACAACATGGTTATAGAATATAATCCTAGCAATCATTTGATACCAATTTCAGTTCTATAGAGTATTTGGTCACTGAGATATAAGCAGTTTTATTGGTATACCCCCTTCGTTTGCCAAGGATTTTTCTCCTATATCTTAAGTTTCCTTAAATATTTGAGAAATAAGAAAGTAAGCTAGTTTAAATATCTTATCACATGGCTATAGAATATTGCAATAGCAATCCTCTGATACCAATTTCAGCTCTCTATGACTTTTGTTTGCTAAGATATATACGTTTCCATTGGTATACCCCCTCTATTTTTCTGAGATTATTATCTAATATTTAAAGTTCTCATCACTATTCCAACAACAAGAAAGTCAGATTATTTATGCGTCTTATCATAGTATTATTGAACATCATTATAGCAATCATTTGATACCTATTTCAGCTCTCTAGGGCTTTGGTCACTGAGATATCCACAATTTATTGGTATACCCCTTCGTTTGCCAGTGATTTTTCTCCTATATCTTAAGTTTTTTTTAAATATTTGAGCAACAAGAAAGTCAGTTTGTTTGTAAACCTTATTACATGGTTGTAGAATATTGTCATAGCAATCATTTGATACCAATTTCAGCTCTCTATGATATTTGATTGCTGAGATATATACGTTTCCATTGGTATACCCCCTCTATTTTTCTGAGATTATTATCTAATATTTAAAGTTCTCATCACAATTCCAACAGCAAGAAAGTCAGATTATTTATGCGTCTTATCACAGTATTATTGAACATTATTATAGCAATCCTTTGTTACCTATTTCAGCTCTCTAGGGTTTTTGGTCACTGAGATATTAACAATTTTATTGGTATACCCCCTTCGTTTGCCAGTGATTTTTTCCTATATCTTAAGTTTTCTTAAATATTTATGAAACAAGAAAGTCAGCTTGTTTGTAAACCTTATTACATGGTTGCAGAATATTGTCATAGCAATCATTTGATACCAGTTTCTGATTGACGAAGACGAGATATAAGCAATTATGCAGACATACTCCATTTTTCTAGTATATAAAGGTCTCATTAATATTCGAACACCAGGAAGTCAGTTTGATATTTATGTCTTATTACATGGTTATCAAGCATTGTCAATGCAATCATTTGATACCTATTTCTGCTCTCTATGTCTATCAGTAGCCAAGAAACATGTGGTAATATAGTTATACAACACTACTTCCTCTGCTTATTAGGGGTGGGGGTGAACACCCTGTGATTTTACATGACACAAATGTGCAATTAAGTGATCCTCTGACCAAACTGGCACCAATGGACATTTGTTCTAAGGGTGCAAGGTACATGCTATGGATATCCCACCCTAAACCCTTCAAAATGGCAATAGAGTTTCCCTTTGTAAATCTTGATTTTCGTCATTTTCATTAATATTCATGAAAATGCAAATGAGGTAATTTTTATTTAGGGCAATGACATCAACAAATTTGTCAAATAGTATTATTAGTACAATTACAATAAGCCACAATGATAGTTTAGGCATGAAATATTTTTTATGAGGTACTTGATTTTAATTGTTTCTTTTTATTCATTTTAAAGTTTTAATGAAAATTCATGACTATGCAAATAAGATATTTTTCATAACTTATCATTGAAAGAAGGGGCTATGTCTAAGCTTTAAAATGAGACCAAGTTTAATGGTCTAGGATTACAAATAATTGAGATACTTTAATTTTCTTTGTGTAACCCCATTATAAAAACGCAACTTGAATATTTAGGATACTTTAATAGAACATAGCGTAAAACGCTAACACTTCCACTTCCAGATGGCGGAAAACAGGGTTTGATAGCTTTTTTAATGTACTTTTAAAAATTATAGTGTAGAAAATTCGCCCTGGGGGAAGGGGGTATGGATAGATAGAAGGCTATAAGTTATCATAACAGGTCTTGATATTTTTGCACTCATATGACATTTGACCTAATTATGTGACCCAGTGGCAGTTACAGACTTGGAATATACCCGTATGAGTTTAAACACTTGTCAATGAATAAAATGAGCACACGTTGCCTTTAGTCAGTTCATGTTTGATTTAAGAAATACTTGATTATTGTAACGGGTGTTTGTTATTTTGCACTCATTTGACTTTTGACCTAATTCTGTCACCCAGGAGCATTTACAGACTTGGTATCCACCTCTATGTCTTTGGACACATGTCAAGGAATAAAATGAGTACAAGTTATTTATAATCAGTCCATTATTTTCCCAAACAATAATGTTTATTTTCATTTTTACAGATTTTTGCTATTTTGCACTCGTTTGACCTTTGGCCTTGTTCTGTGGCCCAGGGTCATTTACAGACTTGGCATCCACCTGTACAAGTTTGGGCACATGCTAAGGAATATTATGAGCATAGGTAGAATAATGTACTCAAAAATGCCAACAAAACCAAAACTAAGCCACTTTTTTGGATTTGGACTGCCAAGTATATACCAAGAAAACATATCGTAAGCCGAGTGAAAAGCTATCCCCCAATAGGCGGTCAACTGAACTAAAACTATAAAAACGTACATAAGGCTCAAACAGCACAGAAATTCTAATCCAAAACACAAAACAATTAGAACCACAACAGACGTATCGCCTTGGAACGATCAGTAACCTAAAATTACTGTAGGAGGGCGAGGGGGGGGGGGGCTTAAACCGATTTTACAGGTGCCAAACCTCACCCTCAACTTCTGCAGTGGTTCATTACATTTAGTTAGTTGTTCGGTTTTCGTGGGGGAATCTCTAACTTGTCAATAAATCATCAACAATCATCATTTAAATCATGATTACTACCCTGATTAATAAAAAACAAGGACTCAACAGATTCATTAAGCTGCCCGACGATAGAGATCCTTGGGCGCCGATTAAATAACTGAAAACCGGAGCAAGTTAACCCCAGTGGGCCAAGACACAGACAAGAAGCTCCGGCCCCAACCAACTAAAATGAAAAGTTTTATGTCGTAGCCATCATACAGTCAATACAAAATGATGTACAGAACTTGTACTTAGCGCTTCCACCGAATGCATGTATTTAATATTTGTGTAAATAAGAAAACGTTAATTCGCATACATAAATCTGCAAATGTCCTGTACATACTGTAAATATAGTTTGCATTTGTTAAGTATCTATTATTGAAATAACTATGGTTCTATCATAAAGACAAAATTAAATATTTTTAATTTTACCTGAGATATCCCAGACCTTGACATTGCTATCATAGGATCCCGTGAATAGCTTGGTGCCGACGACCTAGGATGGAAGAAAGCATTTTAGTGGCACAATATATTCAAAGTTTTCGTATAATTCAAATGAGTTTATATAAAGTGTATTTATATTTATCGCACGGTGTATTTATTAAACTGATATAGATCCCGGACGATCGTAGCAGACTTACGTCACAGGTTTACCATTATATACATGTATAGCCTGTTAGCTTCCTATAAAAACTGATGTTTTGGTAAATATCTTAGAGATAACAAAACCAATCACTGTGAGGAATGGTGTACCTTAAATGATTATATTATACATAACTAATCTATATTTTTAACAAATTTTACACTTTAAGGTTAAAAAATTTCTTTTGAAAAATGCCCATTTTTATAGGACATTTTGGCTGTAATGAACATGGGAGTAAGATTGTTTATGTAATAGCCTATGAGTATGCTTGTTTGTCCACAATACCCCTATCCTTTGTTGTAAAGTCTACTTTTAAACCGCATATGGAAAAACTTACACTTGGTTAGGTAAAACCAAAGAACTGACTATCTCAAGGTAAGACTCTGAGCAGTCTATTTTGTTTAAACCATATGTGCATTTGAGAGCAGCAAGGTCACATAGCGACCTACCGATGGTAAGTAGAGTCTGATAAGTCATACACAATGCAGTGTACATGGGGAAAACATACCCTGATACAGATTTTAAAATGCCATGGCTATAATGCGCAAAATGCATTTTATAATAACTGTATAACTGTTAATCTACGCATGAGTAACATTTTGTATTCCCCAAGAAGAAAAAAAAAAAGAAATGCCACCTAAAACTGTGTCAGAAAAATGGCTGTGATTGTGAAAATCTAAATATTTTGAAGCTGAATCCAAAAAAAATCTTCTTCTACAGTTGGGACAACGTATATTTGATGACTTGTCACAATGACACTGAAGCTTTTAAAATGGAAGTAAGTGGTTACTTTAAACAACATTGAAAAGAGCATATGCATTAGAACATTTACTTTGTTGAACAGTATACTATTGGACTGTCATTCAATGAAATTAATCTGCCAATAGAATTTTTATTGAATGAGATGTTTGAATGGGCAGTACCTATTGCTGTTACAATGGCTCCAAGTACTCCCCTTCATTCTGTCTTAATTTTTTGTATTAGGTTTAATAGACAAAAGCAAGAAAACAATAAGTGAAAATTCTGAAAATCAGTTTCTAGTTATGTATTGGTATAAAAATACAGTGAACTCGACAATGGAGAATCATCGACAATGGCGAATCACTCGTAAAGATATTGCAGAATTTCTTAAAACTTAGACAAAATATTATTTATTATATAACTCAGTCATTTACTTTCATCTATGCCTTGATGTTTGGTAAAAGAATGGAGTCAAAATTCCACCGGGCAATAAAATCAGGGTTGCTGAAACGCTTGACCCCTTAACTAAGATGCCTAGTTTATTGTTATACTAAAAGTAACGTTCAGATAAAATGTGGTACATACCTCGGTATAGGCATTAGATTATGGCCACTTTTGCATAACTTTATTGCCTAATATCCCTAGCTATGCAATATGGCTGTTTTTGATAAAACGTTTGACATTGAAGGTAGATATAAGTGGGGAAAGATGTACATGTAAATTCGACAATAGCGAATCATAATTTGTGTACTGAAAAGAATGTGCACAAAGTAATGATAATCTACCTTTGGAAGGCTTGCCCTGGATCCATTTGGTTTGGTCAATGGTGTAACTAATATTGGTACAAGTCGTGGTTTAACCATCTTGCTTTTATGCTTACATTAATTCGTTAGCAATTAGACATGCTTAAATCGGTATAATTGACCTTTCTGATATGGCTTTTGCTGTTGACAGTTAACGTAAAGTACAAAAGCAAATAAACACAATATTATCGAACACCATTTAGTTTCGCATGATGATGGCACCATTTGTGTTAAAAAATATCCTTCTAAAATGGTTTCCTTTGGGCTTTAGGCTATTTGATTCGCCATTGTCGAGTTTGGTTCGCCATTGTCTAATGCAGGAGGCATCATATCAGCAGAGTTATCTCCCATTAAGAAATTGAATGAATTAAAAGTACTATTTTCCTGTAAAATTGAGATATGTTAGATGTTCTTAGTACCAAATAGAATAACATTCCCATGGTCGTGTAGAAAATAATAGCGTTTGACCTCTTAGTGATTCGCCATTGTCGAGTGAACTGTAACATTGGAGAAATAAATTTAATTTTATCATTAATAGTAAGCCAGAAATTTTGCAAAACATCAGTTTTTATAGGAAGCTAACAGGCTTTTTTTTATACATATCAATGAAATAAATGTGCCTCACCAATAGGAACAGGCGTGCCAGTCATATTTATAACGGTAAATCTGTGTAGAAAGCCTACTGCGATCGTCCGGGATCAATAAACAGAAACAGACTTAGGTATAGTCTCATTAATATGGATGTTATTATTTGTTTCATATTAAACTGAACTTTGCCGTAAGATTAATAATCATGAGCTAACAGTGAACATTTGACATATTATGACATTGTGTAATTGACTCCTCCGCCAGCAAGGTATTACCACGCCCACCCCGCTATTTCCTTAGACAAACATTGTGTTTTTGCACATATATTTACCTGTATAAAACATGTGTTGGTTTGTTTGTCTAACCCCTTGTTGTCTAACCGTCATTGGCCGTTAGCTAATGTTCTGATTTGAATGTTCAATTTAAAAATGAATATTACTGATGGGTGGTTTGACGGAGGACTCAATTGTACGATGGTACTTAAATATGTACTTTAAAATCTAAAACAGATGTTTCTGTAGGTACGTGTTAATGTACACAAGCGAAAAGGCGATATTTGTTCATCACATTTAAGCATACTCGTTCCACCGCTTTTCATTAAATATTCATCCAAATTCATGCTTTCATTCGGAACAAAATTAATTATACCCCCGGCATTTATGCCGACGGGTATATAGTTTTCGCATTTCCGTTCGTCCGTTCGTCCGTTCGTATGTTCGTTCGTTCGTTAGTTCGTTTCTTCGTTCGTAATTCCGGAACGTTCGTAGAATTTATGTCAAAGTTTTGGTTAAAGTTTCTCTAGAGGTGTATATCTCATGAACCAATGGTCAGAAACTATTCATATTTGGACCATAGGTACCCTATAGGGTTTGCTTTGTTTCCATGAGTTCGGACCCCAGGGTCCATGCCCGGGGGTGGGGCTGGAGGTCAAAATCTAGGTCACCTTTAAAATGTGCTGTTTACAATGTTAATGTTTCTTCTCTTAAGTTCATATCTTAACAGACAATCATAGGAATGTATTCTTATATAGTTCATAGATACCCTTTAGGGTTTGCTTTCATATTCAATGTCGCCAAATCCTCGTTACCGTCCCCAGGGGTGGGGCTAGAGGTCAAAATCTAGGACACATTTTATATGATATATAACATGATAAACGTTCTGTAAATCTGTTTTCTTGACATCCACTAAGTCTTGCCAGAACGCATTCATACTTAGACCATAGGTACCATGTAAGATTCAGACTCTAGGGTCTATGTGCGGGGGGTGGGGCTAGAGGTCAAAATCTAGAAGTTCTTTAATAATTGTATTTTCTGTACTTTTTTTACTATCATGTTAATCATTCATACTTGCCCCATAGGTACTCTATAAGGTTTGCCTTGTTTCTAATGACATTAGACACTAGGGTACATGCTGGGGGTGGGGCTAGAGGTCAAAATCTAGGACATCTTATTTTTTTTTTTTTTTTTTTTTTTTTTTTTTTTTTTTTAAGAATGACATTCTACGAGGGTCATTCAGGAATTAATGACAATGATTCCATTAAACTTCATTCTTAACACTTGTGTGTTTTTCATATACTAAGAACCAAATTTGAAGATGTATGCTATTCAATGGTTCCTCCAAAAGTTCGCTAAGATGCCAGTTCTGTGGTTGCTAGGCAACCAAAGAATACAAGGTAAATGAGCTTGGACGCGACATACTGTTGTTTATAAAAGCTAGTACTTGCCTGGATGGAAGACCAGTATCTTGGATATGTTAACAACATTTCATGAAGATTAAATATGTGGTTGTTTTAAGCAAGACTGTCAAAGGTATTGATCACAGTTACACTGTACACAGAGTTTCAAAATGAATCAGCACCGTCTCCAGTTCAAATTTAACTGTATCAAATCTAGCTAGTCTTTTTAAAATCTAATACTTGTTCCATAACAGTCTCAGACTTTTGAATTTTTGTTTTTGTTAAGAATCCATAGGAATACCTTTAAGATTAAACACATCACTAGCTGTTGGAATTTATTTGATTGTTTCATTACTTGGTTTAAAACACACTGTTAGGCTCAAATTGGGTTTATTTTGTCCTGTTCTGCAAATCAGGAAATTGACATAATTGTTACGGTTGCCCTTGCTGACCTCTAGTGCTTTCATTAATCATCAAAAATCACTGATAAGACTGTCCAAGCAACAATCCTACACGTTTTTCTTACCCTACCCCCATACAAAAATAAGTAAAAATTGACTTTTTCGCGTCCATGGACACTTCAGGAGCCATATTCAAATCAGCATAGCGTCAAATCTAGACATGATAAAAGCACAAAATTTTCAGCACGAATGCATAATATATGTGTCCACATGTAATATATCAAATAAAGCCGAGCTTAATTATACCTTCCGAGATATGGATCCATTGTCATTAATTCTTGAATGACCCCCGTAATTTCATTTCAACGTAGGACCTAGATTGGGTATACACGTCAGCTCTGTATACCGCTCTAAAATAGATATGTCATTCTAAAACGACACTTCCCCATGTTTGTATGTAAAGTACTTTACATTGCTTATTTCTAAAATGTACTTGATGAGGGTGCTGTCTTTCGTTGGTGATGTGAGGTTCAATGTCAGGGGTGAGCATGTGCCGGGTTGTTTAGGTAGGGGGTAGGGAAGGGGGCTTGGTGGTTTCTAAAATGTACTTGATAAGGGTACTGTTTTTCGTTGGTGATGTGAGCTTCAATGTCAGGGGTGAGCATGTGCCGGGTTGCTTAGGTAGGGGGTAGGGAAGAGGGCTTGGTGGCTATCAGCCGGGGGTATACGTGCCTCTCAAGGCACTTTTTCTAGTTAAGGAATGCCAAAATAGTTTGAAACCCAATTAATCAATGAATATAGCTGTTTAGCAATTTTGACAACTGAAACGAGCAACCTACGTGTACAACATATTCCCGTAAATTGAGAAACTGTTCACTTTTTCTGGAGGTTAGTGACATTTACTAATCAATTATTTATTCTGAGACTTCAAGGAATAAAATGAGCCGCGACGCGAGAAAACCGGTCTTCGGTGTTTCCGACCAGGTCCAACATAAACCTGTCTGTGCAGTCACAGAAAAGGGCTAGAAGCTTGAAATTTCGGATTTAGGAAGAAGAGGGATTGCACTATCCGTGTAGCGAAAACAATGGCGTTGATCAGCTGTGCAGTTACTGCACAGCTGATCTGCGCCTTAGTTTTCGCATAGGCAATAGCCCCTTTTTCTTACGATGCGGCTCAAATAAGAATAACCCCCAATACCCCATTTTATGACTACAATCATTCGTTTATCCTTTACTTTCCCAAAACTTGACAGCTGAAACTAAGACCAACTGCCCTTTTAATGAAATAAACAACTGCCCTTTTAATGAAATAAACAACTGCACTTTTAATGAAATAAACAACTGCACTTTTAATGAAATAAACAACTGCACTTTTAATGAAATAAACAACTGCACTTTTAATGAAATAAACAACTGCACTTTTAATGAAATAAACAACTGCACTTTTAATGAAATAAACAACTGCACTTTTAATGAAATAAACAACTGCACTTTTAATGAAATAAACAACTGCACTTTTAATGAAATAAACAACTGCCCTTTTAATGAAATAAACAACTGCCCTTTTAATGAAATAAACAACTGCACTTTTAATGAAATAAACAACTGCACTTTTAATGAAATAAACAACTGCACTTTTAATGAAATAAACAACTGCACTTTTAATGAAATAAACAACTGCACTTTTAATGAAATAAACAACTGCCCTTTTAATGAAATAAACAACTGCACTTTTAATGAAATAAACAACTGCCCTTTTAATGAAATAAACAACTGCCCTTTTAATGAAATAGAACCGGTGCGTGAGAAAACCAGCAATTTTGGGTTCCGATCAGGCCCGACACAAACCGGCCTGTACAGTCACAGAAGCAGGCTAGAAACTGGAAATTTCGCATTTAAGAAGAAGAGGTATTGTACTGTCTGTGTAGCGAAAACAAAGGCGCTGATCAGCCTCGCGGTTACCGCGAAGCTGGTCTGCGCCTTTGTTTTCGCATATTCAAATTGTTGGTTTTCTCATGTGGCGGCTCAATAATTAAATCCACTCAAATGCTCAACAGACATGTCAGTTAACAGTATTAAGAAAACTTGCCCATGAGATATAGATCTACAGAGATTTTTTCAGCTGCAGAAATTGAAAATTTCATCGAAAAGTTTTGATATTTTAAATCATGTTGCTCAAAACATTGATTGTGGGTACACGTTAGAACCCACAATCTATGTTTTGAGCAAAAGTAAGAAAAATATCAAAACATTTCTACTGCAAATATTCAATTTTTACAACATAAGAAAACTAGGTTTATCACATGGGCGGGTTTCCCTAATGTCACTCAATCCATCAGACAAATGACAATGGGAGGTATCGACAAAAAAGGCATTGACAACATCGGTTGTGCAGTTTGTTACCACACGTATAATAACATTATATCACGCCAACATGTCCGTGGAATGTTTACCCCCTTATACCCCACTATTATATAAGAAGACTGGGGTTTACAGGGGCATTCATACTTATTTCTTTCTTACTTTTGTTCTCAAACATATATTGTGGATACACGTTAGAATCGCCTCAGCCCCAGCGAGGCGGTTCTAATGTGACGGGATAGCCTCCCTTCGAAATATGCAAATTTCAAACTCGAGACTTTGTGAATCGAGTAAGTGTTAGGTATATAGCGCAGTAAACCACCCTTGGTGGATGAGCATGCTTTTCCACCTACGGGGTTTGCTGTTGCTCGGCTTGGCTGTTCGTTACATTTGGTGGCAGCGGTGGGATAATGACAACTGCCAGACCGGGGTTGCCTTACCCATGTAGTCCCCAGGCCAAGACTCGGGGCGAGTCTTCTCGGAGGGGGAGGTAATGTGACGGGATAGCCTCCCTTGGAAATATGCAAATTTCAAACTCGAGACTTTTTAAATCGAGTAAGTGTTGTGTATACAGCGCAGTAAACCACCCTTGGTGGATGAGCATGCTTTTCCACCGACGGGGGTTGCTTTTGCTCGGCTTGGCTGTTCGTTACACTAACGTGTACCCACGATCTATGTTTAGAGCACAAATATAAAATAATGAAAATTTTTCTATTGAAATTTTCAGTTTTTACAGATAAAATTATTTTGTAAATTATTTCATGGATATGTTTGCGTAATGACACATACCTGAAGTGACGTCACCATTAACGTATGACCTTTAAACGCCCTCCGCACGCTACCAGATTTAGAATCATAGGCATGTGCTATGGTATCACCTGACCCTGTAAATACTGGCAAATAAAAGGGAGGTAAGCATTAACTACTAGATAAGACAGAGAACTCCAGAGAAACTAATATAAAGAACAACTAATGTAAGTATACTCATCACAATAACACACCTAAACACAGCAAATCTATACTAAATGTTAGAGGAAACTTGAAATGGCTGATGGCACAGCAAACGACTCAGGTGTACAGACCTTCTTTATGGGCATTGTATAATATATGTGACTTCCATCTAAACTTTGGTACTTATGACACAATCTTCTTTATTATTAATGCGTAACCAACAGTGGGTGCAAATAGGTCAGGCCTACAGGAAATAATAATATCATTCGCTGCACGACAAAACCAGAATATCAGGAAAACATGTCCGTGTAATGAATACCGCTGCATACCCCATTGTCCAAAATATAGATTATGGGTACTCGTTACAACCGCCTCGGCGAGGCGGCGTCGAGGCGGTTCGAACGTGCACCACAATCATGTTTTGAGCAAAAATAAGAAAAATGTCAAAAATTTTCTGCTGAAAGTCAGACACTGGCTGTTATATAACCAATTTGATTAATCAGCCATTATCAATTATAGATTGGGAAGGAGGAAATAGATATATAATTACGAATATTCTATGTTAGTAGTATCTAAAACTAAAGATTGGTAAGGAAACACTATAAGCCGCTAGTCACTCTATGGCACCATCTACAATAAAACAATTTCTTGCACACCAGACAGAAATTGCCACACTTTTTGCCTGGGTGATAAAATTGCATCTCACCCAGGTGTTCTCACCCAGGCTAAAAAATACGCAAAACCTTGAAAAAAAAACAAACAGATTTTTGGGGTTGTTGTGCAAGAAAAAGAATCTAATATGGTGTTCTGTTCTAGATGGAAGTTTCCAACCCTCGGGATGACCGTGCTGAGCGGAACCTCGGCGGAGCCTCGGTTCCGCTCAGCACGGTCATCCCTTGGGTTGGAAACTTCCATCTAGAACAGAACCCCATATAAGATTCTTATACTATACTATAATATATAATTATCCTCTTGACGTGGATGCATCAGGAAAACATGTCCATGAAAGGTTTACCCCATGAAACCCCACTTTTATATAGATCAACTGGGGTTTGCAGGGGTGTACCTATTTTTCTTATTTTTGATCTGAAACATACATATATGATTGTGTGTACTCGTTAGAGCCACCTCGGCGAGGCGGTTCTAACGTGTACCCACAGTGTATGTTTTGAGCGAAAACATTAAAACAAAATAAAAAAGAAATTTCAATGAAATATTCATTTTTTTTTTCTTCTAAAAAATCTCTGTATAAAACATGGACAAGTTTTCGTAATGATTAGGAGGGAGTATGACAGTACTAGTAACTTCTACAGATGTCATACGGGAACACACAGTCTAAAATCATCTACAAAGAAAAACAATCTACACCATTCTCTTATTAACCTGTATGGCATTTATAGCCCCCTGGTGACCCTTAAAACTTCTCACGAGGGTCCCGGATTTACCAGCAAAACATCTAGCTATGGAATCGCCGCACCCGGAGAACACTGCAATCAATTTACATTCACAAGTTAAAACTTGTCAAATCATTGTAACTACATCTATAATATAACAGATACAGTTGTGATTTGATTCTATTCGATACTGTTATGCGACGGATCGAAGACTGGGCTAATCTTTAAAGTAGCTCGTGTTCTTGTTACGATAAATTTCTAAATAGGCTCTATTATGTTATATGAAATGCGCACGTGCTTCACACGACACTGAAAAAATGTCTAAGACAAGAAACTTGGTTTTTTGTAGTGTTTACAAAACTAATGTAAAACCGGTACGGTCAATATGTGTTAACTATAGTATGGCAGCATGTTTGCATGTAACAGTATTTATTTTTTTTTGTGCTGTTGGCGCCTTATGTATGTTTTCATATTTTTAATTAAGTTAAGGTAACTGAGTGGCCACCTATTGGGAAAATAGCTGCTCATTCGGCTTACGATATGTTTCATGGTATAAGTGCCTGATTGTTAGTTTGGTTTTTTCCCACCTCGGTTTTTGGAGTGGGAATCTCTTTCTGATTGCGCTTTTCCTGATCTTTGCCTACTTGTACCTTTTTAGTACAGATTATAAGAATCTTAAATGAGTGTCAGGGATGGATCGGAAAATCTGCCCTGAGGCTCGCCTCGTTATGCCAAACAGTTACTGTAACCCAAGGGACAGATTTGTCTATCCATACCTTAAACACATGACAAATTCTTTTCCTTGCACTCCATAATGCAAAGACGCTTGATTTTAAAACATGTAACATTTACATTGAAAAACGCTGCAATCGCGTATGAAAGTTTCTGACGTCGTTGTAACGTATACGCTTAACGACAAAGTTACGTGACGTCCTACAGATCCAATGTTACGTGCTCGCAGAGTAAGAAAACCAGAGTTTCTACCCATAACAAAGACAATTTTCTCATGCAAGAAGAACCTTTCTCGTACAACTGCGTGGACTCGTTTGACATTGATCCATAAAAGGTCAAAACTGAACTATAAATTGTCATCTGATTCTTATAAAACCCTCATCGAAACCCAAAGATGAATTCATATTCTTATCACCTTTCAAACGATTTTAGACGTTTGAAGCATAAGCTTGAGTGTGATTAGATCGATGAAATTTGCAAACTCGCCGTCTCGTGGAATGCTTAATGACGTCAAGCGGTTTAAAGATGATTATATCCGATAAAGATGGACCACTTAATAGGATATTTCAACCCATTCATGACGAATGGATTCATCCATCATTATCATTTGGTAGAGTTCATCTTAATGTTTAGGGGTTTAAGGTTGGATTTTAAAATTCTATTCCATTTTTTATGAAAAACGCGTTATATATATACAGCTTCTGAACAAAATATCATGCAGACCTGATTTTCATTCAAAATGGCTAGTACAGTAATTACAAATACGAAACGCAACCAATAAAGCCCATCTTTCATTTAAATCACATTGACATTGTGTCGGTGACCTTTTCATATCAGGGTACAAACTCCGTTTCAATTAATGCCGTACACTTGACCGCTTGTCTACTAGGCCATCATACTGAATCTTAATTGCGCAAAAATACCCGAAATTGCACAATCTGATCCATACTAATGTTACCTCCTTTTGAACGTTTTCACTGCTTCCAAAGGATCAAACTTTTATATTTTATTTACTTTATTACTGCGGTATAAAAGAAACATAAATGATAAATAACGTACCTAGTCCATCTTTCATTTTAATCACGCTGACAGTGTGTTTGTGACCTTTATATATCCTCGTGCAATCGCCAAACTCTGTTACCCACGCCCTTCCGGTGTGATCTGAACTTCCGGAATATAGGATTTTGTTGATGACCTGCAAAAACGAACATTAGATAATTGCTATTAATTTCATTTTATTTACACTTTAATATACTTTAAATATACAAATTAAAGACTAAACCAATGCATTGTGGCAGTCATGTGGGTCTGATTTTTGCTTTAGGTCAATTTCAATTGATGTAACAATAATGGATGTTTCTTGAGGTGTATGCCAAATGTCATACCTCTGCCGGTGTGATTGCCAGTTCCGGAATTAGTTTATTTCCAATTGTGACAGGGAAAAAAAGCTACAGCATGTGTCCTTTCCATATATCATCAGGAAAACATGTCCGTGAAATGTATACCCTCTTACATGTATGTATAAAAGCTTGGGTTTGCATGGGTATACCTATTTTACTATTTTTGCTCCAAATAATAGATTGTGGGTATTCGTTAGAACCGCATTGGCGAGGCGGTTTTAACGTGTATCCACAATCTATGTTTCGAGCAAAATTATAAAAAAAAATCAATTTTTTTTCTGGTGAATTTTTCGTTTTTATAGCTGAAAAATTCCTCTGTATATTGCTCGGGCAAGTTTTCGTTATAAAATATTATCTGTGTTTGATACATGTACTGACTGTGCTTACTAAAGCCTGGTTTCCACGGACAATTTTTCTTTGACGAAGATTATGATGGTCGGTCCAGTTTTCGTGGTACTTATAATTCAAAGGCAACTCCAGCGTGATAAAAACAGGTCAGGTCTTAAATAAATATGAAATGATGCATAATTATCCTTGGTATTGAATGTCAAGTTTACCTTTTTATTGCAATTCTGTTTATTGCTTAGGCAAACGCCATTTTGTATGACGTATTGATCTTTGACGTCATCAAAAGTAAGGCACCAGAATTCGTGGGTCATTCAAAACCAGACTGTCAATTTCAATACTTCAAAATTTTCTTGATATATTTTAATGTTTCATTATTTTATTACACCTTGTGAATTGAAATAAATAATTTTGAAAATATTTCACTGTCGGATGTGATACTGAAAACATTTTAAAAACAGCTACTCATTTTGAATAAAGCATGTCCCATATTAAGATTCAAATCAATGAAAATTATCGAAAAGCCCTCATAAAAACAATCTTTGTTATTTTTCTTGCACAATGTGGATGGTAGATACCAGTAAATGTGACATCTTGTGAGAAAATACAGTTTCAGCTGAAATGCAAGTAAACCACGATAACTGGAACCCCTATGAAAACTGGGCTAAGTACCATATTTGTCATAGAAACTTTAGCAATGACTTTGCGTTCACAAACAGCAAAGATTTCTTATATTACTTAGCTCGCTCACCTTTGTCACAGATATTCACAGAATTGAGTTTACACGAGCATATTTTTCTGCGACAAAGGAACATTTACCGTGGGAACAAGGACATACATACTGTATATCGTATTGCTTGCAAATCTCCCGTAGCATGTACATGTACCGGGCACGTTCTCATGCATATTCGGATAGATCTGTCTTCTTTACGAAAACTTGCCCATGCAATTTTTTTAGTTGTAAAAAAGCTGAAAATTTTCAGTAGAAAAAAAAATGATATTTTTCTTAGTTGCACAAAACTGACGAGTATCCACAATGAATGCGTCGGATAAAAATAAGTAAGATAGGTACACCCCCATCAAAAACGATTTTTTCTATATAAATATGGGGTTTAAGGGTTAATGCTTTTCATAAACATAATTTACTGGTGTAAAATTGAGTTTCCATCTCCATTTGACTTTTAAGTTTGGAAGGACGCGTATCAAACATCAGGAAAACATGTCCATAAAATGTATACCCCTTAAACCCCACTTTTACGCTCGTATATAGTGAAAATTGGGTTTGCAGGGGTATACCTTTTTTTTCTTATTCTTGAACCAAAACATAGATTGTGGGTACTCGTTAGAACCGCCTCGGCGAGGTGGGTTCTAACGTGTACTCACAATCAATGTTTTGAAGAAATATTTTAAAAATATATATATATTTTTTCAATTGAAATTTCTCTGTATATTGCAAGGGCATGTTTTCAACATGATTTCGTAATGAACGGACCCAAATGTCTTATAGTTACAACATGACAATGATAATTAATGACAATATGGCATGATCAGTGAAAATCACAAAATATTTCTTTCGTCATTATCTTAAATTAATATTGATAACTAATTTCAGACTTCCTGACCTTTAACCATTACAAAGACACGCACATGCAATATAGTGATAATTTCTTTAGCTGTAAAAATTGAAAATTCGTTGAAAAAAATGGATATTTTTAATATTTTAGCTCAAAACATACATTGTAGGTACACGTTTGAATTGCCTCGCCGAGGCGGTTCTAACGAACACCCACAATGTATGTTTTGGATAAAAAAAAAATAGAATTATTAGGTATCCCCCCTCCAACCACAGTTTTTCTATATAAAAGTGGAGTTTAATGGGGTTATTTATGAGACGACGTGCTTTCCTGATGTTAATACCATGACAATGATAATGACAAAATAACATGATCTGGGATAATAATAAAGTTTTCATTCGTCATCAGTTTGCATTAATATTGATAATTCATTTCAGACTCCCTGACCTGTAACATTGTTTGTTATTAGATATTGCATTAGCTACTATGACGTTATTGATTGATAAAACATGGTTCACCAAGCGTGGAAAAATAAATGAAAATCAACAATATTTTCATGATAGAACAAATGCAAATATACCATGAGTCACGGTAACGCGTGTTTTGCTGCCTTAACCAGATCTGTCACGTTTAACATTCAAGCAGAAATATTCTTGATCACAAGAAACATGTTTCAAGAAGCGTTTAGTGTTGATCTTTATCTGAAGATGTCGTTAAAAATAATCCAGAAATATAGATCTAAAATTTGAAAATAACTATGTTCATCGTTGCTAGAATCTTGACAGGAAACATGCCAGTGCCACAAATATCCCCATTAACCCCACTTTTATATCACAAAACTGGGGTATATAGGGGTATACTTATTTTTCTTAATTTTGCTCCAAAATATGGACTGTGGGTGCTCGTCAGAATCGCTTGGGCGAGGCGGTTCTAACATGAATTCACAATCTATATTTTGAACGAAATAATACCATTTTTTTCTGATGAAATTTTCATTTCAACAGTTGCCCAAAATTCAACAACAGTAAATTGCATAATGGGTAAATGGGGACGAAAAACATTCTCAAAGTCCAACATGATTTCTGGAACGAAACATGAAAACCCAAACGAATGCTGTTAGTTGGCGTCCATTTGCATTAAAAACGCGATTATTACACGTCAGTTTAACGTTTATCTAAAAAAAAACGTATTTTTACGCGTAAAATTGAAACAAATTCATTTTTTGAACACATTATATAGGCACGGGACTTACGTAATTGAATCATAAAGTTTGAAGCTGTAATCGAATGCCTCTGTGTTTTGAGCGCTTCACGTTTGGCGTCAGCGAAAACCGTTAGCGCCTTAAACCAATGTATATTTGGCTTTTTCTTGTGCTTTAGGTTGCTAGTTATCATCGGAGATGCTTTTCTTTCACAAAATCCCTTTCTTGTGGCTACTGTTAAGTTTTCTTTAGAAAGTTTTAGCAAATAATTCAGCAAAAAATGTTCATGGATAAATACATGTACTGTTTATCGTGTTAAGATTAAGGACAGTATGTTTATTTTATGTTTCAGTTCATTTTTAAATCAGTTTAAAGCAAATGATAACCTATGTAAAGTGTTGCATTATTAAAGTTCGCCAGAATATATGGCAATTTTCTCCCTTGAATGACAAAGGCAGTTGAATCAAGATAGCGACACCTACCTGCATGCATATCACAGAGCCTTGATGACCAGCAAACAACTTTAGTTGCTCCCCTTTAAGCAGATTCCAAGATCTGATGCTGTTGTCGGTACTTCCGGTGAATAACACCCTTCCCATAGTGTCAGTAGCCATACAAGTTATCGCCCCTGTGTGACCCTTGAACACCTTAAGGCACTGTCCAGTCTCGAAATTCCAGGTTCGTGCCGTGAAGTCAGCCGAACCTGTAATCAACATGTCTTTAGATCCGTCACCTCCGTCAAAATTGTCTTCCACGCCCTCTTCGTCGTCTCCCGGAATGAAAATTAAGGGATAAACACCTCGCTTATGTCCCCTGAATACTCGTATGCACTCACCCATATCGAAATCCCAGCACCTTGCTGTGCGGTCGTAAGAACTTGTGAAAATAAAATCCCCGGTACATATCATTCTGTATATCACGGAAGTATGACCGCGCATGATCAGAACACACTCGCACGTGCTAACATCCCACTTCCGGACAGTTTTATCAGCACTTCCGGTCAGAACGAAACAATCCTCAATAAGAATGCAGTTGATATACTCCTCGTGACCGCGCAGTATGCCGATACACTCGCACGTGTTAGTTCTGGTGCTCCAGAGCCGGGCGGTCTTGTCTTCACTCCCCGAGGCCAGCACGCTCCCGTCCTCGCTCAGGGCCATACAGTTGATACCCGCCTCATGGCCACTTAACGTCTCTAGTAAATAACTCTTCTTCTTTTCTGCCTTTGCTTTGGAATTACAGCAACCCATTTCGATGTTTAAACCGTAAACTTTTTAACCATATATTTTTTAGTAAGTTTTTTGTTTGCGAGCACTAGCCTTCGAGTATTTTACGGGAAAGAATTTTTGCCTGTGTCAATATATAACCTATGACTCTGTGCGAAAGGGTAATCAATGTTCGGACAAAGTAGAGAAGTCAGCTTCTAGGATTCGGGTTTTCGTCCGTTTTTCCATGTTTATCCAGCATCGTCTTAAAATCCTGTAAGATAAGCATATACTTAGTGGACGTTAGAAACGCGATCAATGTTCCGGGGTGGGGTGTATTTGAAGACCTCTACTTGATTATTGTCCGTGTATTGTGAATTTTTTAATGGCAACATTACAGTTTTGATCACCAACAGTGTACATAACGTCATCGTAGTCTAAACGTCACGTTGACTTCTTCAATTTTAATGCAACATCACGGTTCCCGGGTATATAATAGTCAGGTTATTGAATGAATATCGTAAAATATCCGGAACTCGTTCGTATGAAGAAAGAATAGAGGGATCAGGAATCGATGCAATTAAATTTAAAGTCCCAACATAGACACCAGCTCGGGAAAAATACATAAAACACGACCAAACATTTTCCGACGACACACTCGAAGAGCAGAATGACTAGCTTTTTCCCAACAAGGTAGTCATCCGGCTAAGATTCAACAGGAACGAAAGGCAACGAGTACGACCGAGAGGCAGGCGCAATAAACAGTAGTATAATGAAGATAAACCACTTATGCTGGGACATCGATTATCGCTTTTACTGGGGACAAGTATGATAAAGATAAACCAATTTTCCTGGGACACAATTTATCGTTTTTCTGGGGACAACGCCGAAAACTATTTTCCTGGGAACATCCTCGAAATCATAAAGAAAGAAAATTAAATAAAAACAAAAATAGTGTTCAACTGGCGAACACATGGAACAAAAACTTTTGATGTAATTAAGGGGATGCCGATTGTTAAAATCTAATACTTGTATAATTTTACCTGTATAAAGAAAAATGACAATTTTTCCAAGGAGACTGGATATTCTTGAAACATTCTTGTATGAGTCATTCAAACATCGAATACAGATTATTTTATGCCCAAAAACTCAGCTCTAGAGGGCTCAGCAGCACGCTTATCAGCATTGGTCAAGTTACTTCCTGGTTTGATTCCGTTGTCATCTGTCTGGCATGCTGGATAAGTTTTACTAAAAGCTACCACCATAAACATGATCTCCAAAAGCCAGACTACAATCTGTGAAGGTTTGTCCACTCGGAGATGATTTTTCTCGGGGAAAACATGGTATTTATCATATATGCTGAAAACCTTATACAGCAGATACAGTAAATAGTATGATTTCTCCCAAAATATTGACTTTTTGTTCAAAATACTCTCACAGATTGTAGTCAAGACATTGGAGATCATGTTTACAGTGAAAGCTTTTAGTAAAATTTATCCGGCATGCCAGACGGATGACAATGGAATCAAACCAGGAAGTGACTTGAACAATGCTGATAAGCGTGCTGCTGAGCCCTCTAGAGCTGAGGTTTGGGGCATAAAAGAATATGTATTCGATGTTTGAATGACTCATACAAGAATGTGTCAAGAATGCCCAGTCTCCTTAGAAAAATTGTCATTTTTCTTTATACAGGTAAAAATTATACAAGTATTAGTTTTTGACAATTGGCATCCCCTTAAGTTAAAATCCCAACCACATACACCAGAAATACAGCGATTATCATTGTCATTAATAAAACCATTTTTACTAGGATAGCGAAATTACCATTTCTTTCAGTACAGCGAAAATGTATAAGTGATTATTAAAAAAACTGGCTAACACATGTATTACACAATGTTGCTGCAAATAAAGCCAAAACCTCGACCCAAAGATACTAGGCGGGAAGGAGAGCATTTCCACTGGTTCATCAAGATGTACATTCACGAAAGTAAACAAGAGCCCAACAAGAAAAGCAGCAACTTGATCATAATAAGTCAAAAACACCCCGACGAGCACAACAGACAGACAAACGGACAAAACACGCAACATGAATATACATATTAACAGAACCGCCTTGGAACGGTCAGTAACGAGTACTGGGGGTGGGGGGGGGGGGCTTAAATCGATTTTGCAGAGCTCTCATCCTCGCCCTTTAGTCTGTTGATATTTATATCAAAACAATTGTTCGATTTCACCAAAAGCTTCCATATCTCGTATTAGTGACGTCACTTGCGTACATTGTATTTATAAACAGTTTCTTTAATATATGGACCCTATCGTGTGATAAATTATAATGTAACTGAACGGTGATGAATAGGACGTTGACAAATAGTACAAATACAATCCCAAACACCGAGATACACCAAAATCGAGAACTCAACAGTAATATAGACGCTGGAATACTGGAGCAAAAGAAAGCTTATGTTAAATCCCGGTGGACCCGACCAGAGACGAGTTTTAGCACGTCATCCAAACTCAAAGTCAGGTCCCTCCCGCTTATAAGACAGCTTTAAGTCAGGACCGTCATATATTCGGAGGTCCGACCCACCGGCGTGCAACTAAAGTGGAAAGCAAAACATTTACATGTAACCAGGTCCTGGTTAAATTCTAAGCATGCAGTGCGTTGCATTACATTTAAATTGTAGCCAATTGATTATCTTTTTAAATGATTTAGAAACGTTTGCTCATTTAACATTTTTATTGAATACATTCCATTTTTTTTTTCTAAATTTGTACCTTAAGTCGCCATCATACTCGGATTCCGATATACCTTGTAGTAAAAGTATTTTCAATCCAACATTTAATATTAAACACTAATTCGAAATGACGTCGATAAAATTTGGAAAGTGCTTTACAAAGTTTATGACACCGATAGCCTTGTTTGAGAAGTTTAGCTGTCAAAAACCTATTTCGCATATTAAAATCAAGAAACTCTCGCAAAACGAATAAGTTGAGATATGTAAACTCCATAAGAAGGTGCTCGTGGAATATCCCCATCCAAGAATGGGAAATTTACAATATCAAAATCAAAATCATCACGTTTGTCATAGATTTTGGATGAAACAAAGCCATTAGAAATAGACAAAATGTAAATCCAGAAATGGGGCCTCGGTCTAGCTCAGAAGGATAGATTTGGCTGACAAATCTATCAAAAAAGGGATTGTCAATGTTAAGCAGGTCATCTAAATATCGGGAAGTTGAATTAAATGCTTCGATTATATCAGTTTGATTGCTGTCTGAGAGCGACTTCATGAAGTCTCTCTCGTAGCAAAATAAAAACAAATTAGCTAGAAGAGGTGCACAATTTGTTCCCATCGGAATACCGACGATTTGTTCCGAACCGAAGAAGGCGCACGAACTTTATACGATAACCTATATTTATTATGGCGCATGAACATGTGCGTGCCAGATTATTTTAATTATTTTTCTATCCATTTTTTTTAAATTTTGAAAAAAATCTAAACTCAACCTTGTTTATATTATCAACTATTGTTCATGTATAGTACAAAACTTGTGGATTACATTGTTTGAAAATTCTGTAACATCATTACAAAAACTTGCCCATGCAATATACAGAGATTTTTATAGCTATTAAAAATGAAAATTTTCAGCAGAAAAAAATGGTATTTTTCTTATTTCTGCTCAAAACATAGATTGTGGGTACACGCTAGAACTGCCTCGCCGAGGCGGTTCTAACGAGTACCAACAGTCTATGTTTTGGAGCGAAAATAAGAAAAATAGGTATACCCCTGCAAACCCCAGTTTTTCTAGATAAAAGTGGGGTTTAAAGGTTAAACATTTCATGGACATGTTTCCTGATGATGCGCGACTCTCTCCGTACAGTTGTATGTCTACTAAGATCATTTAGAGAGGATATCGCCTTACCGCTCTTCATCTCTTGTGTCTAAGAAAGTTTAAAAGCACCCCTCACACGTAATTCTAGCGAAATGTATAAATATAATGAAATTCATGAAAATACCATTTTAAAATCGACCAAAATAGAGAGACTTACCTTTAATAGTTCGAAATTTGTTTCCAAACGAATATATCAGTCTTTATCGAACAGAAATAGAAGGAAAATGTCATTAAAAGGAAAACAGTAAAAAGTCGTTGATTTAATAGGCACAACAAATAGACTATTACAGCAGTTTAACATTAATTATTCAAAAAGTTCTCTTGAGTCTGGCGAAAATCAATATGGCCGAACAAGTGACGTCATCAGGCTCACCTGGGAAACTTTTACGAATTCCGGTACATGAAAGGCGCGTGCTTTCTCCTTTGGAAAACAAACTTAATAACAAAAGCTATTATTTAGACAATTTATTGAATTTCTAGGAATTCTAGCGTCCCAGGAACAATAACGGACAAATTCCAATAAACATATTGGCTGTGACCGCGTTTTATTGAAGCCGATATTAAAACTGTCCTATTCAGGTAACCAATTTCATAGAATCAGTCTATTGATTATCAAGCGTCCCAGGATCACAGTCGCCATGGCGACGGGTAAACTTATTGAGTTCCGATTGAGGTGTTGCACATCAGGATAACACGTTCATGTATTATATCTCCAGGCACACCACGTTTCCTACATTTTGTACAGAAATAAACCTCCTTGGATTGTGGGCACTCTTAAGGGCGGTCCTCTCATGCACCCACGATCTTTTGCATTTGGCAATTTTAAATAACTTATAAAAAATAAATTGAAAATTTTCAATTTTGACTGTTGATAAAATTGCTGTATATTGCATGGACGTGTTTTCATAATGGTTCCGATTGAGGTGTGAGATAATACAGGTATTGTCGTCTGTAGCGTATTGAAGTAACATTACGAAAACATGCCCATGCAATATACAAAGATTTTTTGTGCTTAAAAAATTGGAAATTTTCAGCTGAAAATTTTTGATATTTTTCTTATTTTTGCTCAAAACATAGATTGTGGGTACACGTTAGAACCGCCTCGCCGAGGCGGTTCTAACGAGTACCCACAATCTATGTTTTGTAGCAAAAGTAAGAAAAATAGGTATACCCCTGTATATACCAGGTTTGCTATATAAAAGTGTGGTTCAAGGGGATATTGATTTCACGGACATGTTTTCCTGATGAGTTTATTTACAGTTCATACATGTATCATTATTGCTAGAAAATCCATGTACTGTTCAGTAACTCTCGAATTTGAAATTTGATTCGGAATTTACTTGAATGTTTTTTTTTTTTTTGGTCTTTGTTTGGTCATAATGTGAAAATAAATAAATAAATAAATAAATAAATAAATAAATAAATAAATAAATAAATAAATAAATACATAAATGAATAAATAAACAAATAAAATAAATAAATAAATAAATAAATAAATAAATAAATAAAATAAATAAATTAATAAATAAATAAATAAATAATGGCTACTGCCTTATTATTTTTAAAATATTTTGCGAAAGAGCTGCCACTCAGATGACTGTCTGATAAAGGCAATTATAGTCCCAGCCTACGCCTAATCCTTGTCTCATATTTATTTAGAAATATTCTGTTACTATATATTCATTGTCTGTATTATATGTTGACAAAAATTCGCAATAAATATGTTTTGTAAAGCAGTGAAATGAGCTCCCAAAATATGGCACCCACCCCCAATGGTTTTAAGAGTAGACTCAATAAATGTTGGCATGGCGTCCCCATGTCCAACATCTGATGCTATATTCCCGGCGAAAGAACAAAGACATACAAATACATCAAAAGAGGTTGCATAGCCTAATTAGATATAAACGTCGTAAGAATCATGTAAGAAGCAAAATGTTCTCTTGTGCAGGTTGACCCTGCAGGGGTATCAAGTATTTAGGCTTTTTTAGCGTCATGTAAAACACGTCTGCTTTCCCTACATACATTGAGGGAATAACTGTATTCAAAATTTCCATTTGGGGCGGTAGTATATCCGACCCCAAATGAAAAAAAAATGAATATTGTTATCCCCATTCTAATGTGCTTTTTTAACTATAAACATCGAAAATGCATCGTTTTTCCACGAAACGTTCAGCGTCACGAGTGACGTATAACCACGACATCAACCAATCACGAGCGACGTTGAACATGATGTTGGGTTTCCGACGGTATGTCGCAGAATATACTGTCGCAATTTTTTGACGTTATCCAATCAGATGTCGCGATACATTCTCAACTGCGTTAGAATAAAATGTATCCTTTGAAGCCATGTGATCATCAAATTCGTATGAACGATATAGGGTAACCAGAAGATTTCAAAGAGTTCAACAAAAGTGTTCCATCAGGAAAATATGTCCGTGAAATAATTACCCCATTTAACCCCATTTTTTATGTAGTAAAATTGGGATATACAGGGGTATATATTTTTCTTATTATTTTACGAAACCCATAGATTTTGGGTTCTTAAACACAATAACATTTTTGTGTTAAGCACATGAACGCCTATTCACTAAATACAAATTCACATCGAAGAAAATCGCTAAAACAATCAATTTAAGTCCGAAGCTGTTAAGTTGCGGTGCTAAGAAATGTTCCTACGATGAGCTCCTCACATCGTTCCGATTTTGGTAAAATCCTATCTAGTGAGTTTTGCTGAGATCCAATTTTCGCCTACCATCAATATCGATTGCATATCATTTCATACAGTATTTCTTGCTCAACGATCCTCAAATTTTTAACCAACATGCAACGTATAGCAAACTGCTTCCGATGTTCAATAAACATCAAATGTTTAGAACGGCAAGGGGGTTCTAACGTGCCACCACAATCTAAGTTTTGAACAAAAATAAGAAACATATATTAAAAAATCTAATGAAAATTGCAATTTTTACAACTTAAAAAAATCTCTGCATATTGCATGGGCATGTTTCGTAATGAGGTGCCGCTTTATTCCATCCGTGGCACATGAACATGTTCATTACGAAAACTTGCCCATGCAATAAACAGATATTTTTTTAGCTTTAAAAATTGAAAATTTTCAGCCGAAAAATTGTTATATTTTTCTTATTTTTGCTCAAAACATAGATTGTGGGTACACGTTAGAACCGCCTCGGCAAGGCGGTTCTAACGAGTACCCACAATCTATGTTTTGGAGCAAAAATAAGAAAAATAGATATACCCCTGCTACCCCTGCAAACCCTAGTTTTGCTATATAAAAGTGGGGTTCAAGGGGGTAAACATTACACGGACATGTTTTCCTGATGTGTTATGCTAGGCGTACGTGTTTCTTTCTGTTTGATGTTAGCCGGATAACTACTTCTCTGAGAAAGAACAATCCATTTTGTTTCATGCATGTTTTGATGTTTTTATATCTTGTACATGTATTTACTCGTCATGAGTGATTTTGAAAAAATGGATACATTCTTGCTAATTTGTTACTGAAGCAATTTCGCGAATTTTCACACGGGTGGAGGCACTTGTCTTTCATCCTCCGGATGATGGTCAGGATTCTTAATAGAATGTACTGTTGACCAGCGTAAGGGAAAAGAGGCAACCTCCTCTCTTCCGGTTAAAACAGTTAAAGCATCAGGTGTTGATTGTTAAATAGATAAAAATATGGTTGTCCCTTAGATTCTGAGAGCCACTTTGTCTGTGACTGACCTTTTCCCGGTCATTGATTTTAAAAATGCCTCATTTTATCAATTTCTATCAAGCACTTTTTGAATTGTTAAATCAAAAATGATGATCATACTCGTAGCTGTATAATTTCAACATTTATTTATGCCGTAACATTATACATATACAAAATATTCTTCTTTTTTGTGGATTGTCATTGATCTGTATTCTTTAAACTATCCATGTACACAATTTTTGTATTCAGTTTCTGATTCTTAGTCCTAAGTGTTATAGTTGGCCTGCCGTGCTGTGTGCTGTCCCGGGGGTTGAATCTCATCATGAGACTACCGATATACCCATCTGTTACTGTATCCTGAAAGAAAGAGACAGACTTATACTCAGCTAAACATGTACAAGGTCATGTAAGGATCGACGTTTCGTGGCGGTTCTAACACATTACCACAATTTATGTTTTTGGAGTGGGATCATCTTTGTGATTGCGCCATTTTCTGATAATTACCCACTTTTTGCATTGGTGTTTTTCGCAGAAGACCCCATGACTCACAACACATTATTTGGTCATTACGAAACCATGCCCATGCAATAAACAGAGATGTTTTTTTTAAAATGCAAAAGATATACAATTTCAGTAGACTGTTTTTATTTTTTTTTCTTATTTTTGCTCAAAACATAGATTGTTTGTACTCGTTAGAACCGGGTTCTAACAAGTACCCACAATCTAGGTTATGGAACAAAACTAAGAAAAATAGGTATGCCCCTCAATACCCCAGTTATGCTTCATAAAAACGGGGTATAAGGAGGGAAACAATACACACACACATGCTATTCTGATTACCACAGAAAGAATATGTTTCTCACCCCAGCTCTAGTTTTGGCTTTGTCGTTGATCATAGAAGGAGACGCCCCAAAAAAATCGTGGTATGCATCCTCCTCAGATCCGTATTTAACAAACTTCGTATAAAACTGGCTTCTAGTCCTGACCTCGAACGCATCTTTCATCAATCGTTTGAAAGCCTTGGACCCTGAAAATTTAACGTATATGTAACGTATAAAACAACTGAACCCATATTTGATGAATGGATTCATCCATTGTTATCAACTGGGTGAGTCCACCTTCATTTTTAGGGGATGTTAGGAGTGATTTTATTTTTTATCTCAATTTTCGATGAAATTTCTCTGTGCAAACAGACTAGCCCTAGCTGGGACGCCGCATGGGACGCCGCAGAACGCGGCGTCCCATCTGGGGCTATACTGTTTGCCTATGTCCCACAAAAAGGACGCTAGGCTTGTAGGAGTTAAACCCATTTAATATTTGTTTTATTTTCGTCTCCACATTGTCCAAATCATCTGTCGAAAAATAAAAAAAAAAAAGAACAGAACAGAAAAACAGAAAAAATAACCAAAATTAATGCTACTATTTGATTTGATTTTTAATGTAAATGTGACAAATTAGCCGCCGCATCAGAAAACCAACAATTTGCATATGCGAAAACAAAGGGGCAGATCAGCTTCGCAGTAACTGCGAAGCTATCAGCGCCTTTGTTTTCACCACACGGATAGTACAATTTCTCTTCTTCTTAAAATCGAAATTTCAAGACCTGGTCGGAAACATTATGTATATCTGTGATGTTTTAAAACCAAGATCAGAAAAGATAATGCCCAATTCAAGCTTTGGATTCGTTGCTGATACCTGGTCGTCGTTCACATAAACATTTGCATTTTTATCAGGAAAACATGCCCATGCAATATGTGGCCCCTTGTACCCCGCTTTTATTTAGCAAAACAATGGTATACTGAGATATACAGTCCTATTTTCCTTATTTTTGCTTCAAAACATAGAGTGTGGGTACTTGTTAGAACCGAGATGTCAAGGCAATTTTAATGAGTACCCACAATCAATGTTTTGATGAAAAACAAATATTAGAAATATCATTTTTCCACTGACATTTTTTTTCAATATTTTTAATCTGAAAAAAACGAAAAAAAAAACCGAAAAGAAAACATTGTATATTTCCGTAAATAAATGTCTAACCTGGACCTAGAGGAGAACGTGGCACCCTGTCTTGGTGAAGATCTGTAAATTTAATGAGTACAAAATTAAAACCACTATTAATCTCAAATATTACAAGCGGCAAAAAAATTACACATGAAGTGCTACGAGTAAATTTAAATCCCAAACCCAGACACCAGGCAGGAATGAAATAAAACTCTAATATTTCACCAGAATCTTAACTTTACTCAATTATATGAAAATAATAATAAAAGAATCCAGCGATGTAGCTATCCGTCTAGCATCTACTTAATCCATCAGGAAAACATGACAATGAAATTACCCCACTTTTATATAGAAAAAAAAACGGGGTTAGCAGTGGTAAGTTTTTTTTTATTATTTCTTTTTGATCCAGAACATAGATTGTGGATATTCGTTTGTTCCTCCTTTTTAAGGCGGTTCTAACGTGTACCCACAATCAATGTTTTGAGCAAAATTTTTAAAAATATCATTTTTTTTTCTAATGAAATTTTCAATTACATTGAAAAAAAAATCTATGTACATGTATATTGCATGGGCTAGTGTTCGTAAAAAAATGATGATGAGCCAATGGTGAGACAGAAGAACAATCAAGATAAAGTTAAAAATACTCATGTTTTTCTTTTTGCGTGTAGATACACTTATTGCTATTCTTTATGCATGTTAACACTGTCTACTTCCTGACAGTACAATGTACTTTTTTGAATAGCATCAACACATTTATTATATACCATTGACACTACCCATTTTCCTACACAAAAATACAAAATCTTGTATCACGCCTAACCTGACACGATTCTGCATCACCATCCTTATCACTACCCAACAATATTAACTCCAGATAATTTATATCGGAATAGCAACCAGAGTTATAATTGATTTAAACATATTTTATTGCTTAACATACATACATGTACAAGCAAAAGGGTCGGGCCACAAGTTCTTCTAACCTTAGTTACGGCCCTTCCCGACAACGAAAATAACATTATAAGCAATAATACAGATGGCGTTCTCATAGTCATGTAAAAAGGTAATAGTAATAAGAAAAGTGATACTGAAATTACATTGTAGTGGAAGAAAAGTAGACATATAATAATAATAATAATAATAATAATAATAATAATAATAATAATATGAAAAAAAGAAGAGGAGGAGGAATGAAAGGAAGGTTAGTAAAGAATACAGAAAGTACACTCAAAATGATGAGAATTATGTAGTAGGTAAAATAGAATTATAATTGTCCTATTTTGTAAAACAATAACTGTTTCAGAAGTGTCATTCTTCGCCTGTCATCAAAAGAAATGTAAGTACTTTTTCTAGCTCTGATGTCAAAACTCACACAGGGTTACGTCATCATAATTTTGGCGCAACGCCGGACGGTACGCCATCACAAGATTGCAATTTTAAGATTTTACTGAATTCTCACGGCGTCATTGCTGATTATTTTTGTAGGTATGTAATAAAAAGATACGATGGGTATATACATGTGATAAACGCGTTCATACTTCAGTAACTTGATCTGATGGGTCGGATCACGTCTCGTAGCTGAGCCGGGAAAAACCGGATCACGCTCGTCTTCGACTCGATGTGATCCGACCCATCAGATCAAGATACTGAAGTAAAAATGCGTACTATGTATCAGCCCAGTGTTTGCAGCATATTTTAATAATAATAATAATAATAATAATAATAATAATAATAATAATGCATTCTTCACTATTCTAAAGCAATTTCGAATGCATTGCGACTGTCATGAGTAACGTCGACTGTGATTGGAAAAATACCTTTGTGCTGTTTTTGTATATCGACATTTTGTCCACTGTCAGAAGTTCCGGTATATGCGGTGTCGTTGCCATCGACATAACTAAGTACCAATGACACATAAACAACAAACAGAATTCTTATCGTAGTCATTGTGTAATCTGAAATTTATAGATATTTGAGGCGCCTCGTGGGAAAACCAACATTGTGGTTTCCGAACAGGTCGGACATAAACCGGTCTGTAGAAGCACAGAAAAGAGCCAGAAGCTTGAAATTTCGGATTTAAGTAGAAGAGGAATTGTACTATCCGAGTAGTGAAAACAAAGGTGCTGATCAGCTTCGCAGTTACTGCGAAGCTGATCTGTGCCTTTGTTTTCGCATATGCAGATTGTTGGTTTTCCCATGGGGCGGCTCATTTAATGGTTTGAACAGAATTCCTTTTGGGTCATTTAGTCAATCAACACGATTTCTGTATAGATGTTAATGTAGCGTTTTTACATTCATTTTAACGCTCGGTGTGGCGTGTATCGACGTTGAAATAGCTTTTAAATAAACGCTTGCGTGTAAGGATGCATTTTGAATGATATAAGAATACCACCTGCTCTTGCATACAAACATGATACCATTTGTTTGTTTGAATTGAGTTTATCCGTCCATGTCAACATTTTTCAATCATGTCGGGATGGAGCCAACGCTCCCTTAATATCAAACACTACTCCCTGCAGTTTGGGTTGGTTTTTAACAACCGATTGATCATTTATTCAGTATTGTCCGTCAAAGCTTTAGTTTCCTTGGTATCTATCCATCACATTTAAATGTTTAAAGTTTCTACAAAGTACAAAAAACGACGAAGGTACACTGCGTTACACTATATATTATTGCATAGATTTTTCTGCCTCACAAAGCGCTTTGAATTCAGAAATATAGAAAAATATAGAATATAAAGACATACCGATGAAATATGTATTGTCATTTGACCCTGGAAAGTTAAGGAGTTCATACATGTCACAGTGTCAAATTTCAACATATTATATAACCAATTGTTCCTCCTCACAGTAAACAGTTGAAGTCGCATCTTAACAGCCGATATTATATATATATATATTTGGATCTATTTAAAACCATGACTGATTCGAATATGCATTGTAAATTATTGCCAAAGAGGCAATTTTATATGGGGTCGGTATCGTACATTGTACTTTAAGAACACTTACACATCAGTCGCCATGCTCATAGTAGTATCGTATTTCTGTGTTTATGTAAAATATGTGATAGAATTTCTATTTCATATTATGATGTTATCATGTATTCAATTTCAGAAAAAGCTTTCGTCCTCAGTGAGTAAACATGGTCAAATGTTCGAACCTCAGCTACACGGTTTGAGCTAAGAGTGTGTATAGTGGTCACCTAAAATCGATTTCTGTTCCAATACGGCTCTTTTGTGATGTATCTTCTTGTTTTTTTTTTTTTTTTTTTTTTTTTTTTTTTTTATCTCTCTCTCTCTACATCTGTTGTACGCACCATTCATTACGAAAACATGGCCATGTTATATACAAAGCAAAATAAAGAAAAAATAAGTATAACCCTGCATGCGCCAGCTTTTTCTATATAAAAGTGGTATATACTCATGGTATAAGTACCTGATTGTTAGTTTGGTTTTTTCCCACCTCGGTTTTTGGAGTGGGAATCTTTTTCTAATTGCGCCTTTTCCTGATCTTTGCCTACTTGTACCTTTTTTTAATGGGGTATATATATTTCACGGACATGTTTTCCTGATTTGAAATACTTTGTTGATGCTATCAGCATGGCGATACTTCTGTTGTGGTGCTATTTGGTTCATGTTTTGGTGTTGATGTTTGTTGCTATTTGGACCTTATGTACGTTTTCACATTTTAGTTTAGTTCGGAAGAGGGAGCACCTATTTGGCAATAGCTGCTTACTCGGCTTACGATATGTTTTTGTGGTATAAGTACTTGGTGTTAATTTACTTTTACCCACTTTGGTTTTTGGAGAGGGAATATCTTCCTGCTCTGTCTTTTTGGGAAAGAGTTAGCTAGCTTTTCATAAGTTTTTTTTAACAGTTTTGTGATGCACTGTATTTTACTTTTTTCTAGCCTGGTGTCTCGGTTTAAAATTCACTTCAACGGCATTTCATTAAAATTCCATTAATTAATAAAGGAATTGACTTTATTGATTTACCAAGTATATTCCAGGACAAATCAGGGTCACAGTCTATACCTACGTACTTCCAAAACTCCTATTATTTGTTACAAATATAACAAACCAATCAGAAATACAATTTTTAATTTCATTAAACTTGCTTCTGATCTTGGTATCCATGCTAATACTCCTAAGTCTTGAGAGTGTAAAGTTTCAAAATATCTTTATCAACCCGCCGGACATATAGTAACTGGAAAGGGCCTGTTACAGGGTATGGGAAAATAACTTGGGAGTCTACCCACGCGTGGAATTTAATGAAATTATGTGCATTAATTTTCTTGGTTATGACTGCTATAATAATGGTGTATTCCCTTGTAAATTCAATCCCACTGGCAAATTATGACGTAATATATGACGTCACTACGATAGCTAAGGGCACCCCACTTTAAACGTTTCTATAGTGACCAACGATTTATGAAGCAAATGTAGGAAGCTTTCCATAAATAAAGTAGTCATTGGTAAGTTTGCTGATACTATAAATGACTTTGTTGGTATCAAGATGGTGGCGGAGCAGTCATTTTCATGTACACAAAACCCAATTTTTCACATGCTTATTTTAAAAGAGGTAGAATTTGAATAAAAATTCTGTGTTCCAGTCTTTGTCAAGATACCATTTTAAAATAAAAAATGCCCACATATGTAAGGAATATATTCGTGAAATTTCTTGAAAATCGTGGACCGGTAACATGGTGTTTTGTTACATTCATTACACACGACTCTTATTCATCAAAATGTTAACTTTTTCACTTATAATTACAAAGTACTTTAATAAATGATTTAACTGTAGGAGGTTTACTGTAGGCTTATTATAAGCAATCTATATTCTTATAGCATGCTTTTAATGAAACCCAACACACAAACCTTATACCCTGTTACATAAGTTACCGTTTGGACAGACTTAAAATTATTTAAAGATTTCAATAAAGCTTTGTGTTAAAACATCAACTTTGTAAAACTGCAGGGTTATATTATTGATCTTCCTGAATTCAGAAGTTGTCTCTCGGTACCCTTTCAATTTGTTTCATATGTTACATTTAGCGCAAACATGTACTGTGAATAATTTTCATATTATACGATCTTTAAGAGCTGAACTTTTTCTTCTTATTTTAAAAGGATGTCATATATAACTAGTTAATACACATGCTAAATCATGGGGCTGTTCAATTGCATTCATCGTTATCCATTTTAATTAGCATGTTACAAAATTATAAATTAAGAAATTACATTTCATTGAACATCGCAATACATGTACCGCGTTATTAATGTCAAGAAAAGATTATAAGCTCATAACCCAATCTGCTTTTCTGGCATTTATTCGTCATTCAATGTTTTATTTTGCAGCAAACCCTATCTTAGTACTTTTGCAGGCTTGTGACACTATGAATTGATTTCCAAATATAATATTGGGTTAAAGATGCTTTTAAGTGAGGGCCTTTCGGAACCTGAATTTTATCGTGACTTGGTTTACAAATTTAAGAAACTTAAAGGAATTAATGATTTTTCTTTTCAGTTCAGAAAAATCATAACACGTTACAGACGTATAGGTTATAACTTGAATGTTATGCGACAGTCTGCATGCTTAGTTTTTAACCCAATCATGGTTGATAACTATGCTGCCTTCTTTAATTGCTCGCCGGTGGGTCGGGCGTCAGACTATATGATGGCCTCGACTTAAAGCTATTCATTTTAGTTGGTTGGGGCCGGAGCTTCTTGTCTGTTGCTTGGCCCACCGGGGTCCAACTGGTGTTTTTCTTTTTTTCTTTTGCTCCGGAGTTAGAAGGTTATTCGGCGCCCAGGGATCTCCATCGTCGGGCAGCTTACTTAATCTGTGAGTCCTGGTTTTTGATTCATCAGGATGTTTATCATGATTTATTTGTTTGTTCTTGATGATTCATTGACTAGTTAGAGATTCACCACGAGGACCGAAGAACCCGAAGAACTAACTAAATGCTATGAACCACTGCAGAAGCTGAGGGTGAGGTTAGGTACCTGTAAAAGCGGTTTAAGCCCGCCAGTAACTTTGTGTTACTGATCGTTCCAAGTCGATACTTCTGTGGTGGTTCTTTTTGTTTTATGTCTTGGTGTTTGAAAATTTTTTGTGCTGTTGGCGCCTTATGTATGTTATCATATTTTTAGTTAAGTTAAGGTAACTGTTACGTGCCAGCGTAACTAGAAGATTAAGGAAACCAACAAGTTGGTTAGCCAGCAAAAAGCTTTGTTTAAAATTTAACAAATCTATTTAGAAGTGATTTAACCAGTAATTACATGTGAAACAAACAAAAGCATATATACAGTCAAACAAAAATGAATGTACAATACCTTTCAAGATGTTAATTCCCTCAAAGAATGTCTGAATGTCCCTCAGAATTTTTTAACACAAGTCTGTATCAGTTTCTGATCCCAAGAATTAAAGTTTGTTTCAAAATAGCACTATGTCCCAATCCAGAATCGAATATCACAAAGTAATCCAAGAATAAGTTTAAATTCCAGTAAGATAGATTTTGACTTCTTAATAGTAACAGTACCCAAAGATTGTCCTTATGAAAATTTGTAGCCCTTATATAGCACTGAGGAACATTCAGGATTCTTCCAGCAAATTCTATGATATCATATACTAAAAATAACAAGTTGTTTACCAAAATTTAATGTTCTGGAATATTCTATAGAGACCATTATCCTTCCAGAAAATTCCACAATATTCTTTTGACATAAAAAAGATTTCTCTAGAAGATTCTACATCTTTTCAGGTTTTTCCGGACTTTTCCGTCAAAGAACAATTTGAAATTTCTAGAAAATTCTGAAGTAAACAACCTGTTTATGTCCAATATTTGGGACACTAAAACTAAATAATTGCTAAGGACAACAAGCAAACGTCATATGTGTAACATCATACTTTCCTGGGCATACTCCCTTGGGAAGTTTACCAGTACTGAATGCACATCTTTCAACAAATGACTGTCATACATAACACTTCCCCTCTTCAAAGAAAAGAAAGTTTTATAAAATAAAGCTTTCTTTTGCAATACTGGATAATTGTATACAATATGTTTAGCAAAATTTGTGCAAAACTAATCAAATACAACAGCACAAAGCTGGACATCAGCATTGTAGAGGCACTTAAGCTCTGCTTAGGGTGTCTGGAATGATATTATTTCTTCCTCGGATATGTCTGATGTCAAGATTGTGCTCTTGCAACATGAGACTCCACCTGAGTAAACGCTGGTTCTTGTTTTTCATTTTATGTATGAAAGTCAGTGGATTGTGGTCACTGAAGACAACAATTGGTGCATGTGAAGAAGCTAAGTAAACTTCAAAGTGCTGAAGTGCAAGGATTAGAGATAGGCATTCTTTCTCTATGGTAGAGTAATTTCTCTGATGCTTGTTAAACTTTTTGGAAAAATAACAAACAGGATGGTCAACACCATTGTCATCTTCTTGCAACAATACACTGCCTGCACCAACATCACTGGCATCTACAGCCAACTTGAACTCTTTGTCAAAACTTGGTGCTAAGAGAACCGGAGCACTTCTAAGTATGGCCTTGAGCTTATCAAATGACTTCTGGCAGTCATCTGTCCAAAACATACTTGGCCTTCTTACCAAGCAAGTTTGTCAGAGGCTCAGCTATAGCCGAGAAGTTGTTGCAGAATTTCCTGTAATATCCAGCCATACCCAGAAAGCGCATCAGTTGTCTTTTGCTAGTAGGTACAGGAAAATCTGAGATAGCCTCAACTTTAGAAGCTCCGGTATCTCGTAAGATTTTGATAGGGGTAGACTGGGCAGAGTCACTGTTAAGTGACACAAAACCATCTGATAAGAATGGTTCATAAATCTCCATAATAGAATCCTCAGAGACTGACTCTTTACAAGTTCTGGTCAGTATAGGGTTTTCTTCCTGGATACAAGACTGTGGTTTAGCCTTTAAGGAGGTGAGGCCTGTCGGTTTAGCACTATCTAGATTTTTTCTTTCTTTCTTTCGTTTCAAAATTATAAGTGATATAATATTTCAAATTGCGATGGAAGGTTCGAATGTCTGAGTGTCATGTACACTTTGGACAATGTTAAAAATTAAAATGACAATAACCGGATATTATTTAAGCTGATGTTTTATTCAGTTTAAAACTTCCCTTTGCAGATTGGTTCAGTTCATATGAAACGGACCAATCAATAGGTGGGGTGAAAACGGGAGAACCCCAAGAAAAAACACCTGGTACATCCGCAAGCAGAACTTAATTTGTCTCACATGTGGCAAGTGCAGTGCTCGAACCCCCTATTTAAGCGTTTAATAAACACCCAATGTCAAGTGCCACAGATATTTAAAAAGACGCTAGGCTTAAATGAGTTAAGGACATGTAATACCTGCCGTGACTTATTTGGATACACATGATATTGCAATCAAGAATATTAAAATAAATGTGTTTAATTACACTCTTTGTATTGCGGTGTATCTCGATTTTGACCTCTTAATGTCAGCTTTATGAAAGATCAGACTAGTCCATTTTGTAGTACATGAAAGAATGTTTGTATTGAGGTTTAAGGTCCTAGGCAACAATTTTTGTCATGAAACCACTGCTTTGTGTGTTAAATCAGATTTCAACAGCTTTTAAAGTGTAACAGAATTACCCAAGTGTATTTACAAAACTATTAAATCCAGAATTACCTTTCCGGTGCTTCTATGCGGACTCGACAAAACTTTGATCCGCCAGAGATCACACTCGCTCTATATATAATACTTAATTTTGAATAAACGTAACATTCATCAGGAAAACATGTCCGTGTTATGTATACCTCCTTAAACCCCATTTTAGATCTCAAAACTGGGGTTGGCAGGGGTATATATATTTTTCGTATTTTTGCTCCAAAACATAGATTGTTGGTACTCGTTAGAACCACCTCGCCAAGGCGGTTCTAACGTGTACCCACAATTAATGTTTTGAGCAAAAATAAGAAAAAAATATCACAAACTTTCTAATGAAATTTTAGATTTTTTACAACCATAAAAAATTCTGTATTTTGCATGGGTATGTTTTCATAATGTTAAATATGGACATCGTCCGAATAAGATCATGACCGAAGATTACATTCTTTATTCGCGTTCACTGATCTATTTTCTGTTTATACATATAAACAATTTTGGCATTTAATTTCTTGTTCATTGTCAGAATAAGATCATTATCTTCATTCGCGTTTACTGATCTAAATTTTGTTTATACATATAAACAGTTTTGGCATTTAATTTCTTGTTCATTGTCAGAATAAGATCATTATCTTCATTCGCGTTTACTGATCTATTTTTGGTTTATACATATACACAATTTTGGCATTTAATTTCTTGTTCTTGGTCCTGAGTGTAATTGTAGGTCTGTCGTATTGTGATCTGTCCTTAATGTTCAGTCGTAGCATTGTATTTCCTATATAGGCATCTGTTACTGACTCCTGCAACAAGAATGGAAACTTTAACCAATAATTACAGATGTAGATGGACTTGCGCATAGCTAGGTAGTGGTTATAAAATCAGCGATTTTAAGCGCTTGCAACGAAAACAGTACAATCGAGAACAGTTTTTTTTTTCAAAGAAAAAATATGAGCCGCCGCATGGGAAAACAAACATTCTGCAGAGGCGAAAACAAAGGTGCAGATCAGCTTCACAGTAACTGTGAAGCTGATCAGCGCCTTTTTTTCGCTACTTGGATAGTACAATTCCTCTGCTTTCTAAATCCAAAATTTCCAGCATCTAACAATCTTCTGCGAATGTACAACTCAGTTTATGTTGGACCTGGTCAGAACCCAAATTGTTGGTTTTCTCACGCACAGGCTCATATACATATTAAAAACTTTGGCATACGGAAGGATTACATGATTTTACTGTGTGTATTTCACATAAAAGGTGATTTAAAAACAAAAAAATCGTATGTTCTTAGATATGGTGTCTGGACAGTAGGTCTGTGATCAATATGTTTGTACTTTGTCATTTCTATACGCCTAATAATATACACAAAATACTTACTCCGGCTTTCGATTTTGTGACTTTGTACAAGCCAGGCTTGGTTGACCAGAAATCGTCAATAGCATCTTTTTGTGTGCCAAACTTGATGTACTTTTTATAGTAGGGGCTTTTTGTCGGTACAGGTATTACATTTTCCAACAGAAGCTCAATAGTCCTGGCCCCTTAACAAAGAGTGTAAATATATTGTTTCTCACCTTCAAATTATTAAAATTGAGCCGCAGCATAAGAAAACCGACAGTTTGCATATGTTAAACCAACGGCGCAGATCAACTGTGCAGTAACTGCACAGATGACTTTGTTTTCGCGTCACGGCTAGTGCAACTCATCATATGTTTCAGGCTTCTAGGCCGCTTGCCAGTTTGTATTGGACCTGGTCGAAAACCAATATTGTTTGTTTCTTATTGCGACGGCCCATTGATAATTCAAGCAATATTCGAAAAAAGTTATTATTATGCTAACAACAATCATTATACATGTAGTATACTTAAGGAATAAAGAAACGCAACAAAAATTTTGGGTTATTGCAGGCTGATTTTAATGCAAGCCTATTATGTAACTGATATTATTACACGAAAACAATATCTAAACGTCACATTATAGCAAGTAAAGACACTTTCAAAAATTGTTGGTTACGTTTACTTGATGAAGTGCGCATAATCTCACAAATTAACAGTAGCACAATAGCACAGCCTGGAAACAAGATCAATTAAAAGTAAATTTGAACCAAAACCATTTGATTCTTTCCAGAACTGTTAAAAGTGATTACAGATGTAACCATTTATCCATCGGAAGCAATAGGTTATGACTTTTTTACGTTTAAAGTCACAAACGCCAGTGCCAAAGCAAAATTTCAATGGTACATGTGACGTCATTGCTGCTTGAAACATTAATAAAACTTGCCCATGCAATATACAGAGATTTTTTAAGCTTTAAAAATGGAAAAATTTCAGCTGAAAAAAAAAGAAGATATTTTTCTTATTTTTGCTTAAAACATAGATTGTGGGTACACGTTAGAACCGCCTCGTCGAGGCGGTTCTAACGAGTACCCACAATCTATGTTTTGGTGCAATATTAATAAAAATAGGTATACCCCTGCGTACCCCAATTTTACTATATAAAAGTGGGGTTTACGGGGGTATACATTACACGGACATGTTTTCCTGATGAATCATCTAAATGACTTTATTTCTCATTATTCATTATTGTGCACGTTTGCATTCCGTTCATCAGTTTTTAACGCAACGTGTGATTTCCCTTAAGTATGCAATGACTAAACTCTTTATTGCACATGATCGAGTCGACGCCAGATTACCAAGCATTTACAATAGTTGGCATTTTCACTTTCGTCCCAACGTTTACGTCGTTTTCAATGATTTTTGACGTTTTGACGCTATTGTTTTGAATGATATGAGGTTTTCTCATTTCATCACATGACAAAAGCAGTCTGCAAGGCCTATCATAAAAAGAATTTATTAAAACATCAAATACAAACGCAACAGTTGAATTCTTATTTGTTGCGTATTTAAATTCCTCAAGTGTATTTGTTATTAATGAAATTCATAAATTCTTCTGCCTCACCTAAAACAAAAATCCAGACTATATGTCCATGACACCAGTCCTGCTTTTGATTAATCCCTAATGCGAGATCTAAAAAGGAACCGGTGTTAAAAAGGTACAAGCAGGCAAAGATCAGGAAAAGGCGCAATCAGAGAGAGATTCCCACTCTAAAATCCGAGGTGGGAAAAAACCAAACAGGCACTTATACCATGAAACATATCGTAAGCCGAATGAGCAGCTATTTTCCCAATAGGTGGCCACTCAGTTACCTTAACTTAATTAAAAATATGAAAACATACATAAGGCGCCAACAGCACAAAAAATTTTAAACACCAAGACATAAAACAAAAAGAACCACCACAGAAGTATCGCCTTGGAACGATCAGTAACACAAAGTTACTGGCGGGCTTAAACCGGTTTTACAGGATCCTAACCTCACCCTCAGCTTAAACCTTTTTTGTTTATCTTCTTATTATATAAGTGTTTACACATGAGGGTGGTGAATAGAAAACAGTAATAACAACAAAGAGATCAAACATGATTTTCCATTCATTTGGACTCGAGGGGAGTGTTGAAAACCGAAGGCGTATGTTTATGAATGACAAAATCATTTTGATCGCTATTATTGAATAAATTCTTCACAATCAAAAAAAAATAATGGTGCACTATATATTTTACGACAACATCACATTTTCAACCGCGTAAAAAACTTTCATTCTTATGCTCGTTCCGGGCTGAGTTCCAGGCTAGTTATGTTAGCACGTGCTTTGCGTGGTACCTGGTAACCAGCATAAATAAAGGCGGTGTATTAACAAAACGTGCGCACGAGAATCGCCTCATAAATACACGGCTTTTTCTTCGGTAATATACGCCTGTTAATACAGTGTGTCACGGGTATTTCAGCTAAAAAGTATAATAGGTATGACTGCATAAATACCAGTGTCACACGATATTAACAGCCATATATAAATGGAATTCTCGTGAGCACGTGCTGTAGATACATGGCCTTTGCTTTTGCTTGTTACATGGCCTGTCGTAAAATTGACGTCATTTGATTTAACGTAATTATATTGTGATTTCATAATGACGTTGAAATTTGTCCCGAAGGCAGCATTTATAAAAAAGTTATAAGCTAACGTCATTTTTCCGCGCCATTTTAGGTTCATTGATGTTTGCAAAATCTGGACAAAATCTTCATTTTTTTCGCATTAAATAGTTGTATAATGCAATACTAACGATCAAACATGTTCTTTCTGGTGCATTAACATCTGCTGGGCCCTCGCTTTTTAGGCTCGGGTTTCAACGCCTCCCTCGGGGCCAAGCAGTTGTAAATGCATAAAACATGTTTGATCCCTATATTGTCCCAAATCGATACAAGGATATCATAGAAATCTAGAAGTATTCTTAACGTCGCTGTTTTGATCTCCAACCTGAATTGTATTACCTTTTCCTAGTGCAGCCCGAGGTGACACCCTGCTCTGGTGATCTGAAAAGACAAACATTGTTTGCATTATTATAAGTGTATCACGACTTTTTTTAAATCATAGATGTTAAACTCTGGCGGACTGGTGTATGCTGTGAAATAATTCGACAAATGAATTACTTAATATTTGTTTTTAATTTTTACTGCATCATAATTCGTGCTACAGCCGATTCGAGCTTATATCGTGGCTAATCGTCAGCATAGAGTCGAAAGATAGTTGCGACGATGGTGTTGCAATACAATGAAGGAGTCGCAGATATAAATTCAGTCATAATATTTTGTTTGTTTGAATTGATACTTAATGTCCCATTCAACAGCTATGGTCGGGACGTTGCCTTCATGTTTTGGGAACTTTGCCCAAAATTTGGATGTCATTACATGTATGTCCAAATAATGATTCAAATATAACCGCCAATCTAATAAGGCTCATGTGTACGGATGGTTTGACTCGAATCACTTTTCCAGGGCAGGCTCAGATCTGAGCGGTTAACCAGTAGTCAGATGACCAGTCAATAGGGTAGAAGCTTTGCCTCGAGGCCCAAGCAGTCCATCTCTTTCTTTAGGCTACTGTAACATTGATAGTACATGCCCATTTTCTTTTACATTAGAATATGTACAATTAAACAATGATCAGGGAAAGGCGCAATCAGAAATAAATTCCTACTCCAAAAGCCGAGGTTGGAAAAACTAAATTGATAATAAGTATATACTTAGAAAACAGACAGTAAACCGAGTGAGCAGCTATTTCCCACTAGGCGGCCACCAAGTAATTCGAATTTAACAAAAACTTTGAAAACGTACATAAGGTTCAAACATCACAAACAATCGACTCCAAAAGATAAAACAAATAGAACCACAACAGAAGTATCGCATTAGGACTATCAGTAATATAAAAATACTTGGGGGAGGGGTTGGGGGTGGGGGCTTAAATCGATTTTACAGGGCTTAACCTAACCTGCATCTTCTGCAGCAGTGGTTCACAACATTTAGTTAGTTGTTCGGTCCTCGCGGGGAGTCTCTAACTAGCCAATGAATCATTAAGGCAGACAAATAAATCATGATAACCACCATTATGAATCAAAAACGAAGACACAAAGATTCAGTAAGCTGTCCGACGGTGGGGATCCCTGGACGCCGAATAACTTACTGAATCCGGGGCAGCAGAAAAAACACCATGTGAACCCCGCTGTTTATAGTGTACTGTACCTTCATATTGTACCGTGTTTCTGTTAAGAACAGTTCCGTTGCAAACGCCGACATGAATAAGCACAGAACATAGAGGTGATGATATGAAAATGACTAATGTGTATATCTGCCTCATCCAAGCCATTGGATTTCTGTAATACAAAATGAAATTGTGTGGCAGCCCCGAGTAAACATCAAAATCGTATATCCATGAATTTTCGCACGAACATGTAAATAACGGTAAACTACTGTAATCAGTACCGATACATTTAAGCATCTTGGATAGCGTTCCATGTTAAATTTGGCAGTGATATTTAAAACTTTGTGGTAAATACGTCACACCTGTAAACCTTAACACGTGGGTGATTTTTTTTATATATAACGGTTTCATTCAATCTCTGAAAGATTTATAGTTACTTGCGACGCTGTTGCTTCGAATCTCGTTTACTAATCAGGCCAAATGTGGGGAGGGATTCGCTTCCAGGTTAATAAGGTATTTCTTTCCCTAAAGTTCTGCCGTTTTCGCCCCACTTCTAGTCTAGTTGATTCGACAATTTGTGTAAAACCATATTGAATTGGACGCAAATGAACTGATTAAGCTATTTTTTAATCATTTCTCTTCTTTATTGCTGTTTGATCAAATGAACTGATTGTTGAAATATGGAAAGCAGAAAATCCAATAGATCGAAAGAAAATCATAAATACATACCTATGATTCACAAAGTCGTACCAGTCACCTAGTTTCTTGTATCATTTGTGTGTACGGAGTAAGATCGGATCATGAACTGAGACAATTAAACTTAAAGTTCGATAAAGACATCAGACACGAAACAAAAAAGCAATTATATCTTCAAGGCGTGTGGAATTTGATAAACAATGCACCAGAATATAAACAGCATAACAGCAAACTATGCACAGAATTTGACAAAGATATTATTTTGTGCGACAAGTCTTATATAAAAAGTATCATATTGAATTGAAATTTTGAAATAAAATACATGCGGTATATATATACGACATGAATTAGTCATGTGAGTGTCCAAGTGCAACAACTAACTCTGTGCGGTTTAAAATGTTTAATGCAGTACAATGTATCAAACCGTGTAATGTGTAGCTACTTCCAACTTTCTTCTTACTTTTGCTTTGTAACAAAGACTGTTGTCAATGCGGTTCTAACATGTACACACAATAGATTATTATTTGTGTTTCTCAATCCACTGCATCCAAACCCAACTCCAGACGTCTTGACATGTGTCTTGCCTCTGAGCGCAGCTGTGTGAGGACGAGAGAGTGACGTTGACGTTGCGCACCTCTTCCTCACTGTTATCCAAATTCATATCGCACATCATCTCATTTTTCAACTAACAAGATCAGCGGGAATCCCTCTTAGCGTTAGAAAGAAAAGGACAAAAGTAATCCCTTTGAGGATCGACATATGTTACGTGCGAACATTGATGAACAGTGCTGGGTCAGATAGACCACAGAGTAGAACGGCCCTTGTTTGAGGTATGGTAAAGTTGCACTGAGTGAGAATCGATTCGCAGATGTTTGGGAGAACAAAGAAGTTGGTGCTGGATACACCTTCTTCTGGAACGGACGCAAAAGTGAAGAGAGGCGTGAACCAGGAGTTGGCTTTGCCATTACAACAGAATTTGTTGGTAAGAGTTCAGGATTGCCAAAAGGCATTAATGACCGCCTAATGACATTGAGACTTCGTCTGTCAGGCAATAAATAATGCAACTGTTGTGAGTGCCTATCACCCACGATGACTAATCCAGATAAGGTTAAGGACAAGTTCTATAATGACTTAGACAACGTTAATTCTGCAACAACCCATACTGACAAGCTTATCATTCGTGGCGACTTTAATGCCATAGTTGGTACAGACCTCCAGACCTGGGAAGAAGTTATAGGTCCAGAAGGGGTCGGAAAGTGCAACAGCAATGGTCTCCTGCTTCTAAAGAAGTGTGCTGAACGTGATCTTCTAATCACCAACACAGGCTTCCGTCTACCTAACAGAAACAAAACATTCTGGATGCATCCACGTTCCAAACAAATGCAGCTCATATACTATGTCATAGTGCAGGGAACAGACAAGCAGGGTGTCAAAGTTACAATGACTATGTGTGGTGTAGACTGCTAGAAAGATCATAGACTGGTTGTCAGCAATCAAACCTAAAAATCCAGCCTGCGAGGCGACATCAAGGTAAAAAAGCTGCTAATAGACTTGATGTCTCAAAGCTGAATAAAAGCAGCATGAGACAAGATTTCTTCACGCACATTTGCAACCCCGAAGACAACTTCAGCTGCAACCGCTTTAGGGCATCCATCTTGCAAACACCAAGACTGAGTTGATGAGAATAAAGACGAAATCCAGAGGGTTCTTGAAGAAAAGCACCGATTGCAGAAGGCACATCAAGATGTTACTAGCTCGATATCCAGCAGCCTACAGCAACATATGTAAGGCAGTACAGACCAAGCTTTGAGTTATGCAAGAGTCCAGGCGGAGTAAGAAAATAAAATAAATTCCGTCATTTGTGGACAGAAAGGACATGGAGAAATTCTATGATGCACTGAAAATCATTTATTGACCAAAGAGTATGGAGCCACCACACGTGCTCATTGCAGATGGAAACGATCTCGTTACAGATAAAGAGGCTATCTTGGAAAGTTGGGCAGAACACTTCAATAGTGGGCTAAATCAGACATCAAACATCAATGAGGATGCAATTTACAGACTTCCACAGATAGAGTGCAATGTTCTGTTAGATGAATTTCATGTCGTCGTGGAAACAAGAAAAATAGCTCAACAACTGTCATCTGGCAAACTCCAGGTACAGATGCAATTCCTGTCGAGGCTTATAAGGCCTTGGGGCTACCCATGGCAGAGAAACTGACATAGTTGTTTCACTGTATGTGGAGAAAGGAGGCTATCCCATAAGAATTTAAGGATGCACCCATAATCCATCTATACAAGCGGAAAGTAATTCTCAAGTCTGTGACAACCACAGAGGCATTGCCTTCCTATCCATTGCTGAGAAGATACTGGCAAAAAGTATGATGTATCGCCTGAATGTTTATCTTGATCAGACGAGGCTTATCCTAGAAAGCCAATGTGGATTCAGAAAAGGCAGAGAGACAATAGACGTGATCTTCACAGCAAGACATCTTCAGGAGAAATGCCAAGAACAGAACTTCAACGACAGGAGATTATGAAAAAACACCGATCTAATATTGATGGATTGATTGCATGTTTGTCCTTATATAAGGCTTAATTTCAAGGAAATGAATTTTGAACGTTTGACCATTGATGTAGCTCCCGGACGATCGTAGTAGACTTTCGTCACAGATTTACCGTTATAGATATGAATGACACCCCTGTTCATATTGGTCAAATACATTCATTTCATTCATATATAAACGATACATTTGTCACGTAGGTCTACATCGTCCGGGATCTATAATAAGTTTACGATCATATACCGTTTTGAAAATGGAAAAAAATAATAAGTCCTGAATGGGAGTTTTGAATTGTATATGTATGTGCATGTCACAGTACACGGAACTTTATAATTCAATATTAACACTCCGGCCTCAAACGCCATATAAGCACATTTTTCTGTGTGTATATATTTTCTCTGCACTATGGTTTCTTTAGTTCAACTTACTTTAACTGTATTGTTTTCTATCTATTTAAACTCTTGAAACTATTGGTTTACTTATGAAAGGGACACTGTACGCCTTTCAGGGCACCAAAAGTTAAAAGTGTTCTAAACGTAGCCATAATTGCCTGGCGCTCATTGACAGTTTATGAAGAGTCATCACTTCGGTTTAGTTTCTGATGTTTCTTGAACTCCTAAAACGTCGGTTGGCAGCACCAGCAAGTCCCACAACCCGGTGCCAAATGGTCCTTTCCCACTGTATATTTTCTGTCTTGCACTTTTTCACACAACTCTTTCTCTGGTATTCCTGCGCGACTCAACCTCTGATCTTCTTCAGTCCAGCGATGACATTTCCAAGCCTCACCTGAAAATAGTAAAGTTGTGCGAGATGCTTTTTTTAGATTTTCATATTGAACCCTCGGTACATTCCAACATTATTTTTAAAATGGATTACTTTTTGATAAACGGGGAACCAGCCGCTTATTTAAGCAGATATAACAAGTCTCGTTGCATGATACGTTTTCCTTAAGAAATGCACACGCAAACGTTTCACAGGCACCATACACTTGATTTAATGCAGTGCCTGAAATTTTCTCCTTGGGGTTGGACAAGTAGTGGTAGGATTGCAGATGACACAAAAAGGTAAAAGTAGGCAAAGATCAGGAAAAGGCGCAATCCTTTACGAAAACACGCCCATGTTATATATAGATTTTTCTTAAGTTGTTAAAATTGAAAACTTTCAGTAGATTTTTTAGGATATTTTCCTTACTTTTGCTCAAAACATAGATTGTGGGTACACGTTAGAACCGCCCCAGTTTAATTATGTTACCTTTAAGTCGGAACGGAGTCAATGTTTTCTCTGAACTAACATTACCACGTGATCTTGCGTTAGACCACAATACTTTGCAAATATGTCGCAAACCAAGAATCTCTCGCTCCATTCGTTACGAAAACATGCCCATGCAATATACGGATTTTTTTGGTTGTAAAAATAGAAATTTTCACTGGAAAAAACTTTGATATTTTTGTTAGATTTTTTGGCTCAAAACATAGATGTTGTTACACGTTAGAACCACCTCGGCGAGGCGGTTCTAACGATTACCCACCATCTATGTTCATCTCAAAACGGGGCTTCGGTCTTCGGTATTCTGAGATGTTGGCTTTATTCATCTGCTGTTCAGGCGGATAAATTTGATTGACCATGCCTTCATAATAAGTATAGACAACATTCAAAATGGCATCGAGGTACCTAGATGTGGAATTAAAAGCCGCAGTTCATTTCTTTTTTCATTTAATGATCGTACACCTGCATTTTAAGGCTTTTGAATTGCGCGGACAAGCTCAAATTCTTAACTGATGATTGAAATCTGAAACAGAAACTTTTAAATCAGTATAATTATCTTTTTAATATTCCCAAAAGGATGTGCATGTATAAAACTATCCCCAACACATAAAACAAGCAGAAGTAAAGCTCCTTACAATGTTTTGATGGTATAAGTACCTGATTATTAGTTTGTTGTTTTCCCACCTTGGTTTTTGGAGTGGAAGTCTTTTTCTGATTGCGCCTTTTCCTGATCTTTGCCTACTTGTACTTTTTTACACGCGTAAATCATAACATGCACATTAGTTCCTTATTCCATGCGAATGTAAAAACAGTCATAACACACATTAGAAGTTCATTCTTTTGGTATGCATTGTACCTATATTCAGTTCTGTCAAAACCAACCGTGGCATGCGACAAATGTTTTGAAAATAATGGAGTAGTTTTGTCAAGCCAACAGTTGCATGCAACAAACGTTTTGAACATTAAGGAGTCGAAAGAATGATCATGTAACCAAACTCGCCAAAGTAAGTGCATTGTATGACATCGGCGGCGCCTAGAAGCAACTACCACCGAGGCCATGTACTTATTTACACGTGCTACTTAATTTGCATGGTCATTCAATGATACCTTAAATGTGAAAATATGTGTGACTTATCAGAAACGAATTTAATTTATAACCCAAGAATGAATTTTGCTTGAATTAAGAATATATTGAAAAGCGGGAGAAATGATCATGTATTAATATACAGTATTCGTAGCGTTTTCAATTTTGTTTAGTATATGTTATATAGCAATAAAAAGTATTGTTCGGTGTTTGTTTTCACTAGTTCATAAATATTTTAAACCATTAGATTAATGAGTAACATTAAATGCATCTTATTTTGGATTGACTAAAATAATAAAATATTTAGTCAGCGTCTGTTGCTAGTGGTGGAGTTGTTTTTAATTCATGTCTAGTCCTGTTTAAGGTAATATATATGATAAATAACTTTGATTCACTTTAAAAGCCATTTTGTCATTCATTACATTTAAATAAAAATAATAAATGAAATACAAAGGTTGGACCCTTTAGAAGCAGTAAAAGTATTCAAACAGTATGGGTTACATGTATATTGTAAACCGGCAACGAAAGCCATACGATTGTGCTGCAATTTCGAGGATTTAAACGAGAATTCTAAATCAAACATATTCCTAAACAGGGTCAAATTACGAGTATTTAAAGATTGCTTGTGGAACAAGTTTCTAAAGGTAAGCGTTTAAACACTCTCAGACTGAATATCTTTACTGATCCCAAAGGATCAAAATAAACATATAATCTGCACTATAGACGATGCACGGGGAAACCTTTCAGGACCACCACATAGCACAACTCCAGCTGTAGTAATAGAAAATAAAATACAAAAAAAGTACCAGTAGGCAACGATCAGGAAAAGGCGCAATCAGAAAAAGATTCCCACTCCAAAAACCGAGGTGGGAAAAAACTAAATTAATAATCAGGTACTTATAACATGAAAACATATCGTAAGCGGAATGAGCAGCTATTTTCCCAATAGGTGGCCACTCAATTACCTAATATGAAAACATACATAAGGCGCCAACAGCACAAAGATTTTAAACACCAAGACATAAAACAAAACAACTCCAACAGTAGCAAAGACTGGACCCTTTGGAAGCAGTAAAACTGAGATCCTCTAAGAGCAGTGGACATTTTAATGAGAAAGGGGGTGGGCAAAACTGCGGTTACGGCTCAGAAACCCTATCATTCGTATAAACCGTGATTATTTTATGTTTAATACCATTGCATGAATTACGTGCCATGTACTTTAACTGTAGGACAAATATTTGTTAACGAATTCCCAGTTCAATTATATTGACTTTACGGTCGAAAGTGTAAAAAGATACAAGTAGTCAAAAATCAGGAAAAGGCGCAATCAGAAAAAGATTCCCACTCCAAAACCGAGATGGGAAAACAACTAAATTAACAATCAAGTAATCAAGTACTTATACCAGGAAAACATATCGAAAGCCGAATGGGCAGCTATTTTCCCAAAAGTTGGCCACTCAGTTACCTAGACTTAACTAAAAATGTGAAAACATACATAAGGTGCCAACAGCACAAAAAAAAATAAAAACACCAAGCCATTAAACTAAAGAACCACCACAGTAGTATCGCCTTGGAACGATCAGTAATATAAAATTACTGGCGGGCTTAAATCGATTTTACATTGCCATAACCTCACCCTCAGCTTCTGCAGTGGTTCATAACATTTAGTTAGTTCTTCAGTCCTCGTGGTGAATCTCTAACTAGTCAATGAATCATCAAGAACAAACAGATAAATCACGATAAACATCCTGATGATGGTATCAAAAACTTGGACTCACAGATTGAGTAAGCTGCTTGACGAGACGATGGAGATCTCTTGGCCCCGAATAACCTACTGGATAATTGTTTGCTAATTTGTAGTGAATAATGAATTCAAAGAACTCTGCAAAGTATTTTTCTCAACTTTTTCTAGCTTTAATATTAAAATCCGCGTCAATGCACCAAAGGGGTTCATATGTGCGTCTTTCAAGCCTAATATAAACTTCAGAAAAAAAGAAAGATTGCAAAGAGCTCCGTGATGCATGCATATCGGACTTTCATGATCAGATTTCAAGAAAATGATTCTGTAGTTACTAAATTTACCCCCTATTTTCAAGCAGTGGGGTGCTTACCCCCGTATACGCCCGTACTTGATCGAACACGAAATACTTTTTGAAAGTATGTTAACTATTTTTTTCTATAATCTTAGGTATGGAATCTATAGGATTACTGTTTGTGATAACTTATCTCATCAAGCTAACCCAGTCAGCTCCGGTAACATCAAGAACAAATCAGCTATTATGGAATACCCAAAGTCGATGGTGTACACCACAACAGTTCTCGTGTATAAACAAATTTGCTAGCACTACCAGCGGAGCATATACCCAGAGCTCAAACGATACAGGGAATAACACGGCCACACAAGAGGGTAACCAGGCCCCGTGGTTATAAAACTTTTTTTCATGCTCAGCTCAGCTGAGACTAAAATTTACCCTGCTCATAAATGTTAAAATGCCAACAATTGTTGGCATTTTAACACTTATTAGCAGGATAAATTACAGGTTTTGAAGTTCTAAACCTTCAGATTCAACATATTTGGGCTATTTCAGTAGTTATGAGGATTTGAAATTTCAAGCTCAGCTGAGTTGAGCATGAAAAAAAGTTTTATAGCCTCGGGGCCTGAGCTCATCTGATGTATTGACCGACAGATGTCCCAGTTTGCTGTGGCTATTGTAGCTGTGACTCCGACTGTGCCGAGTACGGAACCTGCTGTCTTATGGAATTCCGGAATTTACAACTCGGAAAGAAACTACTTGACGATGCAACTGCTAAGTACGTTACATCATGAAAACACGCCAATGCAAAATACAGCTTTTCTTATTTACTTCATTGTAATTAGTTCTATAAGAATGCATAGTGAATTTTACTGCAGATATCTAGGAATATGATTCCACTAATTTTCGAAATGATTTTTTACAGAATTTTGAATCCAAGCGTCGACTTCAAACACCATCCTAGTTTCAAAGAAGAATAAGATTAAATTTTAAATGTAAATGCTATCCTCCTGTAATGCATAAATCTATTTTACAGATACGAATGTGTGCGACCTCAACTCATTACTTCAGATAAAATGACTGATCTCACATATGCAAAGGGTTTCGAGAGTACCTGGATGGTATCAAAATGCCCTGCGTCGAGTGTTGATACCGAGGCTAAATCCCAGTGTGCGAATCCGGGAATAAATGGTGAATTGGCTTCTATAGTACCAGTTACTGACTTTAGTACACACTACAGAAATAAATACTGTGCGAGATGCAATGGCGCGTTCAATGTTGACTCTTTGTTACCTTGGGGTCTTAAGCTACATTGCATGCAGTATTTCAAATTTGGCGGAGAAAATATTTTACAGCGCATTGTCAGACACAGATGCAACATTTTCTTTAAACCACCAAGAAACGCCATGCTGCCACGAGCGTGTATTCCACATTCTGATACCATATCGAGATGCAATGTGACTGGTTTATGGCCAAAATATAACAAAACCATTGACTTAGCATGTAGTGCTTATATGGATGTCTTTAACGCAAGTTACAAGAATATATTTTGTTTCTTGTGTAATACAAACAAAGTTTGTGATAGCTGTTTGACGAACAATGCCTTCTGCCATGACCCCAGAGGTTCATTTATAGAACGTACACCTTTATTTTCAACCACGATGGACGTAGATATACTAAAGGATTCTGATATCAATGGCCATTGTGGTGGTTCCTCTTATTTCAAGGATGACAAAATGGTATGTCGCTAGGAAAATTACAAAAATAATTTGAAAATAAAGGATAAAAACATACATAATTCATGGAGTGGGAATTTCTTTCTGATTGTGCCATTTCCTGATTATTGCCTATTTGTACATTTTTTATTCTTCAAAACTGAGGGTGAGGTTATTGCTATTTAAAACCGTTTTAAGTCCCCCAGTAGTTTTATGTTACTTATCGTTCCAATGTTTCTAATTATTTTCTGCTTGCTTTCTGCAATTTATGTTCATGTACCTTTTCATAAAATTAGTTAGGTTTGGGTAACTAAGTGGCCACCTGATGTAAAATTCATTTTTTTTTCTTTTATACTTTTAAGAGTTTAAATCATCAACTACTATGCAAATGGGCTAATAGGTCTCTATAAAATCGTGTATTTGGACCTATATTCAGCTAAATATGATAAACGAATAACGCGGCTGTGGACTTAGACATGTTCTTGCATTAACACATTGCATAAGTATTTAAATTTTAATTTTCTCCCGTATATTTCAACGAAAGTTTATGACATTTAAGCTTATTATAATATTTTCAAATGTTTGTCAAACCTTTGTTAAAATTTTATGTATTCGGGGTTTACTCGAAATTTACAAAATGGACTTAAAAACGTTTTTGGACTAACCCCTTCAAATATGTCTAACTGTACTTATTTACAGTGTCAAATTGTTTTTACAGAGCGTCTGTCACAACATATCCTGCGACCCAACCAGAGAATTGTCCTATCATCTGTGTCTACTGCGGGAGACGACAGTACAGTCCCTCTGTTACGTACTGTATATCAAATTCACACCGGACGATATTACCAGTTTCAACAGCAACAACAGAGATATTCTTCCTTTTAATGTAGAACATTTGTTTGACGAGCAAACGTCGCAAATTCATTTGGTCAATTCATACTTTAAACCGCATAAAAATCGGCGATTTGCACACTATGGTGTCATGGAACTTCTAGTGAAATTTTACGGCTCAGGAATCGACTTCATTTTTATCTTGATACAAAAATACCACAATAAGTGGCACGACATTACCGACGATTTGAAAGTGTGGTCTGAATTTGTAATTGCTACTCATCAACCTTTGAACAATACGATGTATTTATCTGTGTGGGACAATGTAACGGAAATTACAGACATTCTAGATGGAAATGCTTACACCCAGTATGTTTACGACCTAATACACAACGACACCACCAGTCTATGTGGAAACACAGGTCCCGTCATACTGGACCACCTGCATGTGTGCCCCTTTATTCGACTGAACTTAGCGGACATTAAAGTTACAGTCGTGAACAATAAAAACAGTTTGCTAGTAAAACAATTTTGGGGAAATAAGATTAATCCCTATGTAACAATCCCTGACTGGGAGTTTCGAATGCGTAATGAATCTGTTTTAATATGTTTGTCTACATATCGTCAGATATACACGTCGATATCAACAATCTCTGCAGCTTCAGGCATTGGTTCAGATGATGCAAAAGTGATGGAATATGTATTGTACATGCCTTTACTTTATGCTACTATTTTAGTGGTGGTTATATAAATATATATTTACATTTCTGATGCAAAGTCTTACAGGAATCTATAGAATTGCACTGTGATTCATAGTTCCATGAACAACATCGTGTCACGCGACGTCACATGACCAAACTTGACGTCTTGAAAAAAAAACATGGATCTCGCCAATTTGATTGGACCTTGTAAACGGCATGACGTCGTCGACGCCGTTCCGCTGTTTTAACACACACTAGGTGTAAACTCTCTATTTGCTTATAAATGTTATCGCCTTGATAATTTATCAACAAGCGATAGAGAGTAAAAAAAAAATAAAAATAATTGTTAGATCCTTTGGAAGCAGTAAAAATTTAAAGCGAGAAGATGGGCCATATTGTACAATTTCGGGTACTGAACCTTCGTCAGTGACCCTTTACAAAACTGGCAGCGAAATCCAGACATTTTTGCTGCAATTTCAAAAATTTACATTGGTGAAGTCTAAATCAAAGACTATTATTCCCAAATGGGCCAAATAATCAAAATACTGTTAAGAAGATGATTCTTAACGTACAATATTTTGAAACACTCCAAATATATTCACTGATCCCAAAGGATCAAAAGAAAAATATAATCTGCACTATGAATGATGTACGGGGAGGCTTTTTAGGGCCGCCACATGGCACAAAACTGGCAGCGAAAGCCAGACATTTTTGCTGCAATTTCAAAAATTTACATTGGTGTAGTCTAAATCAAAGACTTGTATTCCCAAAGGGGCCAAATAATCAAAATACTGTTAAGAAGATAATTCTTAACGTACAATATTTTGGGTTTAATTGGGTTTAATTTTTCTGATGACCATTGAGCTATGAACCACAGTGGGTCGCTAACAAACTTACCTGAACCCCTCACTTTGCACGCGACCCATTGTGGTTCATAGCTCCATGGACATCAGAAAAAATACCAGTCCAGTCATTAAGAAAGTATAAAACGTTTCTATGATACCGTCTATTTTATCGTATTTCAATACGATAGACTATCGCTATCCACTAATATAAATCATTCATCATTTGAATTAAACATTTTAAACATTTATGAAACATGCTATCGTTCATTAAAGGAATAGGTTTACAAACATTATCCTTCATTTCAAAAGAAAGAGATCAGCAAAACAAACATTTTGACACCACATTTATTAAAATCGGTTAAGTGGTAGTGAATATATGAAAGTTTTAAGATTCAATAATGGCTGCCTATGGTGGCCACCATTTTGTTGAGCTAGTCACGTGACCATTAAGAAAAAAATGCTTATTTACAGAAGTAGACTTTTTTTACATTCGAAAACAGATCAGTATGATTCTATTAAGTGAATGGAAAGTATTTCAACAACTTTCATACTTTAATATGCATGGAAATGGCAGAATTTATAATTCCATGATTGTGAGGGAGTGAAGTCATACCAGCCTTGTTCTGGATTTGGGCTATCAAAATTTTCAAACCGCTTTAATTTTCTTATACCTTGATTGATTTTCATGAAATTTGTCGCAAACTGTTCAGCTACATGACGGATTTCATAAAACGCACACACGATTGTTTGTGTTCCTATTCCTTTTAAGTAAAAATTAATTTTACCATTGCATGTTGACCAGGTGTCAAACAAATATAATTTGTTAAAATGGAAAATTGTTTAGTTTTCCGGATCACTATTGTAACGATGTTGATACGAGTTTAATCAATATGGATATGATTTATGCAGTTTATGTGTTTTTTTTTTTTTTTTTTTTTTTTTTTTTTTTTTTTTTTTTTTTTTTTTTTTTGTATCTTTTATCTTACCAAAACCTCTTTCGCCTCACATAAGTGAGATTTTATAGGTTTGATGTCCACTTCGAAAAAGAAAAAGTTACGCAGTAAGTTTACTGTTTTATATATACCTATTATAATATTTGTTTATACTCTTACTCAGATTTTAGAGTTATACAAAATAATAACGGAACCTTATTCAAGTCCAATCCAGTCGGGATGAAAGAATGTGCCATAATTATATTTCTTCCTTTCGAATGAATCTTCTTTTATCGGGTGTTTGTGGTACACCACAATACCTCCGGACAAGTATGCAGCCCACCAACCAAACGTTCCCCACGTCATTATAACATGGTCACATGACGCAAGGACAGCGAGATCCTGGATTGGTGTGCCATGTATAAATTTAGTAGTAACGTTTCTATACTTCATCACTTCTCTGGCGTGGTCCATCCCATCGGAACACACGAGGAATATCACAGTTTCAAATTTCGCTAAGAAGTAATCAACAGCATTCCGAATGTATTGATCCGGGGTTAGTACCGTATATGTCCTCACAAATGCATTGGACACTAAGTCACCCCGACGAATATGTACTCCAATGACTACTGGTTCCTTTGTTCTAATGTCATGAACATTTGCATACTGTCTTCTAAAGTTCTCTACTGCTCCTGTGCCAAAATCTCTGATCGGTTGTTTAAATTTAAGGTCATTTCTAATCTGATCTTGAGCATGCGCGAAATACTTCCAAGACTGTAAATAAACCCCGATTTTGTAGTTTTCATTGGGTCTCAGGTTCATAAAAGCTGGTTCAAAAAGACAACAATATTTAGCATTCAGTTTCACAAAACGTTCACATATGCTTCTGCTTCTTATCTTCACGGCTGATGGAACTTCAAAATATTGCGATAAGTCATCATCTTTCGCAAGTATTATTGTCAAGTTGTTTAGCGTTGCTATGCCATAAATAGAGGCGTATTGCCATATGTGGTTACCAAGCCTCCCGTTGAATGTTTGGCAAATGTAATTCTTGGTTGGGTCAAGCCCTAAGAGTCAACGGGGGAGTCAAATATAGATGGAGAGTCACTAAGATGATTACTGTCACCACTGCCGTGCCACGAAAACCTGGAACAGAAAACACGATTATTCAATTGTTGTTATGATGGTCAGATTTAATTCGATGACTTATATTTTATTTGCTATCACTGCAGCTGGTGTTGTGCCCTATATATCGAAAAATGTTAGATAATATGTGCATAATGCAGGCTCCTTTATTCAGAATTTTCGGTGTTGCAACTATAATAACATCTGGCCTGTACATCAGAATTATATCAAAACATGCAATGATAGTAACATTTGTCCTACATGACTGGCGGAGCTTATATTTTTTTACTAAATACTTCTTGCTTTACGACAGGTATTGTTTTATATAGCGTCACGTAAATTACTTGCAAACGGCAACATGAATTATTTTTGCAACACAGACACACAATGGCATTAAATGCTATCTGAAACAAAAAATAAAAAAATAAAACTGACACCCTTTAAGAGCAGTAAACACAATAATGAGAAAGGGGATGGGCCATACCGCGGTTTTGACTATTAAAGTCTCGTCAGTGATCCTTTAGATTTTGCAACATGGAGCCAAAGAGAATTACAGAAATTTAGCAACTTTAAACAGGGAAGTCGATACAAAGACTAATATTATCTAAATGGGACCAAATATGTTAAACTGTGTTTAGAAAATGAATCTTAACCGATAATGAATTTCTGATTTCGCAGAATATCATCGCTGATCTCAAAGGACCAAAAAATATAACCTGCACTATGGATGATGTACGGGGAGACTTTTTAGGGTCGCCACATGGCACAACACCAGTTGCAGTAATAGCTAATAAAAATTGAAAATGAGACCCTTTAAGAGCAGTGAACACAATAATGAGAGAGGGGATGGGCCAGACTTTATCTGGATACGTTTACTCCTAACAGACAACCCAGTGTGTACCTATTTTATTTTTGAACTTTGTTTTACAGTTTGCACAAAATTCTACAAAAATGGAACATACGTGACGGAATACTGTCATTTACGTGACGGTAATATTAAAGTCACCTACAATATTTTCTAACTTAGATATGTTTGCGTTTGTGCTAACTTACATTGAAGCGTGGAATTTGAACCAGTCTGCATAAGAAGTAAATCTTTCGATGCTTATAACAACATAATTATTTAGTAGAACATAGCTGTTTTATATTGATAAAAATGTATATTTTTTTCAGTGCTGATATTTTACTGTATGTCAGTTTTGGAATGAACAAAAGCGAATAACAAATATAGTACTGCCATGTCTTTGATTGAAGGATGTGTGATTCTTTTAGACTCCACTGTTTTCAACTATAATCGATAAAGGGATTTAAACTACCTTTGTATTTACGTGACAAATGCGTTATTTACGTGACACTGCTTGAAAAAAACATCATATTCTGTAAACTGAACTACTGAAAAGTATATAGTGGACATTAAAACATTTATAAACACTGATTCAAAGCACAATCTCAACTATATAATGTGTCATATTGGCGTTTTGAAAGTAAGTAGCGTCACGTAAATTACTGTCACGTTAATTACATTTTTAACATTAGCATCCAGAAATACGTCCTTAGGGTCGTTTGATATTAACTTTATTTTTATACCCCGCCACTTGAAAAAGTGCGGGGTATTATGTCATACCCTCCACAAAAGAAGGCGTTCGAGTGTCCGTCCGTCCGTCTGTCCGTCCGTCACCGCTTCGTTTCCGGGCTCTAACTTAAGCATTTATTGACCAATTTTCTTCAAATATTGTATAGGAGTCTTTATCAGGAAGGAGTTGTTTGGGATTGAAGATGGGCGAATTTCGTCAAATAAGTAAATAGTTATGGCCCTTGATTTATTTTAAAATTTCGTTTCCGGGCTCTATTTAAAGCATTTATTGTCTAATTTTCTTCAAACTTTGTATAGGAGTTCATATTAGAGAGGAGTGGTTTGGGATTGAAGATGGATAAATTTCGTCAAATAAGTACAGAGTTATGGCCCTTGATTTACGTTAAAATTATGTTTACGGGCTCTAACTTGAGCATTTATTGACTAATTTTCTTCAAACTTTGTATAGGTGTTTATATTAAGAAGGAGTGGTTTGGGATCGAAGATCGGTAATTTTCGACAAATAAGTACATATTTATTGCCCTTGATTTACGTTAAAAGATAATTTCCGGGCTCTATCTTGAGCATTTATTGACCAATTTTCTTCACAGTTTGTATAGGACTTAATATTAGGAAGGGGTGGTTTGGGATTGAAGATGGATAAATTTCGTCAAATAAGTAAAGAGTTTTGGCCCTTGATTTACGTTAAAATTTCATTTCCGGGCTCTATCTGGAGCATTTATTGGCCAATTTTCTTCAAATTTTGTATAGGAGTTTATATCAGGAAGAAGTGGTTTTGGACTGAAGATGGAAATTTTTCGTTTAAAAATTACAAAGTTATGGCCCTTGATTTACATTATCAAGATATTCTGTGCATTTGTACTGAATTAAATTTGTGTGGCGGGGTATCATGCATGCCTGCAGCGCTTTTATTGTGAGATGTATTCGGCCTGCATACTTTCATATTCAAATAACGTTGTTTCAAATACATGTACCATGTTGGCTTTGTTGAATAAACAGTGTCGCGAATGACTACACCTTAAAGGGGACACAATGGTTAAACAGGGGAATCGGATTTATTTGACCAAAATAGTAAGACAAAATGAAAAATCTATATGCTATCCATATAAAGGACATATTCAACTGTTTAATCGGCACAGTTTGGTCTGATATAAGATAAACCACTATACAGATTTGGACAATCTTCTATAGCGTCACAGTCACTAAATTACAGAAAATCTGTGACATCTTTTCGACTTTTGATGTTTGGTATTTTGTTTGTTTACAAGATATAAAATAACCATTTATTTAACTATAAGATAAAGTAAAATCAAGTTAATCAAACGATGTTGTTTCGTGTAAAAAAATAGAATTTATCCATTCTGTCGCCTTTTGAAGTTTTTCATATATACGGTTTGTGACATGTCGTTTTTGGTGGGGTCATGCTTTGTTCACTACTACCAGAAATCTTGGGGGAAAAAATGAGTATCATACTTTGTTTGGTCTTACTTGAGATAGTACCAAATTTTGAAAACACAGCCAACCCTGGTGATATATTGATCAACATCACTCCAACTTTTATTTAACACCCCGAGACAGGGGTGCGCTTCTTATTTTAGAACGAGTGTGAACCCTCATCAGTGACCCTTTGTAAACCAGCAACGATAGGCACCTGGATTTGTTCAGCTTAAGCTACTTGTTTAACTTTACTATAAAAACGAGCAGCATGGCATTCAATCTCGAAAGCTTATCACAATGCAAATGAATAAAAACGCAAACAACTAAATTTATAACCTTGCATGAATTAAAACATGGGCCTTTATCTCAGTATCGATCAATAAAACAAATGCATAAAATGATTTATAGTCTTAATAACTGCTTTACGAATGCAAAATTCCAAAGACGTTAAGGAAGTTACGACATTAGGCCTCGTTATGCACTTGCAAGCGATACTGTTTCATTATAAAAAGTAAACTTGACCATGCAATATGCAGGGATTTTTTCAGCTGTAACAGTTGAAAATTTCTCAAGAAAAAAAAAATGATATTTTTAACATTGTTGTTCAAAACACAGATTGTGGGTACATATATCCAGATAGCATTTGGCTTTGCCCCAACGTGACGGAAAAATAATGGCTTGGACAGTAAAGGTAAAAGTAGGCAATGCTCATGAAATGGCGCAATCAGAAAATAATTCCCACTCCAAAAAAACACCGAGGTAGAAATAAACTAAATAAACAATCAGGTACTTATACTAAGGTAAGGTTAAGCATTTGATTGTTCTATTCTAAGAAACATATAGTCGGTCGAGTGAGCGACTATTTTCCCAACAGGTAGCCACTCAGATACTCAAACTTAGCTAAACATATGAAAACGTACATACGGTGCTAACATAACAAAAATACAACGCCAATACATAAAACAATAAGGGCCAGAAGTATCATTGGAACGATCGGTATTATAAAATTACTGGCGGGCTTAAACTAGTTTTACAGGTACCTAACCTCACCCTCAGCTTCTGTAGTGGTTCACAACATTTACTTTGTTGTAAGGTGAATCTCCAAATAGTCAATGAATCATCAACTTGAAGGACAAATAATAAATGAGCCGCCTCGTGAGAAAACCAGCAATCTGCATATGCGAAAACAAAGACGCAGATCAGCTTCGCGGTAACCACGAAGCTGATCAGTGCCTTTGTTTTCGCAACAAGGATAGTACTTTCCTGTACCTTCTAAAACCAAAATTTTCAGCTGCTAGCCAACTTCCCGGTCAGACCTATTCAAAAACCACGTTCTTGCTGTTCTCATGAGGCGGCTCAAATCATGATAACCACCATGATGAATCAAAAACGAGGACTCACGGATAATCAAATCATGTTCTATATACGTACATTATTTGAAAACGTGTGGTACCAGTAATGATGTTGTGGTTTCTTTTTCATGTTTTGTGCTGTTTACGCCTTTTATAAGTGTATTAATTTATTAAATTAATTTATAAATACGTCTGTTTTAATAGTTTAAACATATTTATTCAGAGTTCAATACAACATGCAGACATAATGACAAATGCAAATCATAGGATAAGAACAAAATCACAAGTACTTATAAAATTATTCTTCTAATTTTGTTTCTTAAAAGACTTCTGTATTGGTTCGTATTGTTTCATGTCTTGGTTTTTAATTGTTTTATTTTTATTTGCTATTACTGCAGCTGGTGTTGTGCCGTGTGGCGGCCCTAAAAAGTCTCCCCGTACATCATCCATAGTGCAGGTTATATTTTCTTTTTGATCCTTTGAGATCAGCGAGGATATTCTGAGGAATCAGAAATTTATTATCGGTTAAGATTCATTTTCTAACCAATGTTTATCATATTTGGTCCCATTTAGATAATGCTACTCGGTATATTGACTACCCTGTTGAAATTTGCAAAATTTCAGTAATTCTATTTGGCTCCATGTTGCCAAATGTAAAGGGTCACTGACGAGACTTTAATAGTCGAAACCGCGGTATGTCCCATGTCCTTTCTCATTAATGTGTTCACTGCTCTTAAAGGATCTCAGTTTTATTTTTTTATGTCAGCACCTTACGTATGTTTTCATATTTTTGGTTATGTTTGGGTAACTAAGTGGCCACCAACTGGGGACGAACTATATTAAACAGTGCTTGGGAAATTAGTCTAAATCGGTGATTTCTCAAAATACCTTCGCTAATTGCAAAGAACCGAAAGGAAAATATATTCTGCACTATGGATGATGCACGGGGAGATTTTTAACGGCCACCACACGGCACAACACAGCTGTAGCTGAAAACTGTTTTGCATTGTTTCCTGCTCTAGGCTAACGTTTTGCAGTGAAGTCGTGAATGATTATTTTATATAAATATTTACCTCCTTCAACTATCATGAAAAGCTAGAATTAGGCAGTGATCAAGCAATGACGCAATAAGAAAGACCCAAAATCCGAGGTGGGAAAACACTTAAGCCCTAGTTCGGGTATACTAAAAATGCCACAGTTTAACGTCGAATATCGAATCTATTGAAAAGGAAATATACACATGAAAATAAATTAGGGAACACCGGTAATAATGTGATTTGAAATTCCATTTTTGGATTGTGTATATCCTTATCTCTTAAAAACATATAAAGGATGGTTTGACAATGTTTTAAAATCTGTAGTATCCAAAGTTGCTTTTACATGTATGTGAAAATGGTTAGAATCAAACATAAACTGCGACGGACATCTTTATTTCAGATTTATTGTATTTTCGCTAGATTTAAGGAATATTGTGATAACCTCATTTTGTGAACTCGCATTGTCGTAATATTTCGTAGACATCAAGTTGAGAAATTGCTTGTTGAACTTTCTGGCCGACTGTCGGCGGTAGCTCCATACTTTTCCGAGGGTAGGTTTCATAAACACGTTTTGTTCTTTGGCTAAATATTTTACAGGTTTCTCTTAGGAATGAAAACATGCACATTGTTGTCTAAGCGGATTTTTTTAAGTCCTTATTTGCAAACAATCAAAGTGCTGATTTAGGAATGGAGCATGAACTTTTAGTTCCGAAGTCATTTATTCGATCAGATTCAACATTTTATTCCTGTTCCTGTTTTATTCAAACATTGAGTTTTGCGAAGTGCAGAAGCAAAAAAGGCAAACTTGAATTCACTAAAAGTGGAGTTTTTCATATATGGCATATTGTATGCTCCGTACCGCATGGACAACATGTTGCGAATTTCCATAAAATAAAGCTAGACCAAGGTATGCAATATATATTATGAAAAATGTCAGAAATTAATGAACATGTATTTTTTTTTTTTTTTTTTTTTTTTTTTTTTTAACTTTTACCAAAAGCTATGAGTGTTCCTTAACGTATTATCATGTGTATTTGTTCTACATTTACGAATCTGGAAGGATTAAGAAGTGGCTGTGAATCAACGACCCTGTCAACATTTTAGTTATGTCGGGAATGAACCAACGCTTTATGAAATTTAACCAGCTTAAAGAAGGTACAAGTAGGCAAAGATCAGGAAAAGGCACAATCAGAAAAAGATTCCCACTCCAAAAACCGAGGTGGGAAAAAAACAAACCAACAATCAGGCACTTATACCATGAAACATATCGTAAGCCGAATGAGCAGCTATTTTCCCAATAGGTGGCCACTCAGTTACCTTAACTTAACTAAAACTATAAAAACACACATAAGGCGCCAACAGCACAAAAAAAATTAAACACCAAGACATAAAACAAAAGTCTAGCTCAAGGACACAACACGGTGCAGGTAAGTATTACACATAAGATTTCGCGTTCCTGTACACTACCACAATGACACTGCACGCAACTAAAATTAATCTTTTTAAGCCATATGCAGTCGTGAACACGGTGTTAACGTTTTAATGTCAGAAGCTAAACAGGTATGAGTGTTTGGATGTAAAACTACCCTTAACAAAGGAGATTTGCTGGCTAATGCGCACGTTTAATATACAGTACGCTAGTTTTTTCTCATTCATATGATAAAATAGATATTAAGAAACATACTTAGTCTTGCGAGTTTCATTTTGTCTGATCCTTTATTCCATAATAGAATATTTTGATTTCTATTTCGGGAATATTCCTTGTTTAAGTTACACGCTCTTGACTGTTCTTATCAGACGCATGCATGAAGTATTATTCAATCGTTTACTCTCGATCTACTATTGAATATTTTTTATTTTTTTTTGGTTTTCGCTGATTATCTGGTTTTGAGATAAAAACTGATAAATTGAATCAGACTTGAAAAACCGAAATGTAACATAAAAAAATACATGTAAGATGTTTTTCGCTTGCATATAATTTTGTCCTATATGTACGTATTACTATGGTAAGCATCATTTGAAGAAGAATAAAAAAAAAATAAAAAATAAAAAAATAAAAATAAAATAAAAAACACTCTACAACGTTGTAGTAAACGTGCTTCAAAGATCTAATGATTAAAATTCAGGACAGACTATTTAAAAAAAATAATATGTGATTACTATGCATTCCTGATGACATAATTGTTTATTTTATTGTCATTATAAATAATTATCAAAAAACATTACCCATTTATTGTGCGTTTTGCGATATCAGTAATACTAATTTTGATGTTTGATAAACTTATTTTTGTGTGATTATGTCAAGTTTATTTTCTGTTTTGAAATCTTTTCACCTGAGTGTCATAAATAGGAAATCCCGGAATGTAATTTATTAAGGCAGCAATTTAATTGTGCATGTAAAACAAACGAGAACTACATCTCAGAAATGCATGTATTGTGAAATATGTGAGTTTAGGGCCCTGTAAAACCGGAAATATGTGAGGTTAGGGTCCTGTAAAACCGGACATATGTGAGGTTAGGGTCCTGTTAAACCGGAAATATGTGAGGTTAGGGCCCTGTAAAACCGGTTTAAGTCCTTTTGGTGCTTTGAAATCAGAGAGGATATTTGGAGAAATCAGAAAATTATTAACGGTTTAGATTTATATTCTAACCAACGTCCAATATATTTGGTCCCATTTTGATTATACTTATCTCTAGTCTTTGTATCGACTAGCCTGTTGAAAGTTGAAAAATTACTGTCACTCCCTTTGGCTCCATGTTGCCAAATCTAAAGGGTCACTGTCGAGGCTTGGATAGCCGAAACTGCGGTATGGCCCATCACCTTTCTCTAAAATATGCTCATTGCTCTTAAAGGAACTCAATTTTATTTCCTTGTTTAAGCCCCACAGTAATTTTACTGATCGTTTAAAGGCGATACTTCTGTTGTGGTTCTAATTGTTTTGTGTTTTGAAGTCGAATGTTTGTGCTGTTTGCGCTTATGTACGTTTTCATATTTTAGTTCAGTTCAGGTAACTGAGTGGCCCCCTATTGGGGAATAGCTGCTAACTCGGCTTACTATATGTTTCTTGGTAGAAGTACCTAAGTGTCATTTTAGTTTTTTCCCACCCCTCGGTATATAGAGTGGAAATTTCTTTCTGATTGTGCCATTTCCTGATCATAACATAATTGTTCCTTTTTGCTTACGATATGTTATCTTAGCTTAAAGGAACTAATTGTCAATTATTGTCTGCCAAGTACGGGTTTGGAGTAGAAATTTCCGTCTGATTACAAAATTGAACGACTCTCTCAAGACCAAATGTGTTTTAGTGTGAATATAATGATCAATAGAATTAAAAGGACCGATCTTTGAAGCCAATCGTAGTGTATGTTACTGATTGATCGTGTTATACTGAACCATTATGCCCACGGTGTGCAAATCAATGAGCACACCATTTTGAGAAGAAACACGTTATTGTCTTTCCCATTCACTCCAATAATAATTTCTCCCAAATCAAGACTCATTCCTGTGTTTCATATATTTTGGTGGGCCCCAACTCATTCAGCAGAAGAGTGTACACCCCAGACCGTATGCAAGTGCAAGTAAGAAATTGGGTTGTAGCCATCACCTAAGATGGTACTTACCGCTGTTTAGTGACAACCCATTACGAAAACGTGCCCATGCAATAAATAGAGAATTTTAGAGCTTTAAAAATTTAAAATTTTCAGCTGAAAAAGTTTGATATTTTTCTTATTTTTGCTCAAAACATAGATTGTGGGTACCAATTAGAACCGCCTCGCCGAGGCGGTTCTAACGAGTACCCACAATCTATGATTTTGAGCAAAAATAAGAAAAATAGGTATACCCCTGCATACCCCAGTTTTACTATGTAAAAGTAGGGTTTGAAGGGGTATACTTTACACGGACATGTTTTCCTGATGCAGAAGCAGATTATTCAGAAAAGAAATGAGACTTGAAAAATCGCTTTATCCGCAAATTTGGTCATTAAATAGCAAAACAGCGGCTTATCAAATGATATAATTTAACACAATATTCAACAATGGTTACACAATCATACATGTACGACGGCTTGACATACTAGACACTCATTACTGACCAACCCTAATTGTATTTACGTCTTTAAATTGACTGTGTTAGCTCTGCCATCTCTCGGGACCAACGTTGTTTTTAGGGATCCTGCAACCCTACATCAGAATGTCTGCACCTGTCGTTCAATATCCCTTTATCCATTTTATGTCCAGGTACACTATATACATGTAGATGCTATTGATAATACATAGGAGGGTAGACTATTGTTTTGTTTTGTTTTTAAATTTAATCTATAATTACTTTGTATTCCTGATAACATAATTATTTATTTTATTGTCATTATAAATAATTATCAAAACAATGTATATTTCTTGTGCATATTACGATATCAGTCATATTCATTTTGATGTCGGATAAATTTATTTTTTGTGTCTGCTTTAATCTTGAAATTTTTACTCCAGTCGTGTCAAAATATTGAACACCCGGGATTCCCTCTCAGAAAGTTATGTATCGTTTACATTTACCTGTAAGCGAATCATTCAGTTAAGCAAATCGTCAAGATTTGTATTCGTATTAGATTTAATGTTACTAAAACTTCAAAGGTAAAACAGAAATTCATACTAAAACTTATAATACAGGCGTTTCATAGATACACATTTATGACCAATCGCAGTCTTACATCTTAAATTTACTGTGGTAGCTGAATATATGCTAACATGCTAGCAACGTTGTAATAAGGCGTGTGTGTCATATTCAGATGTCGCTCTTACCAAAATGCACATTACGTCAAAAATATGCACCAGAGTAACCTCGAATTCGACCTCCACTATATGCACCAAGTCATCAGGAATTCATGTCAATGCAATGTATACCACATATACAACACTTTTATAAGTAAAACTAGGGTTAGAAGAGTAATTCCTCTTTAAATTCATTTTTACGTCCACTTCAAGATTAATTCAGCTTATATGAGACGGACCAATTAGTAGGTGGGCGAAAATGGGAGAACCCCGAGAAAAAACACCTGGTACACCCGCAAACAGAACTTGGCTTGTCTCACATGTGGCTAGTGCGGGGCTCGAACCCACACCAGAAACAGCGGTGAGATAATCGAGTGATTAAGAAACAGCACTCTTAACCACTCGGCCACGAGTGCCGCTATTTCTTATTTTTGATGCAAAATATAAATTGTGGGTACTCGTTAGAACTGCCTCGCCGAGGCGGTTCTAACATGTGCCCATAATCGATGTTATGATTTAAGCTGAAAAAAAAAACAGAGTGCTATCCAAATACATTGTATGTAAACTTTGCAATATCAAAACAAATCGACCAGCTAATCACTGAGCGCATATTTAAAGCATTTTGCGTGATTTATACCGCTTCATTCACTGTATTTCATGTCTAATACATATGGAGATGGGTCCTTGTTTCAATAGTCCCATCCGACAGACTGGAGAAGCCCGGGGTCGAAGCTGCGATCCCTGGTTTACAATGCGAGTGACATAACCACTGCTCCACGGATGCTTCTAGACTGTGTTCATTTAAATTACAAAAAAAAAAAAAAAAAAAAAAAAAAAAAAAGACCATTGATTAATTCATTATAATGAGGATAAAATTAATGGTTCTTGTGTAATTATACCTTCAACTTCATTTGGAACTGTTGTTTTATTTAATGTTAAGTCACGCACATATTATACAAAACGCACATATTATACTAATATGTTTCTATGTTCTTTTTTTCCATTTGGCGGTTTTCAGTTAATATCCATGCAATATACATCATTTTCCCATATTGTTTATTTTTATAGACTATTTCCTTGGCTTCTAATATCTGTTGTAGAATCGCTGTCGATAGGCAGCCACTGACGAGACGCTTCTGGCCGAAACTCAAACAAATTTGGCTACTGGCGTGACGCTCGCTGGTTAGCTTTGGATTCTGGCTGAGACTCGAACCAATTCGCCCATTGGCGGGACACTCTCTGGTTAGATTTGGTTTCTGGTTGTGACTCGAACCAATTTGGCCACTGGCGAGGTAAGCTTTGGATTCTGACTCTAACCAATTCAGCCGCTGGCGGGACTCTCTCTGGAACATTTATACATGTACATTATGAAAACTTGCCTGCGCAGCTGTAAAAATGCAAACATGTTCAAAATATCTTTTTTTTTCATCAAAAACATTGTGTGTGGGTACACGTAAGAACCCTTCCGAGTCGGTTCAAACGAGTACCCACAATCTATGTTTTATATCAAAAATACGAAAAATAGGTATACGCTATAAAAGGATACGAGCAGGCAATGATCAGGAAAAGGAAAATGCACAATCAGAAAGATAGTGCCACTCCAAAAACCGAAGTGGGAAAGAACTAAATCGACAATTAGGGTATTTATTCTTAGAAAACAAATCTTGAGCAGAGCGAGCATCTATTTCCCAATAGGCGGCCACTCAGTGACTCAAACTTGATTAAAACTATCAAAACGTACATAAGGTACAAACCTTACAAAAGTCGACTCCAAAACATACAACAAATAGAACCACAACAGAAGCATCACCTTGACGCGGTCAGTAATACAAAAATACATAGAGAGGGTGGTTAAATCGATTTTACGGGGCCCTAACCTCACCCTAATCTTCTGCAGTGGGTCGGTGAAGCATCAAGGGCAAACAAATAAATCTTGATAACCACCATGATGAATCGAAAACGAGGACTCACAGTAAGCTGCCTGACTATGAAAATCCCTGTTTTACTATATAAAAGTGGGGTTAACTGGGTTTACATTACACGGTAATGTTTCGTGTACTACTCATAAAAATAGCATGGTGACAGTGTTTCTTCGCAGAATACCCTCACGCTGAAAATGTTACCCCCAGATTGTAATAAAGACGTGTAGCTGGGAGCGAAAATTTAAATAGTACAGCTATTATACAATGTAGAATGAGGCGTAGGTATAGAATGTACAAATATTATTCAATGTAGTATGAGGCGTAAGTATAGAAGATACAGCTACATTATTATATAATAGTTAAGACAGGAATTGAGAAAAGTTAACAAGTAGAGGCATTTTGTGAGGAAAAGGGTTTGACACTTGAAGTAGGGGTAATTTGGTGTGCTGAATCCAAACACCAATGTTGGCAAGTTGAGAAATGACGTCTTTATGTCCTAATTTGCATATTTTCAAAATGGCCGCCAAATTATCTAGAATCTGTTATATCGTTGAAACGTTTCATTTGTTTGTTATGATCTGAGCCTAAAATCACTTAAATATATTGTTAGATGAATACATAAATTTAAATGCAAATAATTTTAGCCCGCAAAGATAAACTCAATTACACTATGAAAATAACGCATGGTTTCCATGGCAACTATTAATGTGTTTCTTGAGGAGGGGTGTAGCTACAAAATTAATCATATCGCCACTGTTGCTAGCCCTATGCCGCTGAGCCTGCTCTCGTTGTTAAGCTTAGACATATCCCTTTTCTCTTGTGGTATTTAATGCAATTTATATAATTTGCATATTCATGAATTTTAATGAAAACATTAAAATGGTTTAAAATCCACAAATAAACAATTTTCAGGCCCAAACCATCATTATGACACAAATTTATTGATGTCATAGACCTATTTGAAAATTTCATCTCATTTACATATTCATGAATATTAATTGTTATGTTGAAAACTGGGGCCAACTGAAAACCAGGGGAAAACTATTGCCATTAAAGGTTTTGGTGGGTAATAAGATATTTCTTGCATTTTAGGACAAATTTTCATGGCTGCCAGTTTGGTCAGAGGGACCACTTAAATGCCTTAAAATATTGTCCTGAACAATGAACATATTTGCATGATGTAAAAATATGGTTTCCACGCCCATCCATTGTGTGATTCTATAGAATAGGGTGCACTTACAAAAAATACCCATATCCTACCAATAGCATGCTCTAGAATACTATGATTGACCTGATAGTAGTGCTTGGACATAACAATTTAATGGTAATCCTATTATTCAAATCATTGAATTTGCATATTCATGAATATTAATGAAAATCGTAAGAAATGGAAGGAAAATCCTGGAAAAATGTGGGGTATACATACAAAATCGCTTGTACCTGGGCTGTAAATAAACATAGGATGTTGACAATAGTATTAAATAAATGATAAGGTATCATATTATCTCTTTGAAGTGTGATATAAGAAAAAAATGATTTTCAATTTCAATTTCATGTATATCACTGAAAACTTATGAAATTGAGAGAAAAAATTGAAAAAGATAAAACAGATACACCTTCAAATACACTTGTATCTTAGCAACCAAAAGCCCCAATGTGCTGAAAATGAAATCAAATGGTTGCTAGGGCAATATTATACCATCCATACTGTAATAGATAAGTTATTTGAGTTTCAATTTCATGAATATTAATAAAATCTTTAGGAATTGGGGTAAAATGCAGAAACATTAGGAAGTGTACATTTAAACACATGTGCGTATCTTGGCTTCTTAAGGACCTAAAGAGTCGAAGTTGAAATCAAATGACTGCTATGACAATGTTCGATAACCATATGATCTGATATATACTCAACCAAAGTCCCAACGCACCTAGTAACATTTTTAAGAATATTTCAAAAACGAATAGACCGAAAATGTTCAAATTCGATGCATGATAAGACACCAATTTGAAATAATGTGGTGAAATTTCATTGCGATTGGTGAATTCTGTCGAAATTTATTGAACTTTTGGTTAGCACACCCATTATTCGAAAAGTCTGGATAAACGCATTGAAAACAACGGTAGTGTAAGGTAAGGGGAAATCGTACATAACGTTATAAAAATAATTTGCAAAACAATTTTGTTGTGTGAAAGAGAGTATTTTATCAATAATTGAAATCCTATGCGTAAGTTTCCCTTCGAATCTCTCATCTCAATTAATCTAAACAAATTAATATCTAATGTGTTCCCCATTAGCTCGAACCACCGCTAAACGGCGCTGTCGCATGGATAGGATGTGATTTTTTTTTTTTTTTTTTTTTTTTTACATTTCGTGGAATGTTAGCCCACTCAACACTTGCTCTAATTGGCGACGGGTTTGAGGATTTGCAGAAATTACAAACTACTTCTATGGCTATAACTGAGTCATTGTACGAGAGAACGGACAGACGGACAGGCTGAAAGTGAAAACGAATTTCTCTTTATGACAAAATGGTTGTCTTTCAATCTTGAACTCGAATAATACCAAATGGCTGTGTTTAAGAAAGAAAAAAAACGGCGAAATTAAGACTTCTTTATTGCATTGACTTTAAACGTACCTGCGTAAAAGCCGCGATCAGCCCACTATAATAATAATGATAATACAAAAAATATAATAATAATAATGATAATAATAATGATAATACTTATAGTTGTATGAATTAACAATTTTAAAGTTTTAATACCAAGTCTTTAAAAGATGTTATTGTATTGCTTATTAAAGTTCAAATTAACTCGAACAACACACTGGGGTGATGTATTCAGGTTCAATGCATTTTTTTTGGCAAAATTTACAATGGCTTCAATGGAAAATCCAATTACAAATTGTTTGTCATTTTTCTTTCGAGCCGATGAGATTGTGTTCACCAGCCAGAGTTGCCACACATTAAGATTGAGGACCCAACAATTCGCAAAGAAAAACGTCCGATAAAATTAAAGGAACTGCTTTCAGAAATGGTTAAAGCTTACTATTGGTTTACTTTAAGGCAGTGGCTATTATGCTGGACCCGGCAAAATAGCCCATAGGCGCTATTTTGCCGGACCCGGTAAAATAGCTATATTGGATTTATCGGCTATTTTGACGGCCTAAATATTTATTACATATTTTGTTTTATATTATATAGGTATTTCTATTAAATTTTACATTTTGGTTGTATTTATGTATTTATTCATTTGAAAGATTTATCAATTAATAGGATGTTTTTTGTGCCAGTTTTGGAGAAAAAAAGATTGAAGGGCATATTGTTTTTAGCTTGTTTGTCTCTGTGTGGGGGTTGGGGATTGTTGGCTGGGTCTGTTGGTCACTTCTTTTGAAACGTTTAAATGGTGAATGGCACTGAATGCAAGAATTTTGAAATTTCATCACTAAAATAGTTGAACCACTTTTTTCATGTCAGAGAACATTATGTCAAATTTTAGAAGAATTGTATGAAATATTGAAATTTTAATTGATTTTTCCACTTTCTGATGAAATTTTAAACGGATTAGTTTTATGGCTGATCATGGTTAGTTCCAGGAAAATTTAAGGCCGACCCTGCCACTCCGGGCTTTACAGACCACAGTTATTCGTTTACTCATCAGGAAAACATGTCCGTGTAATGTATACCCCCTTATACCCCACTTTTATATAGCAAAACTGGGGTATGCAGAGGTATGCCTATTTTTCTTATTTTTGCTCCAAAACATAGATTGTGGGTACTCGTTAGAACCGCCTCGGCGAGGCGGTTCTAACGTGTACCCACAATCTATGTTTTGAGCAAAAATAAGAAAAATATCAAAAGTTTTCTACTGAAAATTTTCAATTTTTACTACTTAAAAAATCTCCATATATTGCATGGGCAAGTTTTCGTAATGTGAAGACCCATAAAACAGTACACGCACGAATGCAATTTTGATCGGGTTCTTCTACTCAGTTTGTTATCAGGCTTTTCTAGCCAAAAATGAATGAAATAACTGAATCATATAAACTGTGCCTGGTAATGAACAAACATATCATGGTTGGAGTACTGTTTTACAAAGACATATTTCTAGTTTCTTTTAGAATGATATCCTTGGTGGAACCAAACTGTACATATGAGGATGAGAATACATTCAATATCTAAGATTTTGTTCTGTCAAACTTATAGAATTTCAAACATTTGACTTTGTCATGTTTAAACTTGTGACAAAGTGTTTGCAACCTATGTTTTTGTTGTTGTTTTTTACCAATTACACTTAAACCAGCTAGTACAGAAATAGATAAATCAGTTGATTTGGATATTTAAGCAGACAATACATCACCGTCCCTGGCTCTCATAAGAGATGCGAACTTGAACACAGTCAACGGACATTCAGCAGAGACAATCTGGCTTCTGGGTAGTAATTCCAGTCACTGATAGTATGTGGAACGAAACTGCTTTTGTAAGCTTCTTTGCTAGCTGAAGGTATCTGCAATGCCACTGAGTGTTGATTTCTACAGAACCGTTTCTTGTGGTTAAGAATTTAAGGTTGTTGTGTGTTTTCTGAATTAACCCTTCAGACCTTTGTATAACAACATTTCTGTTTTTCTTATTAAAGGGATTCCCTTTTAATTTGTCAAGGAATGCCAGCCAAACCCCAAGATGTATCTAAATAAAGGCTTTTATCAACTTTCTCTGTATATTTATCCCAATCTTACAAAACATAATTATCTCAAATAAATGAAATAAAAAAAAAACTTGGAAAAAATATATAATAAAAATTTTACTAAGTTTTAGTCCGGCAGAATAGCCTATAAAAAGGTACGAGTAGGCAAAGATCAGGAAAAGGCGCAATCAGAAAGAGATTCCCACTCCAAAAACCGAGGTGGAAAAAAAACCAAACTAACAATCAGGCACTTATACCATGAAACATATCGTAAGCCGAATGAGCAGCTATTTTCCCAATAGGTGGCCACTCAGTTACCTTAACTTAATTAAAAATATGAAAACATACATAAGGCGCCAACAGCACAAAAAAAAAAATTAAACACCAAGACATAAAACAAAAAGAACCACCACAGAAGTATCGCCTTGGATAAGTCCATTACAGCTATTTTGCCGGGTCCGGCGAAATAGCCACTGCCTTACTTTAAAGGGAGGTAATTTCGATGCAAAGCAATTTTAACAGCCTGCAAAAAATAACCAAATGTTGAAGCGAAAATATCGGGCAGAAATTTTGACGGACAATAAGTGGTCATTGGCACGGCAGGTTTAAATCTTCTGTCTACCTTTGATTAAGTGTGGAAATTTGGCTCGGATACGTACTGGAGACACACTCCAATAGATGCTTTGTTACAATTCGAAACGAATGAAGATATAAATTAGGAATGAAAGTGTTAAGTTACTTTTTTGTGTTAAGTATATATCTTTCCGGACAGAAAGTACAAGCTCCTGTCCGTAGCTAAATCTTCACGTCAACATGACCGAGGCGATACTACTGTTGTGGTTCTTATTGTTTAATGTTTTGGTATTTAATTTTTGTGCTGTTTGCACCATATGTGCATTTTCATTTTGGGTTACTTAGTGGCCACCAATTGGTAAAAAGCTACTCACCCGGCTTACGATATGTTTTCTTAGTATAAAGACCTAATTGTCAATTTAGTTTTTTTTTTCAACTTTTTTGTAGTGGCATTTTCTTTCTGCCTACTTGTACCATGTATTATTAATTAACTACATTAATATTAGTATTTGTATGACCAAATCAGCCCACATCATACGGATGACAAACTGGGCCAATACGAGAATAACTGGGCCAATACGAGAAAAACAAGGCCAATACAGAAAAACAAGGCCAATATGAAAATGACGTCATTCGACGTTCTTTTTCAAAAGAAAATGGCAGCCATATTTTCCTCCGTTTCGCCGCTTCAAAACTGCAGTTGTATTTATAACATAAAACTTACACTGCAGTTGCATTTATAGAAATAGAAATAATCGTCAACAGTAATCGCTAATAAAAAGGAAAAACGGAATTCAGACGACAAGCTTGGTTTATTTTGTATCTAGATCTATTCAATCTTATATGAAAACACAAGGTTTGTAGGCATTTTACTCCGGCTCACCAAGTCTCAAAGGCATTTGTTGACTTTGTTTTATCTTATGAAATGTTATTTAGATCTATTTATTTATTTATTTATTTAATTTTTTCTTTAGGCTAGATAAATAGTTAAAATACATTATGTTATTATGTTCATTGGCCTGCTTCCTCTTCAAGTGTTGACTCGCTATCACGAATTTCGCAGTGTTGCGATGAGACTGGATCATACAGTGGCCTGCATTCGAGATTTTATCAGAAAATTCTCTGTAGTTTATAGGCCTCTACTCGTGGCTTCAGTGTTTAAAGCAGAAGAAGACGGCTGTTATATTTTTTGTGCATGTACATGCATGTGTCTAATATTTTTATCCATTGCGTTGTGCACTTTGTCAAAGAGCACAATTCAAATAGAAAAGTTAATTAATAAAATTGTCATTAATCAAGTAATTTCGTATTGGCCCAGTTACAGGTCCTCGGCCAGCTGTATTGGCCCTCGGCTCCGCCTCGGGCCAATACAGCAGACCTCGGACCTGTAACTGGGCCAATACGAAATTACTTGATTAATAACATTATAATATACAGTCGTAAAACTTAATTTTTTTTTCAGTGGAAAAAATATATATATACTTTTTTTTTTGCTTAAAACGTAGATTGTGGATACGCGTTAGAACCGCCTCGGCAAGGGTGTACCAACGAGTACTCACAATGTATGCTTTGAAGCAAAAGTAAGAAAAATAGGTATACTCCTGCATACCCCAGATTTGCTATATGAGACTGGAATATCATCACAAAAATATCTCCGTGTAACTTTGAAACTTTGAAATTTTGTATACCCCCTTGAACCCAACATTTATATAGCAAATCTGGCGTACGCAGGGTTATACTTATTTTTCTTATTTTTGCTTCAAAACATAGATTGTGGGTACTCGTTAGAACCGCCTCGTCGAGGCGGTTCTAACATGTCCACACAATCTATGATTTGAGCAAAAATGAGAAAAAAAAAATAAAAGTTTTGCAATGAAATTTTCAGTAATTACAGCTTAAAAAATCTCTATACTGCATGGGTACGTTTTCGTAATGTAAAGCACATGTTTTCCTGATGTTCAATTTAAGCTTAATTCTGAAGAGTTTCTGAAGCCTATAATGCTCTTTTTTGCAGGGAATGTCGAATTTCGTTACAAGAATTAGTTTTTTGTTACAAGTATAAGTTTAGGTTACAAACAATGCTAAAAACCGCAAAATAAAAAAAATATATTGTTATTATTTTAATACGTTGTGTGTCCCTTACAACAGATCACTGTCACAGTGGTAATTCGTCGTAATACACAATCTTAAAACTGACAGTGTTTTCTTTGTTTTGTACAGTAATAGATGGCCTATTATTCTGTGTAATGTCGCTAGTTTTCAGCCGAACCAGCATCGTACCAATATTGCCATCTGTGGTTGGGTCCTGCAAGAAAGACGAAACATTATGAAAACACGCCCAAAGGCATGCAAGATACAGAGATTTTCGAGCTTTAAAAATTGAAAATTTTCAAGTGAAAAGTTTTGATATTTTTCTTATTTTTGCTCAAAACATAGATTGTGGGTACACGTTAGAACCGCCTCGGCTTAGAATCGCCTCGCCGAGGCGGTTCTAACGAGTACCTATAATCTATGTTTTGGAGCAAAAATAAGAAAAAATAGATTTACCCCTGCATACCCAGTTTTGCTATATAAGAGTGGGGTTTAAGTGGGTATACATGACACGGACATGTTTTCTTGATGAAAGTCTATGGTTATCGCTGGGTTCCCCGGTTTCCCCCACAACGTTCGACATCAGTGGCCGAGCGGTTAAGAGCACTGTTTCTTAATCACGCTGTGACTGGCGTGGGTTCGAGCCCCGCTCTTGCCACATGTGAGACAAGCCAAGTTCTGCTTGCGGGTGTGTCACTTGTTTTTTCTCGGGGTTATCTCGTTTTCGCCCCACCTACTGATTGGCCCGTCTCATATGAGCTGAAATAAGCTTGAAAGGGACGTAAAATCGAATAAAAAAAAATAAAAAAAAAATAAAAAAAAAACGCATATACAAAGAAGTCTCATTAGCTTTCTTTGTAGAGTGAATTTTAATTTCAAATGCATCGTTTCAGGATCATTTCATTTACCTCATTAGAAACAACTAATATTGTGGAACAGCTGTTTGGAAACGGCTGTTCCCTTTGAAGAAGTTTTCCTTTGTAGCATGTTATGACATCCAAATGTTCTCATAAATTGAAGGCAGCGCCCAAATAGTACCGAAGTTGTTCAATGTTATACACGTTAAATTACCAAACAAAACAATAAAACATAAACCTGAGCTCGAGTTTTACCCCTCCTGACTCCATCTAGATGAGCAGACAGAAAGTCTTGTAGTGCATCATCTTTTGTTCCCTGTTTGATGTACTTCAGATAGTGTTGACTCTTTGTTTCAACCTGTACAGCCCCCTTCTTCAACATCGTGACTACTTTCAATGCTGAAATTGCGATGTCGTTGCTAAAGTGGTTTATATTAGTCAACTGACAGATATGTTGTCTAATAAATGCAAAAAAGTAAGTGTAATATTTCTGTTTGATTTTTCGATTTCTTGTGTTTAACGTAGATGCAGCTATCTTGATAGTTTTACTTAAAGCTTATGAATCGTAAGTTTCCAAATAAACAACATCATCAACAACAACCGTACTGTAGTATCATATTCTGACAGCACTGCCTAAAATAGTTAGATCGTAAACGTCTGGTTGGCTTTGATCGGTTTTACGAGTCCACCATGGTCTGATAAGATCAATTTTGTCTTGTAAATTATCTAAACTACTCTTGTCCTTCTACGATGACTGTAGCAAAAACCAGTTATTCATTCCATGTGCATTCCCTCTTTTCATCTCTATTTACGTATTCTTATTTGCTCATCTGCATAAATCCTGCAACCATGCCCCTGGGGTCCATACAGGACCCGCCCCTGGGGCGACATGTATACTTGTATGCACAATGCTTACGGCAAAAAAAAAAAAAAAAAAAAAAAAAAAAAAAAAAAAAAAGATTTATACCTCGTCCATAAATTGAACGACGCTGCTTATTTTCTAGAAGGTGATCTGAAACAGACGAGCTGTTAATAAGATATCATATATAAAACCAACGTACTAGAGTGGCCGAGAAAACATATAGACTATCGTTATGCTGTTGTAGTTTTTTATTTTATTTATTTATTTATTATTTTTTTTACTGTGTTCTGAGTCGATCAATTTCTGACCATTGCCCCGACAGCTGTAGAATTATGACTTTGCTTAAGGTCACAACGAATAGCGACCCGGCTAAGGATCGAGGCCGGGACCTCTGATTCCACAGTCCGACACTCTACCTTTGCATCAGTCCGCTCCGTCTTGGTACCAAGGGATACATTTCTTACATTATTTGACCTTCAGTTGAGGTAGCAAAGACCAAATATAAGTAAAACATCCGCAAAAAGATGCTTGTTATGGCAATGTTTTTCTCAAATCAAGAAGTAAAAGAAACATTTGCTCATTTTAAATAGCGGAAGCTGCGTGAGTAGCAAGTCAATATTAAAATGCGCATGTGGTAAACTTATTTGTTATATTGTATCAAACAAGCAGTTCAAAGATAAACATGATTTTCTGCAAAGTGCATCGCTCGTATAACTCAATAAATTGAAATACCTTTCTGGTTTGCCTCTTTAATGTTTCTATTTGGCTCAGCTTCCAACCCCTGCACCAATCCCACGAACGTGATCGAAAAAGCAAACAGCAACAACACCACTTTCATGCTAAAGTCTTAAAGCAACAAGATAGAGAAACGACAATGGAATACTACAAATACGACATCAGTATATAGATGTGTGTGCGTTAGTATTTCTAGTTGAAAAAGAAACGTACATGTATCTCCAGGACATATTATTTATTTAACCCATATTTGACGAATGGATACTCGAATCATTATCACTTGGGTGAGTCCGCCTTCATTTTTAGGGGTGTAAGGAGTGATTTTTGTTTTATCTAATTTGTCGATGAAATTTCTCTGTGCAAACAGAATAACACCAGATGGGACGCCGCGTTTTGCGGCATCACATCTGTGGCTATAATGTTAGCTTATGTCCCATAAAAAGGACGCCAGGCGTATAATTATGAGTTAAATGGAATGGTAATGAGGAGCCAACATATTAATGGCGGTAAATACAAACTGTGTTCAGCACCAATGTTCTTACAAAAGCGTAAAGAAGCATTGTCAACGGAAATAAGCAAAACCTTTTTAAATTTTTGAAGAAACTATGTCTCCTATAAACCCTAGAACGTAGTTAATTCAAATTTATCTGTTCATAACCGTCTTTTCAGTGTTTTAAAAGATTTATAAATCAATTCCGACTTCATGTACAGTAAAACGTAAGCAGATAATATCAAACGTCAAGACGTTCCTTTTTGGATTGGCCGAAAAAAGAACATCATGGTAGACTGTGTTATTTAATGTTAAAGATAAAAATGATAAATTAATGGACTATTGGACTAAATAAATTAATCATATCCAATATTAAAACCGGAAAAAAACTGACCTCTTATATCTGTAAGCGTGCTGGCCTATAAACTAATATATTGTATATGATATTGTATATACCTGTATACTGCTCAGGATCATCATATTTCAAATGTTTTGTCATCTATACGCCTGTACTTGACTTTTGCTGTTTAAATGCATATTTTCTTTCTTATGAGTGTATTATCCTCCAGCAAATGGGATCACCGCATTCGTAAGCCCTATAAAGGACATTTATTTCCACAATACATTTCTATGACAGAACAACATTGCCAAGTGCCGTCTATAACCTTAACATGAGCCGCCACATGGGAATTCAAACAATTTGCATAGGCAAAAACAAAGGCGCAGAAGCTGATCAGCACTCACTAGTTCTTGTTGAACTGGGGCACTGAAGGAAAAACTCATCAATTTTTGCTCAACATGTTTTGTATTGGACTTCGTTTTGGTCGTGGTGTTGAAAAAAAAAATAATAAAAAAATAAAAATAGCGCCAGGACAACAGAATGAGCCTTGATGGTATAAGTACGCTTCACTGGAGGCAGGTTGGTATACTTCCATTTGTTTTATGTGTTTGAGTCGAATGTTTGTGCTGTTTAAACCTTAATATGTTTTTCACTTTTTATTTATGTTCGGGTAATTGAGTGGCCGTCTATTGGGGAATAGTTGCTCACTCGGCTTACGATATGTTATCTAAGTATAAGCACCTAATTGTCAGTTTTGTTTTTCCCTCTTCGGGTTTTGGAGTGGGAATTTTATTCTGATTGCACGTTTTCCTGATCATTGCCTAATTGTACCTTTTTTCTCCTACCTCTACTGTAGCGAGTGTTCATGTAAGCTGCCCACATGTTCTGGCAGGTATAGATCCCAGACGATCGTAATAGACTTTTGTCACAGATCTACCGTTAACAGCATCCGATTTCAATTGAGGTTTTCCAGTACCTCAATTTCAAGCGGGCTAAGGATAAGAATGAATTCCTCTGATAGCAATATAACATATTATGTATGAATCTTTGATTACTTTTTAACTGCCTTGTAGGTTATTATGTTTAAATTCTTTACTCTCAAAATTTTTATAATATTACTTTATCAAAATTATGATAAACACATTTAATAATGTATTGCTGTCCTCTCAAGACATTGTAAAACCTTATCAAAATTTTGATAGTCAATTCTGTTTTAGGGAAACGAAAAGTCACATTCAACGTCTTATCAAAATTATGATAACAACATGAACTAATATAAGCTCTAGAACACACCGTTATCAAAATTTTGATAAGTCTGTAATTGATACAGGATTCGAGAGCTTGCACGGCAAACGATGATTTGGTGTTTGGTTTCCTTATCAGAATTTCGATAGCCTATCCTGTTTTAAGGACACGCAGTCACATTCAACGCCTTATCAAAATTCTGATAACATCATGAAATCATATTAGCTGTGGAACACACCGTTATCAAAATTTTGATAAGTCTGTAATTGGTATAAGAACCGGCAGCTTGCGCGGCAAACGATAATTGATGTTTGGTAAGTCACCTGTATGTTGGTTTATTTAGGATTTCACGTCCAATCAAATAGCTCTGGTCATACGAGATGGAACCTCGGTCTGAAGTCACACGACAAAGGCTGGGGATGACCGTAGTCCAACCTGCGACTCCTGGTTGACAAGGCGAGTGACTTTGGTTAAGTTTACCCCTGTCAAACCAAGAGGCGTTTCCATTGCGTTGGCACGGCGTTCTTACATTTTCCTGACCGCCGCGAGGAAAAATTATTTTATTTGTGACAATTCAAACCATGGCGTTCTCATCGAATCCAATGCGTTACTACGGAGTTCGTAGTGTGTTCTATCAGGTTCCATTGCGCTGGCATGACGCCTTCATGGGCTTGCGCGGCACTCTAGGTGTATGCACTTTTGGCGTTCCCACGGCGTTCGTACCGCGCTTCCACGGCGTTCTGGTACTGAGCTGACGGTTTGTATGCGAGTCAGAAACAAAGTTTCCGTCATTTGAACGTTTGCTTTCAAAAATGTAACATAGCTGGCAACAGGGGATGGAGAGGGTAGCAGCAGCAGCAATTTGTATAAGTAAACTGGCTTCTTGTTCGATAGACTTACTGAATTAAATTTATGTGCATCTCATTTAAATAGTGTTTTGTTTTCTTTTGACATATTTAAAATTGCATATCTTTTTCATCTATTTTACTACAAGAAACGCCATTGGACGCGGTAAATGCTCCATGCGAGCGCAATTAACGCCGTGACAACGCCTTACAAACGCCACGGGATCGCGGTAAAAGCAACAAACGCCGTGACAGGGCCTTACAGCTGCCACAGAGGCGTAGTAAGATTAATGACACGCCGTAAAAGCGCAATAGACGCGTCGTATGAGCGCGGTGAAAACGCAGTGAGATCGCGATGGACGCCATACCATCGTCGTGCAAACGCCATTGCCTACCACGGCGTTTGCACAACGATTTCACCGCGCACAAGCGGAGCTCCAGGGGCGTTGATGAAGCTCTCACTACGTTGCCACGATGTCCGCATGACGTCCACATTGCTATCTAATTAGAACGCAGAACGACGGCGTTTGTTTTTAGCATGTCCAAAAGAAACACCGACCCTGTGCGTTCTAGGAGTTTCCACGACGTTCGCTGGCGATGCCAGTGCGTTGCAATGTCGTTGGTGGTGTTTGTACCGCTCTTATCTCGGCGTTCTACATTTTTAGAGCGCCATGAGAACAACACCCTGGTATGACAGGGGTTTAAGTAATAAAATCAGAAACATGCTTTGTTTAAAAATAAATTTATGACATTGGAACCATCATACCACCTTTTTTTTTTTTTTTTTTGATACTGAATTGACAATTTCATAGAACATGACTGTAAAATATTCGATGCGAAATATTAAAATCGCATTTGTAACAAAGTCGGCACCAGACATGATATCCCGATATGATATATATTGTTCGTGTTCTTGCATGTTTTGCATTTACGAAGACAATACCGTTTTGATAGGCAGACATTAATGATTGAGCACCCTTCCATCCCTTCAAAATAAACAACGATCTTAAGTATCCTGTTTCCTGGTGGTTCTGGTTAGTCTGGAAATAAGCAAAATAATAAAACGATTATTCTAGTAACACATGTAAAACACAGACCATTTAGAATTTATTATGAAAGCAAAAAGGCATAATATAGAACATGTAACGAAAAATCAAATGATGAATGCACAATGGAATAATACCTGAGCAACAGATTAGAAAGTTGTACGGGAAAATAGCCAGACAAATGCTGTTGTTGTTTTTTTTAATTCCCCCCGAGCAACCGTATCATGCAGAAATGCGGACCTGGAAACAGTACACACTCTGAATAGTCAGCCACTACTTGACCAATTAAAGTTTTGATACAAGAAATATACATACAATTAATACGAATACGTTTCATATCAGTTCGTCAGTAAAATACAACCACTACATGTAAGAACAAAAATATACCGTGTTACTTACTCCATGTTAGAATCAAACAAATGGCATTAATATTCGGACCAAAGCCAAGGCATTGCAAAATTGAAACACCCCAACAGTACTTAACTGATATAGTTTGCAAATCCATTAAGCTCCGAATGCAGTTCCTGAACAAATGGATACAACAATAAATGTAATTGTAACTTGAAGCATGCCGAAATCATCGATGTTTCAGAAACACGTAATATTCGCCAGCCTCTAGATTTTATTTGGGAGCGGCCGCTTTGATTTATCGATGATTGCCCTGTACAGCTGATTTTCTGGTATCAACATCCTTTGACACGTGTAATTAATGACCAAATTCCCTGATAAAACGATTAAACACACCATGCAAACACGAGATCTCAGACCTCAGAAATAAATCATTCATATACTGTAACAAAAGTTAAGCGCAGGCTTCTCCAAAAGCAACAACAAAAATCAACCTCCCTGTTGAGCCTTCGGGTGCTCCTTGGACAATACCCCCCCCACACACACACACATAAAAAATCCCGTTGTTCTGGTCTTAAAAAAGCGCACATATACTCGTATATTTGACCACGGAACTGTTGACCAGTTCCCTGATTTGACTAACACACTACTTCATTTTTAGAATGTAATATATAATGTAATACAGTATAAAGTCCAATTCGCATGCGCAAAAAATACACGCGTGTAAATATACTCTGGTGTGTAAATATACTCCGGTGTGCAAATCAACCTGTGAGTAAATTTAAATTGCGTTCGCATGGGTTTTATCACCAGGAGTATTTTGTATGTAAATTTATCATTTCTGGATTAAAACCTGTTCATTTAAGTTTTCTGTATTTGCTAAACAAGAAGAGGCTGCTTCAAGGTGTTCTTGTAAACTTTGGCAGCAGAGGAGAATCATGTAATGGCCAGGTATAATCTTAGCAGTAATACAGTTCCCTTTTATCATCCTTTCACAAGGAATTACTGTTAAAATGCCCCAAGAATCTCACAAAGAATGATAAAGAAATAGTGTGGCTGTTTGCACTCCATATGATATAAAATGTGATGAAGGGCAATAAAATGTTATTTAGCAACAATGTCCACAGTTTCAGCAAGTGTCATTATAATCAGTTATGAACAAAAAATGTGAAAATTTGTTATCTAAAAGCAGAATATTGACTTGAAATAAAAATACTCATGGGTAATTTTTACTTTGCGTTCACATGGGACAAAATAGTGTGTATTTGTAAAGATAAAATTTGCATCTGGTCAGACCCAGGAGTAAATTTACCCATATGTAAATAGACTCCGGTGTGTATTTGCGTTCGCATGCGCAATTTGCTTACCCCGAGTAAAATTTGCACACCGGAGTATATTTACTCGCGTGTATTTATGGCGCATGCGAATTGGACTTAAGTCAGCTTTTCCTGCCGCCAAGTGAGGTCGGGTCACGATTTTTGCCATTCATAATTTCTAAAGCGTAATGGTACTTTTGCGCAGTCAATATCTCCCTGTCTCAGATAAATTGTGAGATACGGTTGTACGTATCCCTAGCATAACGGCATAAAGCGCGATTGACGGGCCTATTAGGCGTTTTTTTTTTTTTTTTTTTTTTTTTTTTTTTTTTTTTTTTTTTTTGGGTTTTTGTTTTTTTTTTTTTTTTCAGCACATATGATAATTACAATGTACCATGTTTTACTCAAGAAGAAATAATGAAATCGAACTCACAATCTGGCTTGGTTGCACATCGAATAAGATATCCCATAGACTGGACATTGACTGATGAGCCTTATGAGTGCCACGACACCCACCCGTCCACTGCACCTTTAATTTTCGTCAACGTCACAGATGTACAGCATCAACGTCTATGTTGGCGCTAACATTGAGAGAAGTACTAACAATTTACATATTAGCCGATTATGAATTTAAATAATTGAGAAACGTGCAAAATGTAAGAATTGCTACATGTTGTCCATTGAAAACGCAGCAATTATAAAAAGTTCAATATTTTATTTTGGCTAAATATTTCTGTTTCGTTATGTTTTATTTCAGTATTGTGAACTTGTTAAAATTATGACAAGGTATGTTTTCTGATAAGTAATGCCGTGAGCCAAAGGCAGCTTACACGTTAACTGTCAAAAAGCTCGCAAAACCAGAATTCGATGTGCAAGACGTGCAAAAAAATTCAGTTACACATTAAACTGCGCCTACATGACACATGATGAAGGGAACTTTAGAATTCAGAGAAGTAAGAATAGAGGGACCTGGTGCAGGAATCGATGGAACGAGCACAACAGAGAGGCAGACAGAATAAAGATACATCATTTTTACCGGGACGCCAATTACCTTTTGTGACTCGTGTCATTATGGATTATAAAGAAAGTAATTTAATATAACACGCATTGTGTTCAACTGAGTGGCATATGCTAAACCGACCAAAAGCTTTTGGTGCAATTAAGTTTAAATCCCAACCTACGACACCAGAATCATAGAGGTTATTATTATTATTATTATTATTATTATTATTATTATTATTATTACCATTTTTACATGGACAGCGAAATTGTATACATGATTTACTAAAAACGGATTTTAATAAAAATACACAATGTGCTCAGCTGGCTAACACGTGTATCATTGGCTTCGAAAACGTAAAATAAGTAACATTTTGACCAACGCAAAACCACACGGACATGCAAAGCGCATCTAAATTTCAAGCGCAAAGTCACGATAAATCACGGATTCAAGACGCTTTGTCCTAAAGTCGAACCGATGAAAATCAGGTTTACAAATCAACGATACTAAAAGTCTGGTGCATATCGGGATAGAAATGTCCAAAAATTGACTCCACTACGGCCTTCTTTCACCCGCGTCACAACACGCCCAATCCGACTAATATGTTTTAAAGTTACCAAGCAACCAAGGCACATGGGGGCTACTCTCAGTCAGACGGATGGGATACCTTTAGTCAACGCATAACACCAGGCAATATGACACTGTAGCCATGCAGTTGAGCGGTTTAAACGCGGTATTTCAGAAGTAAAATTTTCATTTAAAACTTATTTTTATAGTTGCGTTTACACTATGTTCTCGGCGGTTACGGCGGCCACGTTTCAGACAACCGTGATCAAAACGGGATAAACGTGAGGCAACACAGGGGAACGGGATAGCCAAACGTAGCAGGCCGTGATAACCATGGACACCGTGGCAAATGTTTTGACAGTTTAAAAATCTGCCACGGCAGTCACGGCGGAAACGAGAAACGTGATGATAATGATAAAACGGACTGAACGTAACACACCGTGACAGAACGTACATGTTACAGTACGTAGCGAAACTTGGAGGCGGTCCGTAGTGCATCGGGAAGCCATGTTGATGCAAGTGTCGAACATAATACTCTTCTTTACCATTATTTTGTTTCTGTTATATACATTGCACTCCAATTTATGTTTTAAATATTTTTACTTCTTTTTTATCTAATTTGTAATATGTTTCATTTACTCTGACGGGTGTATTTTTGCATCCTGGTGTATATACTGCATATGAGCACGGTTTAAGAAATATTTAAGTTGGTCGTATGTTGATCTTAAAGTTGAGATGACTTTGAGTTAACAAACATAATCTTCTTTTTCAAAAGCAAAAGTTTGACACCAGAAGTTTCTTCATTATATTTATGTATATTTACATTTTTGATGCAGTCTTAATGAATCTTTAGAACTGAAATGCGGTTCATACAATGTAGTTCCATGAACAACAACAGTGTGTCAGGCGACAAGACATGATCCAAATTTAACGTCATCAAACCCATGGCTTTTCCCGGTGTAATTGGACGTTGTAAACGTCATGACGTCATCGATGTCGTTCCGCTGTTTGAACACACACCGTGCATGATTTCTCTGTTTGCTTGTTAATTTGATCAATTTGATAATTTTTCAATACGCAATAGAGAGAAATGAATGTTAATATAAGCAATGAGTTTGGTTTTGAAGCGTAAATAGCTATGAACTATGAACCACAGTGGGTAGCTTGCAAATCGTACACGAGCCCCTTCGGCGTTCAGTTACTTTACAGTCGACCCACTGTGGTTCATAGCTCCATGAACATCAGGGAATGGAATTTATTTCTTAATTAAGTACACGAAGAAGCGTCGTTAACCCAACAATAACTTTCGAAACTAGTTCGTAGTGTAGTCGGAAAAAAATGAGAAAATGTTTTTCAAAGTTTATCGATAGTCCTGCCGAAGAAGTTTGACGTTAAACATTTATTTTGGTCACTGTGGTCAGTTACATGCCTGCAGACCTTAGCAAACCTAATAAGCTACGACATTTTACACCATGATAAAGACGACGAGAAGCATCTTTTGCAACTCGAAGTTAAAAAGTGTTCAATTTGGAAATGAAAGTTTGACGTCTCGGGTGAAGAAGAGGGCGATGTTATAGCTTAAAAAGGCTGATCCGTTAGGCTCACGGAAAGCTTTTACTAGTATCGGCTTTCATCGGTACCCGTCCGTCGTCCGTTGCTGTCCACCGTTTTTAAAATTCTTTCCAGAACCGCTTGTTCACGGTCACGGGGGCAGCCTAGTAGAGATTTTCGAATTAAGAGAGCCCAGACTTCGGGTAAAATATAGCGATGTCAACCGGAGTCCGAACGTTCGGACTTCGGATCTTGTATCGAAGGTTCGCTAAAAATCAAAGTGTCCAATATATAATACGTTATGATAACATGTCAAGGTCTTTGCCTGACAGATCTTTAATAAGCGAATTCTTAAGCTGGTGTGTGTATACATGCAGGAAAGAAATAGAATTCCATTAATACTTATGATTATCTATGAAGTGTCTACTTAAATGTTCGCTGAAAGTTTGACAAAATGGGAACTTGAGTAAATGTTCAGGAATGTTTTGATGACGGCATAATTTTGCAAATTAACTGAGATGTAGAAAGGAGTAAATATATGACATATGCGTCACAGTCAGTAAATGTGGCTTGCTTCCGGTGGCTGTAAAAGTGACACTTTTAACAATGAAATATGTTTTTAATTTTTAACATATTATGTGTATTGCTATTTTCAACTTTAAGTATGATGTTATATGGCGTTTTTTTTCTGCGTCACATCAGCGGCAACACAAGCTAAGGTCAGCAACTCTTGCTTATGAATGCTCATCGTAGGAACACTGGATTTACATAAATGTACATGTAGAACTATGATCTAGTTCGATATATGAGCCGCGTCATGAGAAAATCGGATTTTTGCATATGCGAAAACAAAGGCACTTATCAGCTGTGCAGTAATCTTAGCGCCTTAGTTTTCGCTACATGGATAGCACATTTTCACCTCTACTTATAATCAAACGTTCAAGATTCTAGCTTTATTCTGTGACTGTACTATAGAAAACGACTATGAATGTTGCAAACAAAACGTTTCTATCAAACCTATGACACGAGTTATGGACTAAATTCCCTGCTAGTAGTAAAAGTGAAAAAAGTCATGTTAGCAGTAAAGGATCTCGGAAGATTATATAGGTTTTCCGCCCAAAGTTTGATTGTTTCTGGCAGCTTCTGTGTTCATTGTATAGAAAAAATGTTGCATTCTCCGTAAAATTAAAGGTTTGATTAATGCACCAACATGGCGGAATTTTTTTAATGTTACATACCTGCAGCATAAATCCATGCCAAAGGGGGAAGGGGTCAGATTTTTTCGAAAAATTATTTTGTCAGAAAACAACTTTTTTGCCATAGATTATCAAGAAAATACTACAATATGTTTATTGCAACCTTAAATTGTGGGTAGAAACTATTTATGGACTAATAACTGGTGCATCATGTTTATCAGATTTATAATTCTAAATAACACTGCCCATCTGTTTTGCAAAAACCTGTACCTTAAATATACCATGCAAGAACATTAAGCAACTTTTACTTTGAACAGTGACTCCATATGTTTTGTAGACATTAGGGAAGTTCTTCTGACAGAGCATTGCATGTATCAAATTAAGGTAAAACCAGTAGTTGTGTGGTGCTAATGTAACGTTAGGTTTTAAGTCCTCGGACGCACATCTCGAATAAAACATAATTGTCAAAAATTGAGAAACATATTTTGCACAGTATATTCATATGCATTGTAACATGTACACTTAATGTGTATACCTGTTAAAATAGGACAGATAGTCTGTTCATTCAGGTAGAACATACATATACAGTATATTTCCATAGCCTTGGTACATTACAAATAATAGAGCTGAGCCCATGTATCGGTTTTTGGGCTTTTTGACAGCCTTCCCCCCTTGCCCAAACATGACATTTTGATATAATCTGTCCTTTACAAAAATACAGTTGTGTTCAAAATATTTTGATTGGGCAAGGGGGGGAACATGGACTTATAAAAAGTTTCCTATTTCCTATATGATCCTATATTAAATTGAAAGATTTTGTCCAATTTAAAAAGTAGTCACTTCTTGACTTACACACAACATTACATGGCTAAATACAACAGAAACTTACTTTTCAACAGTAATAAACTTCATTTAAGTGCCTAGAACTTGAGATTTTGAAGATTTCTTGGGCAATCTCACTAAAGAAATCTTCCGAGATCCTTTGCTTCAGCGGTAAACGGTCAAGGTGGCAGCAATTTTGCTGCAGCGAAAAACAGTCATGCTAGCTGCAATTTTGATGCAGCCAAAAATGTTAGGTTAGCAGCAATTTTGCTGCAGCGAAAAACGGTCATGTAAGCAGCAATTTTGATGCAGCAAACATAGTCATGTTAGAAGCAAACCTGCTGCAGCGAAAAACGATCAAGTTAGCAGCTGCAATTTTGCCTCGGCATATTTTTTTCCCGATTGTTTTCGTTTCAGTATAGCTGTAAATAGCAATTTTGATGCAGTGAAAAGCGGTCATGTTAGCAGAAGTTTTACTGCAGCGATACATGATCAAGTTAGCAGCAATTTTGCTGCAGCGAAAAAAGGTACTTTAACATGTAGCAGCAGTTTTGCTGAAGCAAATTTTGTTTACGGTTATTTTTGTTTCTGTCTGGCTGTGAGGGCTGTAGAAAATGATGATGTATGTTGCAAACAGAACTTTTCATCCCGCCTAAGACCCAAGTAATAGACAAAAGTTCCCAAACCAGCAGTAAAAGTGAAAAATACTTAAAGATTTTGTCGACAAATTGTTTAGTTATAGTGTGGCTGTGAGTGTGGCTATAGAAAACATTGACGAATGCCTCAAACAATGTTTTCTGGTGTACCGAAAAACTTCCGTGTTACATGTAACAGCAATTTTCCAGCAGCGGAAAACGGTCATGTAAGCTGCAGGTTTGATGGCAAAAATGGTTATTTATATGTTAGCAGCAATTTTGATGCAGCAAAACCGGTCAAAAAATTTGCAGCAAACTGCTGCAGCGAAAAAATGGTCATGTCAGCTGCAATGTTGCCTCAGCATTTTTTGTTTGTCTGCGATTGTTTTCGTTTCAGTCTGGCTGTGAACAACAATTTTGCTGCTATGAAAAGCACAGATACTTGGGGTTACTGTTTAGATTTTTCAAAAAGCTAATACTTGTACTTTTTTTTAAAAAAACTTATACTTATATTTTTTTTTTCTTCATTTAGCTTTTCTGCATTAGTCCTGACCTTAAACAATCAGAAAAACATGTCTAGAATACATAAAAAGCATTAGAAATACTGATAAGCAATCACTAATGTAAAGAAAAAACACAAGATAAACAACTCTCGGTTTCCAAATTTTCACCCGTCACTTTGAAATGACAAACTGATTCACTAATCCGTAACTTATAAGAATCTTACATATATCAGCATGTCCGGGAATCATTACGCTTCAAACGGACACAGAAAGCATTTAAATATTCCCTTGCATACCCACGAAATCGGCTGTTAAACAACGATTCTCATCGCTACCGCACTGAGGTGGCCGGAAGTAAATAATGGATGTGACTGGATTCCGGGCGTACGTTTTAAAACGGCGAAAACGGGTAACCAGCGATCAAACCGAAAGTAACCTCTGATTGCGTCAGACTTGATTGACCAATGAAAACAAGCGGTCCAGTCACATGGCAATTTGGATTTGATTGCGTCATACCTGATTGACCAATGAAAACAAGCGGGCCAGTCACATGGCAAACGGGATTTCCTTTACTGTAAACAACTGTGGCCACCTCAGTGCGGTTGCGATGAGAACTACTGTTTAACAGACGATTTTGTGGGTATGCAAGGGAATAATTAAATACTTTCTGTGTCCGTTTGAAGCGTAATGATTCCCGGACATGCTGATATATGTAAGATTCTTGTAAGTTACGGATTAGTGAATCAGTTTGTCATTTCAAAGTGACGGGTGAAAATTTGGAAACCGAGAGTTGTTTATCTTGTGTTTTTTCTTTACATTAGTGATTGCTTATCAGTATTTCTAATGCTTTTTATGTATTCTAGACATGTTTTTCTGATTGTTTAAGGTCAGGACTAATGCAGAAAAGCTAAATGAAGAAAAAAAAATATAAGTATAAGTTTTTTTTAAAAAAAAGTACAAGTATTAGCTTTTTGAAAAATCTAAACAGTAACCCCAAGTATCTGTGATGAAAAGCGGTCATGTTAGCAGTAATTTTGCTGAAGCGAAACACGGTCATGTTAGCAAACAAATTAATGCAGCAAAAATGGCCAAGTTAGCTGCAAATCTGCTGCAGCGAAAAACTGTCGAGTAAGCAGCGATGTTGCCCCAGCAAATATTTGTTTCCGATTGTTTTCATTTCACTCTGAATGTGAACAGCAATTTTGCTGCAGCGAAAAGCGGTCATGTTAGCAGTAATTTTGCCGCAGCGAAAAAGTGTCATGTTAGCAGCAATTTTGCTGCAGTGAAAAGCGGTCTTGTTTTAGTGTGCTAAATTTTGATGCATCGAAAAAGGGTTAATTAAGCAGCAAACCTGCTCCAGGGAAAAGCGGTAAAGTCAGTATCAATTTTGCCCCAGCGAATTTGTCTCCGGTTGTTTTCGTTTAAGTCAGGCTGTGAACAGCGATTTTGGTGCCGCGAAAAACTGCTATGTTAGCAGTAATTTTGCTGCATCGAAGAAAAACGGTCAAGTTAGCAGCAAGTTTGCTGCAGCTCTGAGCACATTAGAAAATAAAAACAAAATGTTTGCGGCATTCATCAACGTTTTTTTCTAGCGCTCACAGTCAGATTAAAACGAAAACAAAAATTTCACTCTTACTACCGGCAGAAAATGTTTGTCAATAACTAGGGCCATAGATTCGAAAAGTAATGTTGGCGGCATTCATAATTGATTTCTATAACGCACACAGCCAGAATAAAACGTAAACAAAATGTCGTCAGTTTTTTTTTACTCTTAATGCTGGCAAGGAATTTCGGTCCATAACTCGGCTCACAGGTTAAAAATCATATTTACAACATTCATCATCGTTTTTATAGGGCTTACAGCCAGATCAAACTGCGAAAGAACAATAAGTTGACGTTGGGTCCTGGGTTGGATAGCAAAATTCTGCTTGCGGCATTCATCATCGTTTTCTATGGCGCTTACAGCCAGGCTAAAACGAAACAAAATCTTCGACAGAATTTTTCGCTGCAGCAACTTGCTGCTACATGGAATTTAACGTTTTTTGTTGCAGTAAATTTGTTGCTTAATTGACCGTTTTCGCTGCAGCGAAATTGCTGCCAACTTGCAAAATTGATGCTACAAAATTGCTGCTACAAAACTGTTGCTTGACCGTTTTTTCGCTGCAGCAAAATTTTCTGCCAACCTGACCGCTTTTCACTGCTGCGACTTTGCTGCTAATGCACCATTCATTTGTATCCACGGCTTCTTTAGGGCGGGGGATAGTGGGAAGGCAGCGGGGCTAATGTACCGGGGTTCAACCTTTGAGTCCCGGCATTGCTGGGGATGTGCCGAGGTTTTAATTTCCATCCAACATAAGATCACATTAATTCAAATTAGATTCTAGTTGTATTTTCTAACGTTTTATTAAATTTTTGGTCCTTATTTAATTTGCAAATGTACCTGTATATTTACACGTAGAAATTCAAGCCTGTTTCTCATGTACATTTATGTTTTATTAGAACAAAACCAGCTGTTGTTCCATATTATTGTCAGCCGCCGGGGAGCCGCAGCTTTCAGCAGGGATCGTGCCACAAATCTGACCCCGCAGTGCCGGGCTTTTAGCGGGGCTTTAAAACTAAAAAGTTAAACGCCCGATATTCCCCGGCCCCAAGTGACTTGTGCATAACTTGACCGTTTTTCGCTGCAGCAAAATTGCTGCTAGCTAGACCGTTTATCGCTGCAGCAGAAAATGCTGCTAACGACCGTTTTTCGCTGCAGCAAATTTACCGCTAACTTGCCTGTTGTAGCAGACTTGTTGTTAACATGCACGTTTGCTGCTACCATGACCGTTTTTGCTGCAGGAAAATTGCTGCAAACTTGACCGTTTTTCGCTGCAGAAAATTTACTGCCAACTTCACCGTTTTTTTTTTTTTTTTTTTTTTTTTTTTTTTTTTTTTTTTTTTTGCTTCAGCAAAATTGCTGCTATCTTGGACCGTTTATCGCTGCAGCAAATTTCCTACTACGTTGACCGTTTTTCACTGAGGAGAAATTGCTGCTTAGAGTAATTCAGTAATTCACTTTAGCTCCATGTTGCCATATCTAAAGGGTCACTGAAGAGGCTTAAGTAGCCGAAACCATGATATGGCCCATTCCCATTCTCATAAATATGTTCACTGCTCTTAAAGGATCTCAGTTTCATTTTATTTGCTATTACTGCTGCTGGTGTTGTGCCGTGTGGCGGCCCTAAAATGTCTCCCCGTAGTGCAGATTATATTTTCTGTTGGGTCCTTTGAGATCAGCGAGGATATTCTGAGAAATCAAAAAATTATTATCGGTTTAGATACATTTTCTAACCAATATTTAAAATTTTGGTCCAATTTGGATAGTATTAGTCTTTGTATTGAATACTCAATATAGTCCATACTATCTCCCTTTGAATGTTTTTGCTGCTTCAAAAGGATCAAACCTTTATATTTTATTTGCTATTACTGCACCTGGTGTTGTGTCGTGTGGCGGCCCTAAAAAGTCTCCCCGTACACCGTCCATAGTGCAGATTATATTTTTATTTAGGTTCTTTGAGATCAGTAAAGATATTCAGAGTGTTCAAAACACTCCCTTTGAGAAATATACTTGTAAGCAATGTTTGAATTATTTAACCCCGTTTAGGAATCCCGTTTAGGATTTAGACTTCTCATGTAAATTTTCCAATTTCCAATTTCCAAATTGCAGTACAATAGCCTGGCTTTCGTTGCCGGTTTATAAAGGGTTACTGATGAGGGTCCATTACCCGAAATTGTGCAATATAGTCCATACTATCTCCCTTTGAATGTTTTTGCTGCTTCCAAAGGATCAAACCTTTATATTTTATCTGTTCACTTTGGCTCCATGTTGCCATATCTAAAGGGTCACTGAAGAGGCTTTGGTAGCCGAAACCATGGTATGGCCCATCCCCATTCTCATTAATATACTACTCAAACTTTGATAAGCATCAAAACTTTATTTTTATTACAGGACATATTGGTAATCTAACACCCGAAATTTTGCTATAGATATATAGCAGCACCATCACCGTGCTTTTTTTCGCGTTGTCTGCGAGCCCTTCTCACAGACTTGCAGAAACGAAGGAAACCCCCTGAATTTATAGTTGTCACTGTTGCCTACCCTATCCAATTCTGTCATTCATCCTCTCTTGCTGGTTCATTCAACTGTAAAACTGTTTTGATAATCGAATGTCGATACTTTTGTGTCTAAACTGCACGTTTGAAATTTTTTACAGAAATCTGTGATTTTTGGTTTAAAACACGATTTTTACCAAAAACTTTTTTTCCGCTTAAAAATGTTGTCCTTTGCATGGTGAGCATGAAAACCGTTTTTGAATACGCACTTTGGTTAGCTCAAACCAGCGTTTTTAAAATTTGTTGTCAGATGTTTAATCACATAATACAAATTACGTTCAGTCAAATGACAAATGTTTTAAAACGCTGTAAAATCGAAACCAATGCCCGTAGCTCAAATCGGTTTTCTGTTCCATACTCGAAGCCCAAAGGGCAACGTTATTAGCGAAAATTAATCTTTTGGTAAAAAATCGTGATTAACCAAAAATCACAGATTTTTGAAATTTTCCAAAAGTGCATTTTAGACACAAAACTATCGACATTTCGATATCAAAACAGTTTTGCAGTTGATTGAACCAGTAAGAGGAGATGAATGACAGAATTGGCTAGGGTATGCAACAGTGGCAACTTCAGTTTCAGGGAGTTTCCATCGTTTCTGCAAGTCTGCGAAAAGCGCTGGCATGCAACGCGAAAAAAGATGGAATGTTTGCACAGTGTTGGTATTGCATCATATCTATAGCAAAATTTCGGGTGTTAGATTACAAGTTTGTTCTGTGAACAAAAATAAAAATTTTGATGTTTATCAAACTTTGAGTAGTATACGTTCGCTGCTCTTAAAGGCTCTCAGTTTTCATTTTTATTTACTTGCAAAATTGCTTCTAACTGGCAAAATTGCTGCTACAAAATTGCAGGTAACTTGACCGTTTTGGCAACAGAGAAATTGCTGCTAACAGAACAGTTTTTCCTAATTTTGGACGGTATGGAGACACCGTCGGAGGGCGTTGCCCCGCCTTTTGACAATCTTGTGTGCAGGAAGAAACAGATTTATTTGATAATGTGAAGATTTGTTTTACAATGTCGTGTACACATAAAATGTCATTTCTCTATTTACTTAGTTTGGTTTTGAGACGATCCTGATTTTAAGCTTGATTTCAACTGAAGTTCAATGTCCGTATCCGTCACCGTCTTAATGCGTAAGTGTCTATTATTACTTTGATTACGGAGAAACATGTACAGGACCATCCATGGCATGCATCGAGATGCAATAGCTCTGTCACATATTCACGTATCAGCGGCGTATCGCTCGCGTATCTATGAGAGTTTTGATACGCCAAGGTCTGAGCCGTATTTCGTTCGAGCGACGTATGTACCACGTACGTGTGACGTTCCTGTTACGTTCCCGCGTATGAAATGTATGCGTGACGTATCTACGGCGTATGTACTACGTTGCAGAATTAGCTGCTGCATATCTGACCTGTACCAATTGCTTTTTAATACCTATCAAAACAAACGGTTGTGTTCCCTTTGATCATGCAATTCGTACATTACAGTTATCAATTATCAGCGGTTGAAGCTGCCACCCGAGAAATTTAGATACTAGTAATCTAGATTAACACCTAAGAAAAAAACCGAGGTGGTGGTGGGGGTAGAAACATCTCCAAGCTCCCCATCCTGGTCGTAAGACGACATGAACAAAGACTAAGGCTATACCAAGCGTAGTCCTGAATGAACCCTGCATGACACCCAGAACCGTGAGAAACATCGGAAAACGAAAACATTGATATAGAAGCATTTAGATTCTCTTGGAACGCCACAAAATATTCCTAATACGTCACTCATACTCCACAGCAGCGAAACGTACGTGGCACATACGCAACGCATACGCCATTGGCACGCGAGATACGTCACACGTACGTCGCTGATACGCCGTAGATACGAAAAGAGAGTCGAGGGTAAGCCACACATACACCGCACATGCGTATGTAGCAGATACAAAAGATACGCTGTACGTACGTCACGGTTACGTGGCATGTTAACCGTGACGTACGTGTGGCGTACCAGGAGTATGAGCTACGTATTTATCGGCGTTCCTGCCACGTTACTTTCGTATGTCTGACATATGTGTGACGTATGTACGGCGTATCGGACCTGCCACGTACGTGCTACGAATTTTTAAGTGCGCAAATAAAAACGTAGCACCTCTGCATGTACAGTGTATCGTACAATGATCTGCTAAATGCTTCTGTTTAATGCATCGTAGACTTCGGTAAAATTGGGTTGATGTTTGTACTTTATTCGTCTGGCCGAGCCTATTCTAATATGCATGCCTAACAATTATGTACTCATAGTCAACCGTATGTACGTATTAAAAGTTTAATCTAAATGCCAACAATAGACCTCGCTCATATTCTTATTTGCGCGATTCTTTTAAAATGCGCATGTTGTTTGTACAAAAACATTGTGTTAAAACTGTAAGCATGTCTGTCTCTTTGCCTGTATCAATGAAACTTTACTCCGTAACGTAACCTCTATTTGCAGTCGCTTTATCGTATGGCAGCGGTCAATTTATTGCATTAAATTGTCCGTTAATAATCTGCCAAACACATGTTGGCATCTAGAACAACTGGTTTAATTGGAAGGATGTCAGTCATACATGCATATTGTAAACAAGTCTGAATGCAAAAATGTGAATCTGCGTTTTTCACGAAAACTCAAGTTCGCGAGAAACTAGAAAACATATAAAACATAATTTGTTTGCGTTAAAGGGCGGGTTTGATACCATTTTCTTCCTCTAAAAGATACCTGAAGAAACTAGCTATAAACCTGACATTGATTGAATTTTATTGGCCTCAGGACACAGTCAATTACTGATAACATCTGCAGCTACATGCTCATCAGTACAATTTAGAAGTTGCTTGAGCCAACTGACATTCAAATTTTATGCATGATTTTGGAGATACTTTTATTGTGGCTAGTAAATCAATTTTGCCCCAAAACATAGATTGCGAATGTGTATTCACAATCTGTTTACAGCAAAAATATAAAAAAAAAAAACAAATGAAAAGTTTCAATTTTTACAGCTGAACTAGCGTGTTTTCGTAATGAAATCTATTCAATGACAACAGGTTCACTGGCCAAGACCTGCATTCTTTCATTTTCTCAAACCTCAAATGATCTGTACCATTCTGTATTGCCAAATGTGTCCATTTAGTGATGAATGAAATCCCTTTGTTGGATCATGAGAATGAAGTAACAAAATATGGTCTCCTATACTTTAGCAGTGCTTGAAAGCAGTCTATTTGTGTAGAATGACTCACTTTGAAAATGGTTCAAAGGCTATTTAATTATTTTAATTATTCGTTTACGCTCACAGTAAACTACTACTGTACTAAGGCTATGAAGGGACGGTCAGGTATCCTTGCCACACTATTACTGGACAAATACAGAAGTGGCAGATTACCAGTACCGAATGCACGTATTTCTTTCACCACTGTCTGACAAATGTTCTTCTTTGAACAGCCAAAGAGAAAGAATATAATCAAATACCCCCCACCCCCCACACACACTTGTGATCCTATATGTTATTATAAACTGATGTTTCCAAAAGCATAACCTGACATGTTTTGGATAACTCTAATTCTTCTGTTCTACAAGACTGATCTTGAAGCAATTAGATTTGACCTGATGACCAACTATGCTGAAACCATTACGAAATCATACTGTGAGCAAATGCCATTAACCTTGATTAACAACATGGATTCTGTCAGTCATTTTCAGTTCTCCTGGACTACAATCAGCAATTGTCCCTCCGTCTGTACGTGTTTATACTCGTATCTCAGATAAACGAAGGGGAATTCAGAAAAAAATAATATGATGGGCTCAAGTTCATTTTATTTTCTATTACTGCAGCTGGTGATGTGCCGTGTGGTGGCCCTAAAAAGTCTCCCCGTACAACCACGGTTTTCGCATTTCGCAAATTTCACATCCGCTGTGTGAATAATTCGTACCAATATATTACATTTGCATGTAGAATTGTGATATTTGCGTATGTTTAATTTTGATATGATGTTTTGGATGAACTTTAAACTCAATAATCAAACAATTTTTGGCTTGGTGTCTCAAAAGGTAAAAGTAAGCAATTATCACGAAAACTTGCCCATGCAAAATACAGAAAAAATCAGCAGAAAAACTGAAACTTTCTTTGGAAAAAAAATCGATATTTTAATAAAGAAATTTTGCCCGAGGGTACACGTAAGAACCGCGATGAAACACATAATCTACATGTTTCCAATAAAAAGTGGGGTTTAAGGTTTAAGTGGGTATAGTTTTCATGGACATGTTTTCCTGATGATGATCAGGAAATAGCGCAATCCCCACTCCAAAATCCAAGGTGGGAAAAACAAATAGAAAATTAGGTACTAATGCAAAGAGAACATGTCGTTAGCCGAGTGAGCGGGTTTTCCAAAGAGGTGGCCACTCAGTTACACGATCGTTACTAAACTTGTGAAAACGAAACAAATTACAAACAGCACAAAAATCACTACCAAAACACAAACTAACTAGAACCACAACAGAAGCATCACATTGGAACGATCAGTAATCTAAAGTACTGAGGAATTTATCCTATCTTTCAGTGATACTAAATGTTCACATATGCGAATATTTGGTATTTTGACGTGTGAATAATTGGTACGTATCCATCCCGCCCTTGAAGAACGGGGCTGGCTTTTTCAACGATGTGAAATTGGTTCTGAATTATCAAATAATTACCATGCTCTGACGAATTGGAATCGATGCTTCTGATCGATTGCTTTATTGAAGTGTGACTGTGATCGGCCTGTTTGCCTACGAGATATACGTACTACATGTTTGAAAGTCAGAACGGACACAAAAACGGAGGAACACACGGGCAACGGCTCGAGTTCCATCCTATAACCTTATATTATAGGAATTTGCCCCGATCGCCGTACGATTTCTTTGCCAGCAAATTTCCCTACGATTTTTTGGACATCGCAGATGACCATGGACTACGATGTACATGTATGTGTTTACAATTCATACGTCCGATTTTTTGTTCTGGCTTTAGTCGACATTCTGAGACAAAAAAATACGGAGATCGTAAGGAAATCGTAGGGTCTCCGCAGTATTTAAAATCTTACAGAGCCCATGTGATGCTCCTACGACCGCATGATTTTAATGGTATCGTACGAACATCTTGCGACAATCGTGCAATAGCCGTACGGAGGCCGTACGATCACCTTAAGATTACATGTACTTTACGATTTTTGTCCCAAAATTATCATGAAAATCGTGCGATGACCGCAGGGTCTCCGTAGAGCGCCCATACGATGCAACTATGGCATGTCTACGGCCTACGGTCTTACGATTTTTTAACATTTGTCAACGTGCAGACTAATACAAAATCGTAGAGGCTACAGCTATCGAAGGAAGCCGTAGAATCGTAGCCTGGACATCGTAGGGTCGCCCTATGGAGACCGCAAAAAATGCAAAACATTGGCATCGCACGGTCATCGTAGTGCAATCATATGCTGAATGTAACCTAGGCATTAATAGACATATACTTTTTACACTGGCGTCTGTGCCTAAACTTTATTTATTACAGACGACGTAGGCTGACTAAACTGAAACTATGACAAATGTGACCTAGACATTATTAAACATTATATTGTTTCACTGGCGTTTGCGCGCAAACACTTTATTACAGACGACGTATGGTATTTAGGCAATGCAAACTAAATTGAAACTACATTTTGAAACAAAAACATGTCAGGAGCATGATTTCTGATGACATTAGCTTGATATATGTACTAGGTAGATTTTCAACATGATGGGACTATCAATCATGCAAAGAGAGTGGCATTTTGAATGTTTTTTCAACTTTTTAGATCGAGAAAGAGTCACTGCATGAGTATCTCAATATTTATTTTTCAGCTGTTAAATAAGATTTTCAGGGTAAATTATCTTTGTTAGCAGTTCCGCAATTTTTTAGTTGTAAACAGCATAAATTATGCAACGCTTTCTTTAGATCACTGTAGCGACAATTCATAACCAAATGAAATAATATGACAAAAAACGAGCTTGGCACATTGTAGATTTCGCCATGTGCATCGTCCGGGTCCATCTGAGACAAACAATTAATGCGGGAAACTGATCCGCGATCTGAAACGTTGCTCTTGAGAATTGATGTATTATGACAAGCAGATGGTTGTAACCCCGGATTGGACAAGGCTAATGATTCGACTGATGTCTGCCAAATTTCATACATTTTCTTTCACATGAATAATTACATCCTTACATTTCTAAAACATTCGAAAACGGCTTCCAAATTGTAAGTATATGAGTATGTTTTGTGTTACCAATATTCAGGAATTAATATATACTTGTAATTATTATCATTATTTGTTTTAATACGTCAGTGACTGATTTACACACACAAAGCGCTCGGACTTTTTCACAGCGTGAATCAGCTAGTCCACGGAAAAATTTGCTTGTACGCTGGCATCTTGACATATTTACCTGCATAATCATGCCACCTCTTAGAACTTATTGCATTTAAGTGCGAGATTTGTTTTCTATCAATATTGAATAGTCCACATGAAATGGCAGACTGTTTGCGATGTTCCTTATAATTCAATTTGATGTGTTTTTCTTGGCGTTGGCTTGCGTTAGTGCGGGTTTCAATTTTATCGAGCCATAAAATCATTGGAACGGCGCGTTGAAGGTAGGAGTATTTATATGCTTCATTTAGTTTCTTAGTTCGTCGTCACGTTGTGAAAGTGATTTTCAAACAATGCTTTTGATCATTATATGTTAGAGGTGTTGGGGAAACTTCTGACCCTAATTCTGTCTAATTTCATAGTGCAGCCTGTTCAAGTTAAGATCGCTCTGTTTTCTTGGTTGCCCTGTAAAGCACAAAAGCGCTGGATATCATCCAACTCTGTCCATTTTAGTCTGATCATCAGTATGTGCATAATTTACAAACGTTGTGTTCTTTGGGAGCGATTGGTTGATTGTATTGGAGTAGGGAATGAATGTGACCACCCTATTGTATGCATTGCATTACTTAGAAAGCACAGGATGAATAAACACGCAGACTCGAAACATCTTTACACCCGGGCCCCATGCGCAAACACACATAATATCAATGTTTGGACTTCTTAATTGTAAGTTGTGAATTTATATGCACACAAGCACTTCTTTTTGTATCACATAATAATGTGAAGCGACATCATAATTTGTATATATCTTTTTCAGACTTTGTACCTGACTCAAAGCGATCAAGACTGCTGAAGACACCGAAAACATTGAAAAATAATTTTAAAAAGTGAAAGTTGTTATTCATTTTCACGCCCTTTTCAAAATTGTTTGAGGTCATCAGTAGGTAGGACGAAAACGGGAGAAACTACATGTCACGCCCTCAAGCAGAACTTGGTTTGTTTCACAATTGCACCGCGTGGGGCTCGAACGCACAACAAACACAGCGATGCGATGATCGAATGAGTAAGCGCGTTAATAAAATCAGTGCTCTTAACCACTCGGCCAAGAGGTAAGGGGGGGGGGGGCGCCCTATGAAAGTTTGCTTCTTTTGTCGTAATGGTTCTCAACATCACAAAATGTCGTGATACAATTGTCGTCTCCATATAAAGTCTAAGGACCACAACTCGATCTTGGAATTAAAGACGCCATATTTCTGCAATTATGCTGGCTGAGTGCCCAAGCACACAGCCAAACTAAAACTAACTTATCAATGGTCGGACACATCCACTGCATGCATTCCCGGAACAGCTAAGACGCTGATCATTTGGTTCGCAGCACAGTGGTAAGACATCTTGCAGCACACCTAATTCTGAAAGCTCTCAGCGACTGAATTTATAAACTAAGTTTATTGATCTACCATTCGTGTCTTACGTACATGTAATAAACGAACAATTCGATTTTACAGCTAATACAAAAATTACCTACTGACATGTTTCAAAACCACAAATGTATTTCATTGATTCTCAAGGCTTATCAAAATTCTGATAATTTCTATTCACGATTCAAACGTTCCTTGAAATAATTAAACACTTATCAAAATTATGATAACTCCCAAGTCTCAAAAAAATCATGTTATCAGAATTTTGATAAGGCGAAGCTTGATTTGTTACAAAACGAGCTATCGAAATTATGATAAGGGCTTCCAGCTTCAAAACAACAAAGTGGTGGTACATAACAAAAGTAGTTTGATAAGGGTGCTTATCCTTAGCCCGCTTGAAATTGAGGAACTGGAAAACCTCAATTGAAATCGGATGATGTTAGTTATGAAATATAAATGACACGCATGTTCGTTTCCGTTAAATGCATAGAGGATATATACTTTTTTGAGGTGAATACAAAAAATATTTCATCGAGTGAGTTGAAAACATCAGAATTTTGAAATATAAATGTTTTCAAGTCGCGAGATGAAATATATTTAGTATTTACCGATAAAAAGTAAATTTTATTTTTATTTTATACAATACACGGGCATTTTCCAATTCACAAAGCAGGCGGTGAAAATGCAAAAAGAATTTTTTTTTTTGAAAACACAAATAATTTTGGTACTACATTGTTCCTAATGTTGTAACTCAGAAAATGAATATCCACACTTTATGTTTTTGTTCGTAAATAACGGAGTTATAGGCATTTGGATTTCTGCAGTGAAAATATCACTTTTATCCATTTTTGATATACATTAATTTCACTGCTAAGTATAAAATAAAATCATTTTATTCATATTTATAACGGTAAATCTGTGACGTAAGTCTACTATGATCGTCGCGGCCCTAAAAAGTCTCCCCGTTCATCATCCATAGTGCAGATTATATTTTCTTTTTGGTCCTTTGAGATCAGCGAGGGTATTTTGAGAAATCAAAAATTTATTATCGGTTCAGACTCATTTTCTAACCAACGTTTAAAATATTTGGCCCCATTTGAATAACATTAGTCTTTGTTTAGACTAGCCTGTTGAAACTTGCAAAATTACAGTAATTATTCTCTTTGGCTCCATGTTGCCAAATCTATAGGGTCACTGAAGAGGCTTAAGTAGCCGAAACCGCGGTATGGCCCATCCCCTTTCTCATTAATATGTTCACTGCTCTTAAAGGATCTCAGTTTTATTTTTATTTGTTATTACTGCAGCTGGTGTTGTGCCGTGTGGCGGCCCTAAAAAGTCTGCCCGTACATCATCCATAGTGCAGATTATATTTTCCTTTTGGTCCTTTGAGATCAGCGAGGGTATTTTGAGAAATCAAAAATTTATTATCGGTTCAGACTCATTTTCTAACCAACGTTTAAAATATTTGGCCCCATTTGAATAACATTAGTCTTTATTTAGACTAGCCTGTTGAAACTTGCAAAATTACAGTAATTATTCTCTTTGGCTCCATGTTGCCAAATCTATAGGGTAACTGAAGAGGCTTAAGTAGCCGAAACAGCGGTATGGCCCATCCCCTTTCTCATTAATATGTTCACTGCTCTTAAATGATCTCAGTTTTATTTTTATTTGTTATTACTGCAGCTGGTGTTGTGCCGTGTGGCGGCCCTAAAAAGTCTCCCCGTACATCATCCATAGTGCAGATTATATTTTCTTTTTGGTCCTTTGAGATCAGCGAGGGTATTTTGAGAAATCAAAAATTTATTATCGGTTCAGATTCATTTTCTAACCAACGTTTAAAATATTTGGCCCCATTTGAATAATACTAGTCTTTGTTAAGACTAGCCTGTTGAAACTTGCAAAATTACAGTAATTATTATCTTTGGCTCCATGTTGCCAAATCTATAGGGTCACTGAAGAGGCTTAAGTAGCCGAAACCTAGGTATGGCCCATCCCCTTTCTCATTAATATGTTCACTGCTCTTAAAGGATCTCAGTTTTATTTTTATCTATATTACTGCAATCTGTGTGTAAGTGTGCATATCCACAGTTGAGAAACACGATTGAAGCACACTGAAATTTTGTCCGACATTTAGATGGGAAACTCGAGTTTTCTCCTATTACGTTAACTCTATTGACTGATAGATACATGTAGGTGCAGTTAATGCAGAAAGTGAACATTAATTTTATTGAATGAAAGTAGCATAATGATTCCAGGTTATTTGGTTTTTGCAAACACTTCCGCCCCATGAACATATAATACTTCCAACATAATTACATTGAAGTGTTTGCGAAAAGGAAATAACCGGGATTTCTTATGTTACTTTCTTTCAATAAATGTTCTATTTCTGCATTGACTGCACCTATCTATCAGTCAGTAGAAGAAACACTGTAGGAGAAACCTCGAAAATCTAACCTCAACTTCGTTCTCAATTGCAGTGTGTGTCACCGATCATATTTATCGGTTTGTATGTATACAACACCACGTGATTCCCAGAAGTGATATCGCTTGGGTAGACAGTGGAAGTCACGTTTAGCTAACTTGCTCGATGTCCTTAATGGTCAAGGGTCGATACATGTACACATAGCTATGGTGAAACAATAATATTTTGTAAAGTTACGCATTTACATGTAGATGTAAATTGAACAAAACGGTGCAATTAATAGCTGTATATCATATTCATTTTGCATATTTTCAACATGAATAGATAGGAGTCTGTTATTTGAGCAGATTGTGATAATATATGAACCCTAAACGTGAAAAAAGTGAAACTAAGCAACCCAGACCGATAATTTAATTGTTGTAACCACAAAATTTTCGGATCAATATATACCGACTGATAATCATTTTCTAGTGACACAATAATAATTATGTATTACCGACTAAATAACATTAAAATTGATAAGTTTTTGAATGACATGTAATTCTAATCCTTTCCTAAAAAATGTTTACAATGTGGTATTAAGCCAGTGATTCAACTGCGGTCTAGTCCGTTAATTGCGGGTCTTTTCATTTGACGCGCCACCTGCTGCGCGCAAGCTTAAGAGAAGATCATGCACACCACTTTATCAAGAAATTAGAGAAAACAAGTATAAGCGTTTTCAAAACGCTTGCGATCTCTCAGCACTATTTTCACTGTATTACACGGCGATAACCACAGACCGAAAAGACTCTGGTGTTTGGGGTGTTTCCACGGACTCCGACAGTATATTTCGGTGTTAAGTGTGACCGCAGTGGTCGATTAAGCCCCACGTTATGACCTTGATCAACTATATATGCGATCTCCAAACGGGAGATCGCAATTATGCTTTTACTTGTAAAGACTTAAAGCACGTACACATTCTTCATTTCGTCAGCTTTTTATTTACAATTAAACGTATATAAAACAAAAAAAAGTATGAATAATTAAAGAATCGTATGCATTTTAAATTGAAGAGGGCATTTCTAACGCAATTGCTTACAAATTGTTTTTGTCGCAACGGCAAGCAAACTATTCTACAATAAGACATATTTAAGAGGGTCTGGATGGGGTATAATGATTAATGAATAATGGCCCAAAATTTTTAATGAGAGTGAATAAAGAGCAAAAAATTTAATGATTAGTGAATAATGAGGTCCTAAAGAATAATGAATAAACGTAAATTTTTAATGAATAGCAGAGTAATATAATGAATAGTGAATAATAACATTTTAAAGAATAATGAATATGCTAAAATTTGGCTATGGAATTGTCTTAGATGGCCTCCCTGACATTCCAGAATTTCATTTTTTTTCTCGGGTCTGGACGCCCCAAGACCAGATTTAGTTCAAATGTTGTATTCATATAATTTCAGAAATCATTGAATGTTCGGAAAGACATATGTCTGGAAGCCAACCATGTAGGGACTCACCTCGAGGACCAATTGAAAAAAAAATGTGTCATTAATTTTGAAGGCAAAGAAAAATAATTTAATTCATTCTGGATGTTTACTACTGAGCCAGATTCTATTTCACTGTTTTGTTTGATTATGTTATATGTATTTTCTTTTTATTCTATTACACCACTTTGTCCTTATTATGTATGTTCCAATCCTATAATGATAATCTTTTCTGTGGATGGACATCATCTTGCTTTTTTATAGGACAAAACATAATTATAGTGTTTTTGCAATCAGAAACAAGGCAGCTCTAAGAACGTTAATGCAAATCTATCTGGCAATTTACACGTATATGGCGCTTCAATTTTTTTTCCTCGCTCGCTTCGCTCGCTCGGCATTAATAAATAATAAAATGTATTGTACAATCAGGCACAAGCACAAATCCATACATCACATAGTTTACTAAATAAAAACAACAGCATTTTATTATAACTTTTACCCCTGAAATTACATTTTTTCTGTAACTTTTAGTATTCATAATTGAAGAGAAAGATTCAGGGTAAACTTAGGGCGTATTCAGTATTTAAGGTGGACGGGATTATACTCCCAACAGATTTAAAAGGGGATTTGCTAAAATAAATCGGTATACTATTTCGGAAAGTTTATATAAGGCTTTGTGGTCTAGCAGAGTATATATGCTTCTCTCAAGATGTTAATATCAAGGTTGCACTCAGCAGTCTACAATTTAATATCATAGAACTAGTCCTTGTGGCTTGAGATAGGGGATGCCTTAGGTGGGGAATACCTATTTGCTTATGGATATTAGCTGGATGAAGAAGGCGTGACCAGTGATGATCATATTTTAATGAATAATTGAGCTAATTTTAATGAATAAGCCAAAATTTTAATGACAGTGAATAAATGGCTAAATTTTTAGTGATTAGTGAATACCAGGACCCCCCATCCAGACCCTCATTTAAGGGTCGTACTTTCTTTTTTAAGAAAAATTCACCCCAGTTCCTGTGTGTGTGCCTGAGCTAGCTTTCGCCTTTCGGCTTCATCAGAGGTATACTGATTAGTGCAAGTTTACAGAAAAATAGAAGGTGAGACAGCGAAAATGGCCGTCCTCGATTTGTCTTCTGTTGTCTTCTGTCCAGGCGATCCAAGTTCGAATCCAGTCTAGGTTATATTTTGTTGTTTTTTGCTCTCACATAAACACGTCCGCAATTTTTAGTTTACTATTAAATAAGATCAGTCATAAGTTGTGTCCTATTGTTAGGCTAAAGTTAGGACATCTTAAGGACGAGACATATCTTAACCGAAATTAGTCCTAAGTTCTAACTTAGGATAAAATATGTCTTAAAACGCTTTGTGAAACGAGCCCCTGATTGTTAATGTAGTTTTTTCCCACCTCTGATTTTGGAGTGGGAATCTTTTTCTGATTGCGACTTTTCCTGATACTTGCCTACTTGTAATTTTTCATAAAGAACTATATTTTAAAAATATTTTCGTCGTATGACAAAATGTTTAGCAAGAAGTCTTCAAGCTGTGTTCAACTTTTTTATATCGCAAACATATCATCATTGCAAATTGTATACACTTAAAATCAAAGTCAAAGCATAATCCTGAGCAGTTTTATATTGTGTCTTAGTGACTCTGCAATAGAAATTGAGGTAGATACTGTTATCCTCGCTTTTAAATATAGCTTCGCTTCGTGGTGAAATGGCTTGATCCTGTTTGTTATAAACAATCTCCTCATTTACTTTGTTTCAAACTTGGCACTAGGTCTTTATAAGCCGCTTATTCTACACTTTCCTTTTCTTGTAGACAATTTTCACGTTAAACTCCCCTGATTTGTTTTGTACATTGATCGAAGCCCGGTTGTACTGTGAGCTATCCTTCTGTATCAGCCGGAATATAAGATCTCCAATACTACCAACCGTGGTTGGGTCCTGAATAATGTCAGAAAATATGTCCATGAAACACAGAGAGATTTTAAAAGCTGTAAAAATCGGCAGAAACAAATATTGAGCATCGTGTTTTTGTATTAGCTCATAACAACTATTTTGGTAGATTGGTAGACGTTTTGGTAGGCGGTTGCAAAGAGTACCCACAATTTGAGTTTTGATTAAAAAAAAAACAAAAACAAGTAGCCCAAGGGCAACGATCGCTCACCTGAGAGTCAACAAGTACAGTCACTGGACAAAGCTACCTCCGCAGTCAGAGGTCGGATCTGGCCGAAATTCGAACTCATTCAAGATATTGTAGTTATTCTTGTTACCTGCAAGAATGAAGAAGATCCACTGAAAAACAAAGATGCTAGAGTGGCCACAACACAAATATTGATTTTTCAAACACTCAAGGGCAGATAACTCCGCAGTCAGAGGTCGGATCTGGTCGAAATTCTAAATCATCCGAGATATTGTAGTTATCCTTGTTACCTGCAAGAATGAAGAAGATCCACTGAGAAACAGATATGATAGAGTGGCCACAACACAAAATATGGATTTTCAAACACTCTAGGGCAGATAACTCTGCAGTCAGAGGTCGGATCTGGTCGAAATTCGAACTCATCCGAGATGTTGTAGATGTCCTTGTTACTTTCAAGAATAAAGAAGATCCAATCAAAATTGAAGGCGCTAGAGTGGCCACAACACTAAATATTGATTTTTCAAACACTCAAGGCCAGATAACTCCGCGGTCAGAGGTTGGATCTGGTCGAAATTCGAACTCATCCGAGATGTTACAAATGTCCTTGTTACCTCCAAGAATAAAGAAGATCCGAAGAAAAATGAAGGCGCTAGAGTGGCCACAAAACTAAAAATGATTTTTCACACAGTAAAGGGCAGATAACTCTGCAAACAAGAGTTGAATCTGGCTGAAATTTGAACTCGTCCGAGATGTTATGATGTTATAGCTATCCTTGTTACTTCCAAGTATGAAGAAGATCCGATTAAAATTGAAGGCGCTAGAGTGGCCACAACACAAAATAATGATTTTTCAAACGCTCAAGGGCAGCTAACTCCACAGTCAGATGTTGGATCTGGCTGAAATTCGAACCCATCCGAGATATTATAGTTGTCCTTGTTACCTGCAAGAATGAAGAAGATCCAATGAATAATAAAGGCGCTAGAGTGGCCAAAACATTTTTCCCGTTATAAGTCTATGGGGATTTTTTCCAGACTCTCAAGGGCAGCTAACTCCGCAATCTGAGGTCGAACCTGGCCGAACCTGGCCGAAATTCGAACTCATACGAGTTGTTATGAAGTTGCTAGAGTGGCTACAACATTTTCCCCATTATAACTCAATGGGAGCTATCTGTTGCCATGGAATCCAGAGTTCTGATCCGACCTGGCCCAAAACCTAATGCAACCTTTTCCCCTTCCTCAATGATGCTTCAGATAAAATTTAATTGCGATTGGCCCTGTTGTCTTAGAGATATTCAAGATTGAAAGTGTGAACGCACGGACGCACCCACGGACGCCGGCTTGACTACCATACTATAAGCTCACCTTGTGAGCCTTCGGATCAGGTGAGCTAAAAAATGATTACCCACGTACACCCCAGTCATTCTACACAAAAGTGTGATTTACGGAGATATTTATTTCACGAATATTTTTTCCTTATGAGATTCAGTTTAGATTAGATCCTTTGGAACATTGAAATGAAGAAGGTGGAGATGGAGAATGTGTGTCATATTGTATAATTGCGGGCAATGAACATTCATCAGTGACCCTTTACAAACTGGCAAAGAAACCAGACACTTGTGCTGAAATTTAAATAATTCATACAAGAATAGTCTTACTAAAAATCTCAAGCACCAAAAGAGCCAAAATATCAAAATAATGTTAATAATCATGTTACATGCGGTTTATTTGATCTTACCTAGTGATCCTTTGAAAAAAAACTTTGAGTTCACTAATTGAAAACATTGGACAAAGTAATAATGATCTGCATTACTTACAATGATGCACGCGCATTTCTCAGAAATTTATAGAGAATATTAACTTTATGTTTTAGGCGAATTATTAATTGGACCACAACGTGAGAAAATGTACCTTTGGACAATTTTTTGAGTATTAGAAAAACAAAGTGACTTTGAATGTTTGATGTTTCTAGAGTATTTTAGTCTTTATTTGACCAGAATATTTCAGTTATTTTGTGAGTTATGACCAATTTATTATATGAACCCTACAGACGTCATTGTCCTGAAAAATGACGTCAAAGTTGCGTAATGCATTTCTGCATGTTAGTAGAGCTTACAAAGCTCGATGCATTTGCATAAAACTGTTTAAGCACTGGTCAGAACCTATTACTAAGATAGAAGCATACCATCCTTACAGGCAATCTGTCGTAATTATTTTGTCTATTTTTATGATGATGCGGTTGCTTTGGTTACCATTTAACGACATATATGGGAAAATATGTGTATTGAGGGCAAAAACAAGGGCAGATAACTCCAATTATTCAAAATAAATATGTTTTTAAATTCATTCATTTGGAAGCCCAGCGTTCAAAGATTATAAATACAGTGTTTTTTCTAAAACGTATATTACATCATTTTTCCGCTTTTTGCTTCTTTTCTACTAGTATTGTCAGAATGTCCGAAGGTACATTTTGTCGCGTTGAGGTTCAATTATGATGTACACATCAGATTATTGCCAATCTGTGTTCCAACAAAACTAATAAAATTGTAAATTACTTCTGTGCCATATAGTAATTAATTTAAATTGATTATCACTGTATATTGAAAAATGTATTTTAAAAATTTTGCATTTCGTAATGTACCCCATTTGGTGTCTTTGATTTCCACCTCTTTTCAAATGGTATCGCCCGGAAGTCATCAATAGCAGTTTCCATGGTTCCCTTCTTCTCGTACTTCCGGTACCCGGAAGATTTCGTTCGAACCTCCTTTGCACCTTTGAATAACTTTTTGATTGCCGTAGCACCTGTTATACAAAAAACTGATTGATCTTGTACTGGGTAAATATCAAACGAGGCACTTTAAAGCTTTTTTTGTGGAGGGGAATATTTGAATTGAACATGAAATACAGCATATTTACGAGTATGATATGGTATGTCGTTCCGTGCTCGCCAACTTACAATCGTTCTCTGTTAATATCCATATTTCATTACCTTTTTCTGGTGTTATCGCGTCATGAATTCTTAATACAACCGTACTTCGAATACCAGTAACTCGGAAAGTAGAATAAAAAATAGATATATAAGTTAGATCCTTTGGAAGCAGTAAAACAATTAAATGTTGGCCGAATTGTACCAATTCGAGAAAAGAGCCCTTACCAACTGATATTATTGCATAAACACCGTGTCACACGATATTAACAGCCGTTTATTAATGAAGAGAAAGCCATGCATTAATATTCACGCGCGCACGTGCTGTTAATACATGGCTTTTACTTATGCTCGTTACCGGGCGCCACGCAAAGCACGTGCTAGTAATGAGAAACTGAAGTCCGCCCGGGACGAGCATAAAAACGAAAGCTTTTATGCGTATGAAAAAGTGATGAGGCTGTAAAATATAGTACACCATAATTCCTTCGTTTCTGCACTTTATTTCGTATTTTCTGCAGAATTTATGCAATAATAGCGATCAAAAATGATTTTGTCATTCATAACCTCGGGGAGTGTTGAAAACCTCGGGCTACGCCCTTGGTTTTCAACACTCCCCTCGGGACCTAGCGAATGCTAATCAATGGAAAATCATGTTTGATCCCTATAATGTAAGCTAGACACATGTGCTGCAAGTTTTAAGAATTCTATCAGGTTATATAAAGTTTCATTGAGAAAATTATTTAAAATATTTTATAATATATCTAGACGTGACTTACCTGGACTGAACAAAGATCGACCTAATCTTGCCTGATCCAACATCAAGTCTACAAATAAAAATGATATATGAAAACGAACCAAAAAATGAAACTCACCGTAAACAAAAATCACAAAATCCTTAAACGACATGGTAAAACTAAAACCAAATTATTCTACGCGAATCAACATATTAAAAAATGAAGCATAATGTGTTTATTTTCAGCATATGTTTGGTAAAGTGACTTAAAAATCCAGAAATGGTTGGATTTAGCTTTTTTTAGAATCACATACTGTTTTGGCGTAAAATCGATAATGATTATGCACAAGATAATTTCTAGGAATTAACGATAAAAGGAAAGGAGTAAAATTAAACAGTTTGAATCCTTTGAAAGCAGTAAAACTATTCATAGAGATATGACAAGGACTGTATTGCGCAATTTAGGGTAATGAACCCTAATCAGTAGCCCTTTTAAACTGGAAACGAAAGCCAGACTATTGTGCTGCAATTTCGAGAAAATTAAACTAGGTTTAAATCGAATCCTAAACGGGGTCAAATAATTTAAAACAATGCTTAGAATTATGTTTCGAAACGTACATGTTTTGAACACTCTGGATAAATTTAATGATCTCAAAAGACTGAAAGAAAAGAAAAATATAATCTGCACTATAGATGATGCACGGGGAGACTCTTTAGGCACAACACCAGCTGTATTAATAGCAAATACAAAGTTTTGATCATTTTGGAACACCACATGTTAACTCTTATAAGTCTGGTGTCTTCTCATGGGACATAGGCAAACGATATAGCCCCAGCTGTGACGCCGTAGAACGCTGTGTCCCTTTAGGTTTTTGTCTGTTTGCTTAGAGAAATTTCATCGATAAATGGAACAAAAAATCAAAATCACTCCCTGTCTCCCTAAGAATGACAATGGACTCGTAAAATTAACAATGATGGGTGAAAAAGTTTGTCACTGAAAATGAGTTAAGCTCACCTGATAAACCGTTGTCATTTAAATGGTGTATGTTATTTACTGCCTTATTAATGGTAGACTCTAGATGGTCTTGAAATGCGGCTACTAAACACGCACACACAGATACACACAAAAACACCTCGAATACATGATGCAGTTGAGAAATCATTGTCACTCATATATCTGAAAATAAAGAAATGTATAAAAGAAAGGCAAATAACAGTGATCAAGGATTTCATTTGTCATAAATTTTATTGTATATTGTTAGTTCTCAGTTATACCTGTGAGACACATATCACGCATTATGAGTTGTTATTATGTGTTAATATATCCTTTGCTTACATGCAAAATAAAGTGAATGAGCATATATTTCTATTATGCTTTGTATTTGCTTGTTTTGAAAACAGTTAGTATTTCGGACACAGAAATGACAACTGTACACGCGTTCCAAATACGAATATAAAAATGAACAACAAAAAAGCTCGAATACTAAAACGAAAAGAGAGATTAAAAATACTTAGAAGATGACCCATGATAAAAGAAATACACTGAAACTAGTTTTTAAGAAAAACAAATGTGTGATTGAATAATGATCTCTTCAACCAGTTAAAGTGTTCAACTTGATAACACCGACGAAACATAATATACCGTTATATTAGACAAGAATATAATATCCTCATTATTATTTAATTAATTAAAACTGACTCCTGCTATTCAGTTATAAATAAATTAATTCCAAGTGACACTAACCTCAGATTCATTAGACGAAATACGTGCACCGTGATGTAACGCCTGTTTTGCTTCTATGAATAAGACATGACATGCAAAATGTATGGACTAAACTACAATTATACATGAACACCTTTTGACAAACTTCTATTTATGGCGAAGTAGTAGTATACGTGCGAAATAAAAGAAGAGGCGAACGTTGTCACAACCTAGAAGAATCTAGACCTCAATGACTCAATACGAGGAACGTCTTTTTGTGACACAGCCCTAATAGATTGACCCATATTTGTGACCCATATGTGCGGATCGTTGTGTATAATTGCAGGTAATGTACGCTGGAACATAATGTCATCACAACTATAACAAAGTTACACAATAGTTTATATAATTTATCTCTAGTAGAAAACGGGTACAAGAAACAGCACCGTCAGTAGACAAGCAGCTGTAACATAATATAATGAGTTGTACTAAAATCTATGTTTACAAAATGCACATATGGGTTGACCGAGAATACACAAGATACATGTGTGATCAAAATTCGTTTTGTGTTAAATGATATTCTTTTTTCATCAGGAAAACATATCCGTGCAATGAATACCCCTTAAAACCAAACTTCTATATAGTAAAACTGGGGTACGCAAGGGTATGCTTATTTTTCTTACTGTTGGTCCAAAACATAGATTGTGAGTACTCGTTAGAGCCGCCTCGCCAAGGCGGTTCTAATGTGTACCCACAATCTATGTTTTGGAGCAAAATAATAGAAACTTATAAAAACTTTTCAGCTTAAAATTTTTGAATTTCTAAAGCTAAAGATATATGTTGATTGGATGCATATATGGGTTGACCGAGGATACTAAGATACATGCATGATCAAAATTCGGTTTGTGTTAAATGATATTCTTTTTTTCATCAGAGAAACATGTCCGTGTAATGAATACCCCTTAAAACCCCACTTTTATATAGTAAAACTGAAGTACGCAAGGGTATGCTTATTTTTCCTTCTGTTGGTCCAAAACATAGATTGTGAGTACTCGTTAGAGCCGCCTCGCCAAGGCGGTTCTAATGTGTACCCACAATCTATGTGTTGGAGCAAAAATAATAGCAATATATCAAAATTTTTTAGCTTTACATTTTAAATTTCTAAAGCTAAAAATATATGTTGATTGGATGGGCGAGTTCTCGTAATGGTAGATGTTACCCACATCATCAAGTTACCCTGATTAATCACGTTCAATGACATTATGCCTTCTCGAAGCCACGAGTGTTCATTTCCGTAAAAGTGGAACTCTCAAATGTTGTGCAACAAGTTTTGACTAGCAGTATCCCATAAGCACCTGCTTACGGAGTATATGTCTCTCAGCTAGTTCGCTATGTTAGAGCCTGCTAAAACTACGATAACTTTGTTGATAGAGGGAAGCTACTCACCAGCAAATTGTTATCACAGGAATATCGCAGGGCGGAGCTTGTGTCAACTCTTAAAAAGTTTTATGGGAGACATTATGATCTTGTTGATCCCTACAATGTGGCCGCGTCTAGACTTGTGACTGGCCTGAAGCCAATTGCCAATAAATAGTACGGGTTTCAGCTTTTTTTTTTTTTACCAGATATTCATTTTATCGGCTTTGTAATCAGTCATATGGACATGGCGGGTGCATTATAATGAGCAGTTGAAGCTCACCCTTCGCGAACACCTGATCACACCTCCTGTTTTTGGGGGTCCATGCCTGTATGACTACATATCTCGTATTCGTCAATGTTATTACGGATTTTTATGAGCTACGATATACGATTTCGGTACCTTGATCCCTTTACTTTACCTGTAGAGTACTAGTGTTTTACTCATCATTTTTTATTCTTTTTGACAGTGATGATGCCGGCCAGCAAAATATGCAGCATATTGTTCAAATAGATAATATATTTTTATCTACTGCAGAAGCTTATGGCATTTTTGGGCCCGTTTAGCAGGTTCAAATCCGCTACTTATATATTACGTGATGTCTTTTGAGGTTCTATGTGTAGACCCTTTGTAGTATAAAATGACCTAAGTTAACCCCAGGAAGACAGCACATATTCTATCAATGAAAGGTCATTTGTTCTGATAGCAGTACAGAGCTATGTCACATGAACAGTCATATAAATAGCCAATAACCATTTTGACTTGAAAGTTTAGCTGCAATGTTATATAATAAATCTACATTATGATCTGTATTCTTCTAAATAATGGTGTTTATAAAGATAAAACATAAAGATTATTCATTATGACATATTCTTCCTTTTCTCTGGACATGGTCATTTAGTGCACCTGTCAGAGGATGGTGATAGTTTTTTTTTTTTTTTTTTTTTTTTTTTTTTTTTTTTTTTTTTTTTTTTTTTTTTATTCAGTTTTACGTCCCTTTCAAGCTTTTGCACTCATATCGAGACGGATCAATCGGTAGGTGGGGCGAAAACTGGAGTACCCGGGGAAAACCACCTGACACACCAGCAAGCAGAACTTGGCTTGTCCCACATGTGACTCGTGCCCCGAGCGAGGTGCGAACCCACATCGGTGAGATGATCGAATGATCAAGAGCACTGAAGTCAGCGACCTTAACCACTCGGCCACGGGGGCCGCCGGATGGTGATAGTGCCAAAATAGATATCCTAGGGTACAGAAAAACTCCAATCAAAATAATTTGTTTGATGTTTAAATTTAGACCTCCTGAATTCAAGAACATTTGATCTCATGACCCATTTTTTGTGTTGTAATTTTGAGAAGCGTGGTGATCAAAAGATAAACTGTCACATCTGTTTCTTTTGAAATCTAAGCCCTTGTCAAATTTTGACCATGTGACCGTTTTCATGATGACATATTCTTCCTTTTCTCTGGACATGGTCATTTTGTGCACCTGTCAGAGGATGGTGATAGTGCCAAAATATATATCCTAGGGTACAAAAAACTTCAATCAAAATAATGTGTTTGATATTTAAATTCAGACCTCCTGAATTCAAGAACATTTGATCCCATGACCCATTTTTGTGTTGTAATTTTGAGAAGTGTGATGATCAAAAGATAAACTGTCATATCTGTTTCTTTTGAAATCTAAGCCCTTGTCAAATTTTGACCATGTGACCGTTTTCTGACTGTGAATGACTACAGCAGAAAAAATCATTAGATTTAGGAATTGGTTGTATATACAGGGTGTCCAAGAAAACATTATAAATTTCAAAACTCTCATAAAAATACATTTTTTTTTATTTTGGTATTGTTAAACGTGCTTGAATGTTAAAGGTAGTGTGTGATTTTTATGGCAGTGTCAGCATTGTCATTTCTAAACAGTGAGTTTTCAGAAGCATCAAATAGAATGTCGCCAAAAATGGGAAATTCAGCAATTCGTTTACAGAAACGTACTGAAGAAAAATGTTTTAAGGGTAACACTATTCACAAATAATACCTTTTAACCAAAGACTTGATCAAATCAGACATTTTGGCATATTTTTAATTGGCCAAGAAATAAATGTTTGTTTTTTTTTTTTTATTTTTATTTTTTTTTTTTTTATTCAGTTTTACGTCTCTTTCAAGCTTTTTCACTCATATCGAGACGAATCAATCGGTAGGTGGGGCGAAAACCGGAGTACCCGGGGAAAAACCACCTGACACACCCGCAAGCAGTACATGGCTTGTCTCACATATGAATTCGTGCCCCGTGCGAGGCGCGAACCCACATCGGTGAGATGATCGAATGATCAAGAGCACTGAAGTCAGCGACCTTAACCACTCGGCCACGGGAGCCGCCATAAATATGTGTGAAATAAATGTGATATTGACGTTTGAATTTTTGAACAAAGTAAATTTTGGCCGCATTTTGAATATTAAATGAGAAAAGTGTAAAACTCATAAACATTGAATCGTCTTATATTCCAATGTACAAGTAGGCAAAGATCAGGAAAAGGCGCAATCAGAAAAAGATTCCCACTACAAAAACCGAGATGGGGAAAAAACTAAATTAATCATGAAAACTACAATTGACATATATAGTCAGAATTGCTAGTAAATCAGTAGTAGAATAGTTGTTTTTTTACGTTTAAAAAATATTTGAGAGAAACATATTAATGTTTTGTTTATATTGATTATACATATTTAATGGGCTTAATTACGTTATATTTATATTTCTGATGCAAAGTCTTAGATGGATTTATAGAACTTAAATGTGATTCATAGTTCCATGAACAACATCGTGTCATGCGACGTCACATGATCGAACTTGACGTCCTAAAACATGGCTCTCATCAATGTCATTGTATGTTGTAAACGTCATGACACCATCGATGTCGTTCCGCTGTTTGAACACACACTTTGTGTAAAATTTATTTTTTGCTTGTAAATGTGATCGCCTTGATTATTTTTCAACAAGCCATAAAGAGAAATGAATGTAAATATTAGCAATGAGTTTAATTTTTCTGATGTTCATGGAGCTAATGAACGATAGTGGGTCTCTAGCAAAGCTTACATGAACCATTTCGGGGTTCATTTACTTTGCACGCCACCCACTATGGCTAATAGATTCATGGACATCAGAAAAATGAAATCAATTTCTTAAATAAAGCCTTATGAATATCCAAGATGGCCGCCTTCTTAACCAGAAATTAATGAATATTCATACAAACATTATTTTCTTCATTTCTATCCGATTTTGATAAAACGTGTACTATATTGTTGAAAAGGGCAGGTACTTTCCCTTAAAATGCATAGTATTTCAATATTTCCTTTCCCTTTAAGCCCCCCTGCTTCAGAGATGAAATAAAAGTCCAATATTTATTGCATACACCAACACGATACCATCATCTAAAGACACTGAATGTTTTTTTTTTTTTTTTTTTTTTTTACTGTACGTATGCAAGATCAAACGGTACATCGGGTATCAGCAGTTTCAATGATATAAAATGGGTGTACGACAAAATCTGATCCTGATGGTATTCATGCATGGTTCATTTTGTTACAATAAAGATATGATCTAAACAGTATGTGTTTGTTTGTTGTTGTTGTTTTTTATTCTAAAATATTATTTAACGGCGTCAAAACTGCAGTGAGATTGTTACTATGGTAAAAATATTGAACCTCAAATATACCTAGGACATTCCAACGTTAGAGGAAGTTACAAAACTGCACAAAAGCGGACAAATCATGACCTATGTCGTCGGCTGAGTGCTACAATGTTCTATCTCCATTTTTTAAAATCTCGGGCAAATTGGGTTCAAACGTTTGAGACCCTCAAATCCGGTCAAAATGTTCATATTTTGAGTGAACATGCTAAATGATCATGTATTTATACCTAAACGAGCTTACTTTAAAAAAATAGCAGTAAAAATGAACTAATTTTGAAAAAAAAAGGAATTTTGTGTGTGGACATAGAACATTTTGCATAAAAAATGTCCTTATTTTTTCATGACCCGGAGATAGAACATTTTGCTGACCCAGATTCCATAGCGAGCAATGAAGTATTTTCGCTTGCTTATAGGTGCAATAAAATATATAATAATTATCCCAGATAAGCTTTAAATGCTTATTTAAATCTATTTATCTCAATGTATCTTTCAATGTCTTCATTGTAGGTATCCTAGATACCATATAATAAGTCCAATACCGAATGGAACCAATAACATAGTAGCATTTGACCAAGCTTCTATCTAAACGAGAGGTGCTGGATAATGCTTAAATAATATTAAGCAAAGTCGTTGAGGTTTGTGGCATATTCTTACTTGCATAAATATATACACACATATCTCAACTTTGACGTCAGTCGTAAGGACTCATATATTAAGAATGTCATACCTCACAAAGTCATTTGAATTATCCGGTCAAATAAAAATAGTATGAAGGTACAAGTATACAATGGTTAGGAAATCTGAAAGAAATTCCCAATCCAAAAACCGAGGTGTAGAAAAAATAATTGACAATTACGTTCTTATACCAAGAAAACATATCGTAAGCCGAGTGAGCAGATATTTCACAATAGACGGCCGCTTAGTTAGTAATATCAGTTTGTCTGCTTGTAACTTTTCACAAACTTCTTGGGGTTCCGCCCATTGGCGTCTAAAAACGACGGACTGCATGTATGCCTACTCTTTGTATTACTTTCCTTTCAAGACACCTGGATTTAGGTTAGGATGAAGTGGATGTCCGTCACATCTTTTGTTCCTTAGTACGCTCTGCGTTTCCAAAAAAAATATTGCTTTATCGTTTTCCGAATCGTTGAATCAAAATATGATTTGTTTCGCACCTTTTACCGAAAGCAATCGTAGGATAAGGCATACAGTGTTTTAGTTTTAAGAAAGTACAAGTAGGCAAAGATCAGGAAAAGGCGCAATCAGAAAAAGAATCCCACTCCAAAAACCAAGGTGGGAAAAAACCAAACTAACAATCAGGTACTTATACCATGAAAACATTTCGTAAGCCGAATGAGCAGCTATTTTCCCAATAGGTGGCCACTCAGTTACGTTAACTTAACTAAAAAATATGTAAACATACATAAGGCGCCAACAGCACAAAAATATTTTAAACACCAAGACATAAAACAAAAAGAACCACCACAGAAATATCGACTTGGAACGATCAGTAACACAAAGTTACTGGCGGGTTTAAATCGATTTTACACGGCCGTAACCTCACCCTCAGCTTCTGCAGTGGTTCATAACATTTAGTTCTTCGGTCCTCGTGGTGAATCTGTAACTAGTAAATGAATCATCAAGAACAAACAAATAAATCATGATAAACATCCTGATGAATCAAAAACCAGGACTCACAGATTCAGTAAGCTGCCCGACGATGGAGATCCCTGGGCGCCAAATAACTTACTAACTCAGGAGCTAAAGAAAAATATCAGTTGGACCCCGGTGGGCCAAGCAACAGACAAGAAGCTCCGGCCCCAACCAACTAAAATGAATAGCTTTAACTCGGGGCCATCATAGAGTCTGACGCCCGACCCACCGGCGTGCAATTAAAGAAGGCAGCATAGTTATCAACCGTGATTGGGTTAAAAACTAAGCATGCAGACTGTCGCATAACATTCAAGCTATAACCTATACGTCTGTAACGTGTTATGATTTTTCTAAACTGAAAAGAAAAATCATTACTTCCTATAAGTTTCTTAAATTTGTAAAACCAAGTCACCATAAAATTCTGGCTCCGAAAGACCCTCACTTAAAAATATTTAAATAGCTTTTCCTAGATGAACCACAGTTAACGACTGAAGAGCTCCACCCGCTTTTACGGGTTTCGTTTAGAGAAAGAAAAATACAAGTAGGCAAAGATCAGGAAAGGCGCAATCAGAAAAAGATTCCCACTCCAAAAACCGAGGTGGGAAAAAACTAAATTAACAATCAGAGACCTGGAAACTCGTAGGATGACTATGGGCAAAATGATTTCAGCCAGTCATCAGGAAAACATGTCTGTGTAATGTATACCCCCTTGAACCCCACTTTTATATAGCAAAACTGGGGTATGCAGGCGTATATCTATTTTTTTTTTATTTTTGCTCCAAAACATACATTGTGGGTACTCGTTAGAACCGCCTCGGCGAGGCGGTTCTAACGTGTACCCACAATCTATGTTTTGAGCAAAAATAAGAAAAATATCGAAAAAATCTACTGAAAATTTTCCATTTTTACAACTTTAGAAAAATTTGTATATGACACGGGCGTGTTTTCGTAATGGCAGCTTCGTCATGTAGCCGTAATTGCAGGTCTAGGTGATGAGGCCCATTATCAAGTATCTTACCACTTCCACTTTAACCCATATTTGACGAATGGACTCTCCCATCATTATCAATTGGGCGAGTCCACTTTCATTTTTAGGTGTTTTAGGAGTGATTTTTAATTTTTATCCCATTTTTCGATGAATTTTTGTTAAGCAAACAGAATAGCCCCAGATGTTTGCCTATGTCCAATAAAAGGGACGCCAGGTTTAAATGTATTAAACAATTCATTAGTTAAAGGCCTATACCAGTTAGGTGAACTATTTCTCTTTTTGACCCGTTTAACCATATAATACTATTTTTTTTCCTGGAAGTCAAACAAAAGTATTCAGCATGAGGTCACAACGGCCATTGCAGAAACAATTGTTTTAATTCAGCTTTAAATCACTGATGTATAGATATTCGTCTTGGAAATTTTCTTCTAAGTCACCCCTTTGGTATCGTTTTTTTTTTTTTTTTTTTTTTTTTTTTTTTTTTTTTTTCAGATACAGAACATGATTACACAGCTGTTTGTTATTGCATTAAAAGTATATATCGAACGAAATAAAAGAAACAAAAATATAATTAAAAGCAAATAACAAGTTGAAAAGCATATACTATTTATTATTCATAAAAGTAAAACTCTCTTTATTTTGGCCTTTATCTGGATTTTAAAATCGGAAAACCGCTTAAAAGATATCATGAAATTTGGCATATTATTTGTTATCCTTTGAGATTTATATAATTTATCATATATGATTTTACATACATTTCCAGTAATGTAGGACAAATGGAATTTTTAACGATCTTTGAAATAATTATGATAACACTTGTTGCTTAAAATGCTGTTTTTAAACTTTTGAAAACGTATAGAGCAATTACTTTGACCATGCTGGTTTACTTTTGACTTACATTTGGATTTGTTATCGGACTGCTTCAAAGTGGTATGTTTTCAAAAATGTGTCTCTATTATGGTAAACAGGACATGACCACGTTCTTTACATGGCAGTGAAAAAAAGTCTAAAGCAAGTAGGTGTCCCTTTCATTACGAAAACATGCCCGTATTATATACAGTAATTTTTCATCTCAAAACATTACGAAAACATGCCCATGCAATATACAGAGAATTTTTGAGCTTTAAAAATTGAAAATATTTAGCTGACAAATTTTGATATTTTTCTTATTTTTGCTCAAAACATAGATTGTGGGTACACGTTAGAACCGCCTAGGCGAGGCGGTTCTAACGAGTACCCACAATCTATGTTTTGGAGCAAAAATAAGAAAAATAGGTGTACCCCTGCATTTCCCACTTTTGCTATATAAAAGTGGGGTATAAGGGGGTATATGTAACACGGACATGTTATCCTGATGATTGATATTTTCAAAAGAAAAAGTTTGATATTTTCTTATTTTTGCTAAAAACGTAGATTGTGGGTACACGTGTACCCACAATCTACGTTTTTAGCAAAAATAAGAACTAGAGGACCATTGGTCCTGTAGTTCACCTGAGAGATTATCACATTGTAAGCTCATGAGATTTAAATTAATTGAGAATCGACCAATGAAAGTCTATGCATGGACACTATTGACCCCCGGGGCATGGTCAAATTTGACCCAGGGGCATGTCTGGCACAATTTATAATGGGGACTACCAAACATTGCTACATACAAAATATAGAAGCTCTGGGCCTTTTGGATTCAGAGAAGAAGATTTTTGTTAGTTTTTCCCATTGTAAGTCTATGGAGATTATCTACCTCCGGGGCGTGGTCAAATTTGACCCCAGGGGCATGGCTGGCACAATTTATGTAGAGGACCATTAGCAATTGCCACATACAAAATATCAAAGCTGTGTGCCCTGTGGTTTCAGAGAAGAAGATTTTTTATTTTTTTTCCCATAGCAAGTCTATTGAGACTATAAACCTCCGGGGCCTGGCCAAATTTGACCCCAGGGGCATGAATGGCACAATTTATGTAGAGGACTATTAGCTATTGCTACATACAAAATATCAAAGCTGTTGGCCTAGTGGTTTTAGAGAAGAAGATTATTTTAATTTTTTTCCCATAGTAAGTCTATGGAGACTATCAACCCCCGGGGCGTGGCCAAATTTGACCCCAGGGGCATGAATGGCACAATTTATGTAGAGGACCAATAGCCATTGCTACATACCAAATATCAAAGCTGTGGGCCTAGTGGTTTTAGAGAAGAAGATTTTTTTAGTTTTTCCTATTGTAGGTCTATGGAGACTATCGACCCCCGGGGCGTGGCCAAATTTGACCCCGGGGACATGATTGGCACAATTTATATAGAGGACCATTAGCCATTGCCACATACAAAATATCAAAGCTGTGGGCCCTGTGGTTTCAGAGAAGAAGATTTTTTATTTTTTTTCCCATAATAAGTCTATGGAGACTATCAACCCCCGGGGCGTGGCCAAATTTGACCCCAGGGGCATGAATGGCACAATTTATGTAGAGGACCAATAGCCATTGCTACATACCAAATATCAAAGCTGTGGGCCTAGTGGTTTTAGAGAAGAAGATTTTTTTAGTTTTTCCTATTGTAGGTCTATGGAGACTATCGACCCCCGGGGCGTGGCCAAATTTGACCCCGGGGACATGATTGGCACAATTTATATAGAGGACCATTAGCCATTGCCACATACAAAATATCAAAGCTGTGGGCCCTGTGGTTTCAGAGAAGAAGATTTTTTAATTTTTTTCCCATAATAAGTCTATGGAGACTATCAACCCCCGGGGCGTGGCCAAATTTGACCCCAGGGGCATGAATGGCACAATTTATGTAGAGGACCATTAGCCATTGCTACATACCAAAGATCAAAGCTGTTGGCCTAGTGGTTTTAGAGAAGAAGATTATAATTTTAGTTTTTTTCCTATTGTAGGTCTATGGAGACTATCGCCCCTCGGGGCCTGGCCAAATTTGACCCCAGGGGCAAGATTGGCACAATTTATGTAGAGGACCATTAGCCATTGCCACATACAAACTATCAAAGCTGTGGGCCCTGTGGTTTCAGAGAAGAAGCTTTTTGATTTTTTCCCATAGTATGTCTATGGAGACTATCGACCCCCGGGGCGTGGCCAAATTTGACCCCAGGGGCATGAATGGCGCAATTTATGTAGATGATCATTAGCCATTGCTACATACCAAATATCAAAGCTGTGGGCCTAGTGGTTTCAGAGAAGAAGATTTTTTTTAGTTTTTCCCATTGTAAGTCTATGGGACCTATCTGTTGCCATGGAAACCACAATTTGATACAATCTGCTCCAAAACCTAATGTCATCAATCCCCCAACCCAATTATTGTTCACATTAAATTTGATCAAGATCGGCCTACTAGCTTCAGAAATATTCTTCTTTGATTCTTTGACATTGTGGACGGACGACGATGGGCGACGGACGACGGACGACGACGACGACGGACGACGGATGCCTGCCTATCCTATAAGCTCACCTGTGAGCCTTCGGCTCAGGTGAGCTAAAAATAGCAAAATTTTCTACTGAAATTTTCATTTTTTACAACTTTTAAAGTGTCTGTATATTGCATTGGCATGTTATCGTAATGATTGTGTTTCGGCGTTTTCATGAAATTTGCGAATACCTCTGAAATTGAATATTAGCGAATCGGGTGCCATATGCATGAAAGACACGGCCCCCGCCCATTAGGGCCTGGGAGAAATAGATGGTGGCGGTTCTAACGAGTACCAACGATCTATGTTTTGGAGCAAATATAAAAAATAGTATGTTTATAAAACTTAATCACGTGATGTAAACCGGCATGGTCAAAGTATTTTACTATAGCTGTGAGTATTATTCCTCATCTATTCATGTCGATATAAACAATTTTTACACTAGAACCATTTTTGGTATTCGTGACAGATAATGTTGGTCTTTGTGCTTGGGATTTGTCCTTTGTCTGTAGCTGAACTTCAAAATCTCCCAGCAGGCCCCGCATGGAAAAATCCTACAATAAGAATTATCATTTTTTCAAAATAATTTAGATAAAATACCTGTATTGAATAATTTTATCCCCATTTCCAATGATGTTCAATCATAAGCCCATGTCGGTATATGATATAAATCAATGCTTTCGAATATAAAACGAAAGTCTTGCTTAGTTTTTGGCGGACTACTTAGAAAAATCTTGATCATATGAAGAAAAGGAAACACTGAAATATAAAGACAATGTACGAGGGCAAAGCAAAAAGTTCGTGGACTTTCTTAATAACTTTTATAATTGACGTCCGAGTGTTTTCGTAAATTCACAAGTGTAATAATGGTCTATTGTCGACATTCATGTAAAATGTTGTTTGTCCAATCTTATTTTTGATTGGTAAAATTACATCGACAAACACGTGGTGTTTGCCACCCCGGAGCACCCTGTAAAATCTCTGTTTACGTGTTTATAAATATAAAAATATTAAAAAAATGTCATTTCTAAATCTCCTTAAATTATGGAAATATTGATAATGATGTAATTTGGCTTGAAACTTGAAATTGCAGTTCTCGCATTCGAAAGACAACACAACAGCGACACTTTTTGAAAGACAAGTTTAAGAAAAAAATAGTAAAAATGACGTAACTGGTAAATGCACATCGATAAAAATTTGTGCGAGACTTCCGAATAAAACCTACAGAAACGTCTGATTTGTTACAAACAGCTTAATTGAAGCATACAACAGTGTTCAATGATGTGCAAAGTGTTAGTCACAACGAAATAGCTGTAAAAACAAAAAGTAAGTATAAAAATCTACGCGAACAACTTAAACGTCATGGTATGCCCCGTATAATCCTAGAGTCTGTCGCAGAAATTGTCATAAAAACTTTTTTTTTTCTAGCGATTTTCCTTAAACTTTCTACTGTAATCCTTCACGGATGGGGAATAAATATATGAAAATTTGCTTGAAGTCGAATGAGAAATAATGTTTTTATAGGAACTTTTGACTCGGCCAGCGTATACAGAAAACCCGTTGGCAAATGACGTTAACGTCTTGGCGTGCTCCGGGTAGCGCTAACACGCATCAAGCAAATTGCCATAGAAACGACGTTTATCAAGCGATTTGTATGATTTTTTTTATGCTTGTCTGATTAAATTGATCGCAAACATTCTGTAATTTCAGAAAAAATTCGCATATGTACTTTTGATTTTATTGACAAAGTCCACGAACTTTTTGCTTTCCCCTCGTATACATTATATTTTGTTTTGAACAATAAAACTGAGATCCTTCATGAGCAGTATTAACTTACAAATAGGAAACAAGCTCAATTAAAGCTTGCAAGCATATATATTTGGACAAGTGTACAGTATACTTTAAATATTCCTTCTAAACTGACGTTTTTTCAGCTTGTTGTGATTCGTGAAATAGGAGTTTGATTTAAACAATGTAACCATCAGGAAAACATGTCCGTGCAATGTATACCCGCTTGAACCACACTTTTATATAGCCAAACTGAGGTATGCAAGGCTATACCTATTTTTTTCTTATTTTTGCTCCAAAACATAGATTGTGGGGATGGCGGGTCGGTTCTAACGTGTACCCACAACCTATGTTTTGAGCAAAAATATGAAAAATATAAAAAAAAATTTCCAGCTGAAAATGTTCAAATAGTTATTTCAAAGCTAAAAAAAAAAAAAAAAAAAAAAAAAAAAAAAAAAAAAAAAAAAACGTATGTTATTGCATGGGCATGTTTTCGTAATGACTAGCATCAAATCAATATACGTGATAGCTCGATACCTTTCCTTCAATGTAAACAGGTTTCAAGGACGAGTAGTCTAGAAATGCATTCGTTTTAGTCCCCGCCTTCAAATATTTCTGATACTTTTTGCTTTTAGTTGGAGCCTGAACTGCATGATTTAAGAGCAATCGTACAGCCGTTGGAACTTAAACAGATCATGAAAATATCGAAATACAATAAAGTATAAATGAAACAAAAAGGTAGCCGTTTTTCCTTTTCGTTAAATGTTTTGGTGTTGAATTTTTCTGTTGTTTGCAACTTTTGCATATTTTTGTATGTTAAGTTAAGTTCGGGTAACTAAGTGACCGCCTATTGGGTAATAGTTGCTCACCTGGCTTACGATGTGTTCTCTTTGTCATGTTAATATAAGTACGTGATTGATATTTCAACTTTTCCTTCCTCGGTTTTAATAGCGGAAATTAATTTCATTCTGTTTCATGTTGATTACTTACTTTTACCATTTAATACTTATACAATGCTAAGAATGGGAAAAGATTATTGTATTAGCAATAAATTTCTTTATCCCTGAATACCGATGATTGACATAGAAAATATATAAATTGTAAGCTGTATGTATTAGAATTTATTTCAAACTTTTATGTTGAAAAATTATATATGAATATAAAGGTATATCTCAAATTACAACAAAACACCATATTTCTTACAAAACTGTTTGCATGCCGTGTGAACTTTGGAAAAGAAACTTGCCTCGTCTTAAGTAAAAATATGAATATTCGCAAATAAAATATTCCGAGGGAATAGAAAACATCACGATAACATGTCCACACTGGTAAACGTAAACGCATTGGCTAAGGCACGAACGTATAGGCTAAGCCAGTTTCAACGCAATGGCTAAGGAAGAAAATGGCGGATAGAGAGACACATGTGCAGGTTTGTTGTTGTTTTACAGTTTCATTTTCCGGTTATCAATGATGACAGCTACTGGCTAGGCGGCGCGGGACCCACAAATGAGTCACAAACTTACGTTCGATGGTCCGATGTCGCCTGCTGCAGCCAGTAAAAGTGTAACCTCTGCAAAGTGAAGACACTGAACCACGAAATATTATGACTTTTTCATGAAATACTGTTTTTCTATGATATCGTACGCTGTCTTGTAGTTTATACATATACAAATGATAAATCGGACGCCTTTGAGCATGATTCATGAACAAAAAATGAAATTGTAGGGCCCCCAGCGTCTGACAATACTTGAAGTCCCATAACAACGCTATTGGCTAAGGAACTGGTAACAACGTAGTGGCTAGGACCCCAGAGTTTCTAGGTGGGAAAATGTTATAATATGGTCGTAAGACTCGTAAGTGTCTTTCTCAGAGTAGGTTTTGAGGTCTAAAGTATTGTTCAAAAATGGTTTATCTAGAGCTTCTTTACTGTGAAATTAAAAAACAAATATATCATCGTATTTATGCACGTATCAATGTTTTTCTTTGGGGGTGGTGGGTGGGGATAGATTACAGGGAGAAATAGATAACAACTTTATTCCAATCCCTGGGAATTAGGCAACGTACCCATGATGACCCAGTGATGGTAAATTAGATGCTTTACTAAAAAAATGTACATTGTTTCCCACTGAAAATCCCACTGCACCCTCCCGTCGCGGAGAAAACATCCGTCGCGAACAGTGGCAGTGATTTACCAATGTTGGCATAAAATGCTACTAACAGGAGGAACAGGGAATAGTTATCATTAACTATTTAATGCCAAAATGCATGTAATAGAAAAAAGAAGCGGTAATAGAAAAAAGAAGCAGCCAGTGCACATTCAAAGCATCTAGTCAGATAAGCATAAACTCAGTATTGTGATGTCCCAAATCCCCATATGGGTCATCAATTTCGCTGTATATTTTCATATACAATTTCCTTGTAAAGCATCTAATTTACCATCCCTGGGTCATGGTACTCTGTCTAATTCCCAGGGTTTGGGATAAATTTGTTGTCTAATTCCCCATGTAATCATCCCTCTCCCCCCTCCCCCACTTCCCCCAAGAAAAATATTGATATATGCATAAACACGATATACAAAGCATCTAATTCACTACCATTCCTGTGTCATGGTACTCTGTCTAATTCCCAGGGTTTGGGATAAATTTGTTGTTTAATTCCACATGTTATCATCCCTCTCCCCCATCTAACGAAGCTACTATAAACCATGTTTAAACAATAATTTAGACCTCAACACCTACGTTGGAAAAGACACTTACGAGTACGAGTCTTACGACAATATTATAACATTTTCCCACCGAGAAAAACTGGGGACTTAGCCACTACGTTGTTTCCAGTTCCTTAGCCAATAGCGTTGTAATGAAACTGCAAGTATTGTCACACGCTGGGGGCCCTACAATTTCATTTTTTTCATGAATCGTGCTCAAAAGCGTCCGATTTATCATTTGCATATGTATAAACTACAACACAGCGTTCGATATCATAGAAAAACAGTATTTCATGAAAAATCATAAGATTTCGTGGTTCAGTGTCTCCACTTTGTCGAGGTTACACTTTTACTGGCTGCAGCTGGCGACATCGGACCATCGAACAAAAGTTTGCAACTCATTTGTGGGTCCCGCGCCGCCAGGCCAGTAGCTGTCATCATTGATAATCGGAAAATGAAACTGTAAAACAACAACAAACCTGCACATGTGTCTCTCTATCCGCAATTTTCTTCCTTAGCCATAGCGTTGAAATTGCCTTAGCCTATACGTTCTTGTCCTAGACAGTGCGGTTACGTTTACCAGTGTGATGGCCCTGTAATGTATATCCGCTTATATAGTAAAAACTGGGGTATGCAGTGGTATACTTATTTTTCTTAATTTTGCTCCAACACATATTTTGTGGGTATGTTTTGAGCAAAAATAAGAAAAAAAATATCAAAACTTTTCTGCTGAAAATTTCCATTTTACAACATTACAAATCCCTGTATTTTGCTGGGTCAAGTTTTCGTAATTTGCTTGTGAAACTCCGATAACAAGAGAAAAAAATAGCATAGTATTTTAAAATTTGAAAGTGTAAGAAAGTTATCGTTGAAATTTGAGATTGGAATTTATTGGTGAACACAGCTTTGCCATTATAAATGAGAAAACAAAGTTGATACAGTGCGTCTGAACTTCGGTTAACACCTGTGTGTGAACCTAGCCTCAACATGCAATTAACGGTGAAAATCTTGACAAAGTCAATAAAATATAGACTCTCTCGAAGTAAAATACAAGAAAAAACTTACATGTGCTGATAGCAGACCGGGTATATCTCGTTCTTAGAAGATCACCATCAATGGTTGTCTGAACTGAGCTAGATATCAATATCTGGAGACATGGTATTAAGCAGATAGACAGAAACACCTTTCGTTGCATTGTTGTCATCGAGTTACGATATAGAAAGGGTATATTATATACACATTATTACTGGGTCGGATCACGTCGAGTATTTGTTCTGCGCCAGAAAAGACCGGATCACTCGAGTCGAAGACGAGCGTGATCCGGTCTTTCCTAACGCAGCTACGAGACGTGATCCGACCCATCAGATCAAGTTACTGAAATAACAAGAAACATCTTTAGAAAAGATAATTGTCGAAGATTAATATCTGTTCTGCAATAGGGTACAGGATGCAGGAGAGAGAGAGAGAGAGAGAGAAAGAGAGAGAGAGATAGAAAGAGAGAGAGACAGACAGACAGACAGACAGACAGTATGACTCTTGCATAGCCAACTCCAGACATGACTGAGAGGAAATGTTTTTCAAATGTCCTTACGGCGAGAGTCCTTAAGTCGCTGGACCGAAACGACTCGTTCTGTTCAGCAGAGCCTTTGATCCGAACACGCCTATATTTAATGGAGAAAATCCGAACGCATCTTATCTACGATGGCCTGCATGGATCATAAAATTTCAAAATCCACAGATTTTAGACTCGAGATTTTAACTCTATGATGGCCCCGACATAAAGCTATTCATTAAAGTTGGTTGGGGCCGGAGCTTCTTGTCTGTTGCTTGAACCGGGGTCCAACGTGTGTTTTTCTTTTGCTACGGAGTTAGTAGGTTATTCGGCGCCCAGGAATCTCCATCGTCGGGCAGCTTACTCAATCTGTGAGTCCTGGTTTTTGATTCATCAGGATGTTAATCATGATTTATTTGTTTGTTCTTGATCATTGACTAGTTAGAGATTCACCACGAGGACCGAATAACTAACTAAATGTTATGAACCACTGCATAATCTGAGGGTGAGGTTAGGTACCTGTAAAACCGGTTTAAGCCCGCCAGTAACTTTGTGTTACTGATCGTTCCAAGTCGATACTTCTGTGGTGGTTCTTTTTGTTTTATGTCTTAGTGTTTAAAAATTTTTGTGCTGATGGCGCCTTATGTATGTTTTCATATTTTTAGTTAAGTTAAGGTAACTGAGTGGCCACCTATTAGGAAAATAGCTGCTCATTCGGCTTACGATATGTTTCATGGTATAAGTACCTGATTGTTAGTTTGGTTTTTTCCCACCTCGTTTTTGGAGTGGGAATCTTTTTCAGATTGCGCCTTTTCCTGATCTTTGCCTACTTGTACCTTTTTAATCTTTCTTTGCAAAAGCTTTCGGCGCAGAAAAAGCGATTAAAAAATAACAATAAGGACCATTGGTGGCTTGTATAGTAAAAAAACATCATCTTTAAGTACTTTTTAAAGAGATGCAGTTTGTTACCTTTTTCATCTTCCATATGGGAAAAACCCGGATGCAGGTCAAAAATTATCTTAGAAGTCTTCGACAAATAACACGTTTATTATATACCTACAAAATTAATCAACAATGGCGCCGTAAAATTCAATAACAGGTGAAATTCGCGACGTTGTGAGAGCGTACCATAAAACGTTGCGCCAATATTTTGATGACGTAGCATTGTGCTATTTTTATGTCAGAGCTGGTCTAAGAAAAGTCGTTGATTTTTGTTATTTTTTTTATTATCCGGCGTCCGTCCGTCCGTCGTCCGTCCATCGTTCGCAAATTCAAAGATCTTCTCCTCTGAAACCGCTTGGCCAATCAAAGTCAAACTTTATGTGGAGCATCCTTAGGAAGGGGGAACGAAAGTTTATATAAATGGTCCAGGTCACATGACCAAGATGGCCGCCATGGCTATAAATAGCAAAAACATTTAAAAATCTTCTTCTCCAGAACCAGTGGGCCAATTTCCACGAAACTTGGTACGTAGCATCGGAGACGCGGGCCATTATAGTTTATATAAATCATGACCCTAGGATGACCTTGACCTATCTTAGGGCAAGATCAACTTAGGTCGCCAATGCATTTGAATGGGAAAAAATGGTAAAATGCTATTTAATGGGTAAACCTTACTGGGAATAGGCAAATGGACAGAAGATTAATGTTAATGGAAAATTTTAGCCCCTGGGGGGTGTCTGCCCCAGCCCCGGGGCTATATACATGTATATTTCAATAATAATGAAACATCTTCTCCCCTGAAACCGCTCGGCCAATCAAAGCCAAACTTCATATGAAGCATCCTTGGGAAAGGGGAAAGAAAGTTTATATAAATGGTCAAGGTCACATGACCAAGATGGCCGTCATGGCTATAAATAGAAAAAAAAAACTTTAAAAATCTTCTTCTCCAGAACCAGACGACCAATGATTTTGAAACTTGGTGTGAAGCATCAGTGACTGGAGCTCTATAAAGTATATATAAATCATGACCCTGCGATGATCTTGACCTATTTTACGGCAAGGTCAACATAGGTCGATCATGCATTTGAAAGGGGAAAAGTGTTAAAATGTCATTTGTAGGGAAAAACTTGCAAGACTTTGGCAAATGGACTTAAGATTTATGATTCTGAAAAAAAATGGACCCCAGGGGTCTGTCTGCCCCCACCCCGGGGCAATATACATGTATATTACAGTGATATTCAAAGATCTTCTCTGAAACAGCTTGGCCAATCAAAGCCAAACTTTATGAGGAGCATTGTTAGGAAGTAGGAATGAAAGTGTATATAATTGGACAAGGTCAACAAAGGTCGCTCATGCATTTGAATGGGGAAAAGTGTTAAAATGTCATTTGTAGAGAAAAACTTGCAGTAAATGGGCAAATGGACTTAAGATTGATGATTCTGAAAAAAATTTTGACCCCAGGGGTCTGTCCGCCCCCACCCCGGGGCAATATTCATGTATATTACAGTGATATCCAAAGATCTTCTTCTCTAAAACCGCTTGGCCAATCAAAGCCAAACTTTATGAGGAGCATTGTTAGGAAGTAGGAATGAAAGTATATATAAGTGGTCAAGGTCACATGACCAAGATGGCCGCCATGGCTATAAATAGCAAAAACCTTTAAAAATCTTCTTCTCCAGAACCAGAAGGCCTATGATTTTGGAACTTTGCATGAAGCATCCGGCAATGGAGTTCTACAAAGTTTATATAAATCATGACCCTGGGATGACCTTGACCGTTTTATGGCAAGGTCAACTTAGGTTCATGCATTTGAATAGGGGAAATTGTTACAATGTCATTTGAAGGGCAAAACTTGCAGTTAATTGGCATATGGACTGAATCTTTATGATTTAGAAAATAATCTGACTCCAGAGGTTGCTCTGACCCTGCCCTGGGGTTATATACATGTATATTACCATTCTAGTCAAACAAGTTTATTGGTATATATCTCAGGTCACAGGTGAGCGTTTACATGACTATTGGAGCTCTGGTATAGTGTTGGGTAAAAATGGAGGATGGTGATACGGAATCGTATCAGGTTAGTAGGGTGATACAAGATTCCGTATTTTTGTGTCGGTAAATGGGTTGTATCAATGTTTTTTTTTTTTTTTTTTTTTTTTTTTTGGTAGGTATGTGATAACAGTTAGTATCGAATTTCGTCTGAAACAAATTTATATTTTCGTTTTACTGATACATACACAAGTTACTTAATAGCTTACATTATTTCATGTAGCTAACCTCAGCTGAAGGCTCCATTGATGCTGCCAGTATTATTTGAACACGATAGGTAATTCACCAAACTTAATACAACCATATAGATTGCAAAAGGATTCAAAAATGCAATGATAGAAATGGCACAAACACGTACTCTCCCTCAGGTTACAGGAATAATTATTCATTACATCATCTAATAGCTGGCCAAACATTACTGTGTAAAAAGGTACAAGTAGGCAATGATCAGTAAAATGCGCAATTAGAAAGAAATCCCCGCTCCTAAAACCGAGGCTGTAACCAAAAAAAAAAAAAAAAAAAAAAAAAAAAAAAAAAAAAAAACTTCCAGGTTTCCATTCACCTAACACTAACCCTAACCTTATTTTAGCAATGCTACCCGGGAGCAAGAGTCCTTTTTTACAAACCAATATGCGACGACACGTTTCATGAACAATAAGCGTAGCAACCGCAACGACAGCGTTCTTCGTGAACAATAAGCGTTGGCATTGCTGACCATATCAACAACATCGACGCTTAGTGTCCATCGACGACAATAAGCGTAGCGGCTGCAGTCGCTACGCTTATTGTCGTTGGTGGACAATAAGCGTCGATGGACAATAAGCGGTTCTACAAGGCACGATATGTCAAAACGCTGTAAAATTGTTAAAATCATAGTGCTTTCGTGGATGTGGTAACAAATAATTTTTCCACATTTTCATCTATATAAAGGGATGTTTCCACATTTTAGTCTGGGCTAGGTTTTTGAAATGTGGAAAAATCTCTGTATAGCAATGTTTCCACATTCAAAACCATGGTGCTTTCGTGAATAGGGAAACAAATTATGTTTCCACATTTTCGTCTCTTTATAGGTTTGTTTCCGCCTTCAAGAGAGCATAGGATAGCGATGTTTCCACATTTAAAAAAAAACAAAAGATTTCATAGCCACGGATTTAAATGTTTCCACATTAAAATGAATAATGGATATAGTATTTACGGAATGACTGAATTCTAGTTGATATTTGTCATTACATGGTTGTCCCGGCATTGGAGGGATTTATAGAATCACAAAATTGTGCAATTTAGTGAAATCGAGTCAAGCGTGTTTAGCTGTGTCAAGCAAGCGTTTTACAAAACGACGGAGAACGTTTTGAAAGTAAAAAAGCTGATACTTGTGTTTTTCGAGCGGGTAGTACGACAACGGCAGCAATAGCTCGTAGATGAATTTGAGTCAGATTAGTGGAAGAAAGGCTGGTTTACATTTTGATACCACGTTAACTTTTATATTCCGCCTATAAAGGGTTCAAAAACAAACGGTTATCTATTTTTAGATTTGACCAAATTAATTCATAAGTATAGGTTTTGCGGGTCAAGCTTCGCATGGAGATGTTTCCATAATGGGGATATTAACGGTTTCAAAGGCAACATTGTTAATTCTTCTCTATACAATTAATGATGCCTGAAAGGAAAGAAAATAACAGCATCACACGCAGGTCGAAACGGCAGCAACTATAATGTACGTGATGAGAGAGATCATCAGCATTTAAAATAATAAAAAAGGTACAATTAGGCAAAGATCAGGAAAAGGCGCAATCAGAAAAAGATTCCCACTCCAAAAACCGAGGTGGGAAAAAAACCAAACTAACAATCAGGTACTTATACCATGAAACATATCGTAAGCAGAATGAGAAGCTATTTTCCCAATAGGTGGCCACTCAGTTACCTTAACTAAACTAAAATATGAAAACATACATAAGGCGCCAACAGCACAAAAAATTTAAACACCAAGACATAAAACAAAAAGAACCAACACAGAAGTATCGACTTGGAACGATCAGTAACACAAAGTTAATGGCGGGCTTAAACCGGTTTTACAGGTACCTAACCTCACCCTCAGCTTCTGCCGTGGTTCATAACATTTAGTTAGTTATTCGGTCCTCGTGGTGAATCTCTAACTAGTCAATGAATCATCAAGAACAAATAAATAAATCATGATAAACATCCTGAAGCTACTTCTATCCAATAAGCAAAGCCTTTACACATAGAGAACAGAGAATCAAAGTTGCTACGTCTGCTGACAATTGCATGTGTATACCAGTTTTATTATTATCATTTTATTTTTCCTTTGGGTCATTTGTGATCAGCGGCGGTGTTCTGAGAAAGATTCCTTTTCTTATCAACGTTAACATATTTGGCCCATTTGGATTATAATAGTCTTTGCATCGACTATCCTGTAAAAACTTTTGGCTCAATTTTGCCGAATTTATAGGATCACTGAAGAGGGTGAGGTTTGGGCGCAGTGGGACCGGTTTAAGACCTCCAGTAATTTTATATTACTAATCGTTCCAAAGCGATAATTTTGTTGCAGTTCTATATGATTTATGTTTTGGAGTGGAAGTTAAGTTCGGGTAACTGAGTGGTCGTCTATGGGGAAATAGCTGCTCACTCGACTTACGATATGTTTTCTTAGTATAAGTATCTTATTGTCAATTTAGTTTTTCCCATCTTGGAGCAGGAAATTCTTTTTGATTGCGCCTTTTCCTTATTATTGCTTACTTGTACCTTTTGTAAGTAGCCAAAACCGCGGTATGTCCCATCTCGTTGTACATTAATGCGTTCATTGCTCCTAATGGATTCACTTCCAACGATTAGTTTCGCGAAAAGGACCGGCAGAGAGATCAATGTTGAATTTCTGAGCCGCAAGGTTATCATAGGAAAGTTAAATGGATCAAATTCGTATGGTTCTAATTTCAAACTTTTATATATTAATTGTAAAGTAATCGCCTTTCGCGTGTCTCGATTTTAATTTGATATCATTCTATATGCACATGTTTTTTTTGATAATTCGTCTGTCACAATCTCTCATCCGTTCATATCGATGTAAACAATTTTCACACTAGAACCATTTTTGGCATTCGTGACGCTTAACGTTGGTCGAAGAGCTTGAGATGTATCTTTTGTCTGTAGTTTAACTTCATAATTTCCTAGCACTCCCCGCATGGAAAATTCCTACAATTAAAATGATCATTTTTTAGAAACTATAAGAATTATTTTATTGAAATCATTTCCAATCATGTTCTTTCACATGTCAGCACATGTCTCAAACTGGATTTGCTCAAACTGTGATGGCTTAAATTTTTCAACGTCAGCACAGTCTGCATTTAGCTCATTTTCTTCTGTAAACAGTTTTAGAACCCTGTCGGAGGAACCGGTTACACCCTCCAATCCTAGATCACCTTCGCCAATCCGGGCCACGTCAAGCAAGCAAGCTTTAACAGTACTAAACATAAATTGTCGTTCAATAATAAACAAAAAAGCAGAGTTCCAAACTATTATTGACGAACATAAACCGGACATAGTAGTAGGCACAGAGTCTTAGCTCACCAAAAACCATCCGAGCAGTGAAATCTTCCCAAACTCTCTAGGTTATACCTCATTTAGACAAGAAAGGGTGACTGATACCTGCGGTGGCGGTGTTTTTATCCTTGTAAAAGATAACCTCATTGCAACTGAGCAGAAGCAGTTCAAAAAAAAATTGTGAGATTATCTCGGTCAAGGTAGATACTGTCACAACAAAACCTATATATGTAGCAGCATATTACAGGCCAGATGAGGGAGACTCTGAGAGTTTATTAGAACTTACCCGTTCTCTTGATATGGCTGCACAGTTGAAGGGTACTTTATGGTTGCTTGGAGACTTTAATTTTCCAAAGTTTACATGGGACCATGAGCATGTACCCTCAATGAAATCTAGGTCAGACTTTCCCTCAAACTATGAAACCTTTGTCAATCTTTTGGATGACTTCAGCCTGGTACAAATGGTAAATGAGCCAACCAGAGGTGAAAACGTCCTTGACCTTTTCCTAACATCCAACCATACCCTGGTAAATGAAGTTAAAGTTTCACCTGGCATTGCTGACCATGACATTGTGGTCGCTTCCATAAATATCAAACCAAATATCAGTAAACAAGTACCCCGCAAAGTCCCTTTATTCAAAAAGGCAAACTGGACAGACTTTCGGACCTACATGAATGAAAAGAAGGACGAAATATTAAAAAATCTCCATCAGGAGTGTGTAGAAGTCATTTGGTCTGCTTTTAAGAATGCTCTACAAAGCGGCATTTCTAAGTATATCCCAGTCAAGAAATTTGGCACTAAAAGAAGCCTACCTTGGATTACCCAAGAAATTAAACGCCTTGTCAGGAAAAGAGACAGCCTCTATCAAAAACAGAAGAGAGGCAGACCAAAGGACAGACACCACTTCAAACAGGTTAAGCATCTTGTGCAAAGTAAAATTAAGACAGCCTACAACAATTACCTCCAAAACATACTTGGACTGACTGAAGACGGAAGTGACACCACTGGAAATGACTCAGGATTTGTACCTAAAAAGCTCTTTTCACTTATTAAAAATGCAAGACAGGATGCACAGGGTGTCACCCCTCTGAATGACCCTCGTACAAACCAAACCTCCTCCATAAATAAGGAAAAGGCAAACATTTTAAACAGACAGTTTCAATCAGTTTTTTCACAGCTATCCCCACTAAAACTTGGCCAGATCTGCACTGATAAGCTTCAGCAGTATTTCTATAGAAATGTCCCCGATAAATTCAAATGTAGCTACCCTCTAATGCCAGACATCAACATAAACCTGAATGGAATCATCAAATTACTCTATAACTTGCGACCAGAAAAAGCAGCCGGCCCTGATGAAATTAGACCCATTGTACTAAGGGAATTGAGAGTGGAGATTGCCCCTGTCATCCAACTGATTTTTGAAAAATCTCTTGCCACTGGTGCACTTCCTTCTGACTGGACTAAAGCCAATGTAAGCCCCATTTTCAAGAAAGGTGAGAAAAGTGATCCCTCCAATTATAGGCCCATCTCCTTGACTTGTATATTGTGCAAGGTGGTGGAGCATATAATTGCTTCGAATATTACTGCTCACTTCAATAAGCATAACATCTTATATGACCTTCAACATGGTTTTAGGCAGAAAAGGTCTTGTGAGACACAGTTACTCCAATTAGTTGAAGACCTAGGAAGACAGCTCATGAAAGGTAACCAAACAGACTTAGTGTTGCTAGACTTCAGCAAAGCCTTTGACAAGGTAAATCACTTAAAATTACTCTTTAAACTTTCTCAGCATGGTGTTAAAGGCAATACACTCAACTGGATCCGAGCTTTTCTCTTGGGACGAACCCAGGCAGTAGTGTTGGAGGGGGAGAGGTCAGCGGAGGTCCCTGTGACATCAGGTGTGCCACAGGGTTCTGTGCTCGGCCCTCTCCTCTTCCTGCTCTACATCAATGATTTGTCTCAAAATGTTTGAACAAAATATGCTAATATGTGCAATTATGTGAGCATTTCATTCAACTACCCTATGAAAAGTATCGATAGTTATTCAATTTCCATGTTACATGACATTTCAATGAATTTTGTTCAAACTTTGTTCAATTTTAAGCATTTACAGAGGGAACAAAATGGTAATAAAACAATATATTTTCCCTGCGCAACGATCAGCCAATTATACACCTCCTGCAGTGAACTGCAAAATCAGCAACACCTTACTGCTCAATTTTATTGTTGAAACCATATGCCAATTTCATGGATCTGGGAAGGAATATGGAAAAAAACTTTTATAAGACTTCTGCACGCCATGCAAGGAGGTTTATATGACATGAGTTTACCAAATACTTTATTTACTTGAAACTTGAAACTTATTTACTTGTTACTGAAACAAGAAAAGCAGTTCAACAACTATCATCTGGCAAAGCCGCAGGTGCAGATGCAATTCCTGCCGAAGTTTACAAGGCTGGGGCGCTACCCATGGCAGAGAAACTGACAGAGTTGTTTCACTGTATGTGGAGGAAGGAGGCTATCCCACAAGAATTCAAGGATGCATCCATAATCCACCTATACAAGCGGAAAGGAAATCCTCAAGTCTGTGACAATCACAGAGGCATCTCCCTCCTATCAATTGCTGGGAAGATACTTGCAAAAATTCTGTTGAATCGTCTGAATGCTCATCTTGATCAGACGGGACTTATCCCAGAAAGTCAATGTGGATTCAGAAAAGACAGAGGGACAATAGACATGATCTTCACAGCAAGACAGCTTCAGGAGAAATGCCAAGAACAGAATGTAGATCTATACATGACGTTTGTTGACCTCACCAAAGCTTTTGACACTGTTAGTCGTGATGGACTCTGGAAAATCATGGCCAAGTTTGGCTGTCCACCCAGATTCATAGCTATGGTGCGGCAGTTTCATGATGGCATACAGGCACGTGTGCAGAATGATGGAGAGTTCTCTGAACCATTTGAAGTAACAAATGGGGTCAAACAAGGCTGTGTTCTGGCACCAACACTGTTCAGCATGATGTTTTCTGCCATGCTTATGGATGCTTTTCAGGACAGTGACACTGGTTTTTCAATCAGGTACCGTTTTGATGGCAACATATTCAACCTCAGAAGGTTGCAAGCCAAAACTAAGGTCCAGACTGATGTGCTAGATGAGCTCCTCTATGCAGATGATATGGATAAGAATGCCAACACAGAAGCAAAAATGCAAAGAGCCATGGATCAAGTCTCACAGTCATGTGATAACTATGATATCACAATCAGCACAGGACCCCATTGGAAATAAGCCTTTGGGCTTTCATGGGCTATCCTGGGTTATTTAAACACGCATACATAACAATATATTTTATGCATTTTATGCATTTTTTTTTCATGTCTCATACACTTGGGCACCGTTCTGCTGGCGGCACCAGGCTTGGTCACTTCCAGAGACGGTGGGTGTAGGCGAAGAAGTTTGACGTGACGCTTTGCTACACTCCTTTGGTCCGGGAGTGTGAGACATGGTTATGCTGTGATATTTTTTTATTACTTGCCTCTTTAACTTGTTATTTTTAGCAACGCATTTTCCCCCAGAACTATTTTTATACAGTGACGTCTTTCAAAAATGTATATTTATATTTTTTAAATTAATTTATAAAAAGTGTTTTTCAAAAATGTTTATTTATACATTTTAGATTGATTTATAAATAGTGTCTTTCAAAATGTCTTTATATATATTTAATTTATTCATAACAATTAACTGTGATAGGCAATGTGCTTTATACTTTTTATGTTTCTATATATGTATGTATGTATGTGTTGATTTTACCGAATAAATATCAATCAATCAATCACAAAAAAGACAGAGGTTGTACACCAACCAGCCCCCGGAAAACCATATAATGAACCAACCATCACTGTGAATGGGCAAAAACTGAAAGTTGTTGACAAGTTCACCTACCTGGGAAGCACTCTCTCCAGAGCAGTGCATATTGATGATGAGATCACTGCCAGAATTGCAAAAGCTAGTGTGGCATTCGGAAGACTCCGTGCAAATGTCTGGGAGCGAAATGGAATCAAGCTTGACACCAAGCTGAAAGTCTACAAGGCTGTGGTACTGCCAACCCTCTTGTATGCATGTGAGACCTGGACAGTATACCAACGCCATGCAAAGAGACTTAACCATTTCCACTTAAGCTGTTTGAGAAAGTTGTTAAAAATCTAGTGGCAGGACAAGATTCCAGACACAGAGGTCCTGAGGAAAGCAGGGATGCAAAGCATGCATACAGTCTTAAAGCTAGCACAGCTAAGATGGACTGGCCATGTTATAAGAATGCCTGATGCGCGACTTCCAAAGAAAGTTTTCTATGGAGAACTACAGGAGGGAAAGCGCTCTCAAGGTGGCCAGAAGAAACGCTACAAAGACACCCTCAAAGCCTCTCTGAAGGATTTCGAAATACCAATGGGGTCCTGGGAACAGACTGCACAGGAGCGATCAAAGTGGCGAGGTCTCATCAACAAAGGAGCAGCTCTCTATGAAAAGAAGAGAATCTGTGAAGCTGAAAGAAAGCGAAGAGAGCGCAAAGCCAAAACAAATGTGCCACCAGCAGACTGTATGACATTGACTTGCTCTACTTGCAACCGACAGTTTAGAGCCAGAATTGGCCTAGTCAGCCATCAAAGGACTCACCAACACACATCAGCACTATTCAAGAAATAATGATGGTCTTTCTCATTAGTGAGAGACGAACTATCATATGACATGAGTTTACCAAATACTTTATTTACTTGAGTAAAACTGACGTTACAAAACTCGTTTAGTTCGTGAATACGAACTGTGATATAGCGTAATTTAAGCGACTATATAAAGCAATACTATTACAATACCTTTCCTTCTATGTAAGAAGGCTTTAATGACGAGTAGTCCAGGAAGGCATTCGTTTTAGTCCCCGCCTTCAGATACTTCCGATACTTTTTGCTTTTGGTAGGGGCCTGTACTGTGTGATTTAAGAGTAGTCGTACGACCTTTGGAACTAAAAACAGATCGTTAACCTAATTACAAGAATATAATATATAAAAAATATAGCAGACTTTTATACAAAAAGTTATAATCGATCGCAGTTGGCCCCTTTAATCATTTTTGAGTTGCTATTTCTGAACATCGATGACTGACATAAAAATATAGTTTGAATAGATGTACAATATGTCGTACGTTTTAGAACTTATATGAACACTTAATGCGAGCCTATAATGTTTTTTCTCAAATTCCAACAAACTCCATATTTCTTACAAAGCTGTTTGCGCGTAAAAATTGAGAAACGTATATTCAAATCGTGTGATCTTAAGTACAGAAACATTCGCGTGAACAAAGCCTCAACTTGCAATTAACGGTCAAAATCTGGACAAAGTACCTAAATAAATTAAAATATACATTCTCTCGAATCGATAATAATTGAGTAAAATGCTAAAAACACTTACATGTGCCGATAGCAGCCCGGGTATATCTCGTTCTTAGTAGATCATCATCAATGGTTGTCTGAACTGAGCTACATATCAATATCTGGATACATGGTAATAAGCAGATACACACGAACACTTTTCGTTGCATTGTCATAGAGTTTCGTTATAGAAGGGGTATTTTATAAGATAGTATCAAATTTCGTCTAACACAAATTTGAAACTAACTGCACTTTACTGATACATACATAAGGTTACTTAATAGTTTACATAATTACCTGTAGCTAACCTGAGCTAAATGCCCGCTTGAAGCTTTCAATTCTATTTGAACGCGATAGTAACTCCTCAAATTTAATAGAATCCTATAGTTTGCAATAGGATTTACAAATGCAATGATATATTATGAAACGAAAAGGCTCAAATACGTACTCTCTCTCAGAATACAAGAACAATTTTTCATTACATCATCTAATAGCCGGTCAAAAATTACTGTGTGAAAAGGTACAAGTAGGCAATGATCAGGAAAATGCGCAATTAAAAAAGGAAATCCCCGCTCCCAAAACCGAGGCTGGAAAAAAATGACGATTAGGTACTTCCCACTTCCTGGTTTCCTTTCACCTAACACTAACCCTAACCTTATTTTAGCAAGAATACTCGGGAGCAAGAGTCTTTTTTTACAAATCAATATGCGACGACACGTTTCATAAAGCCTTGTTGGGCAATTCATTACGAAAACATGCCCATGCAATAAAAAGAGAATTTTTTAAGAAGAAAAAAAGATAACTTCATTGGAAAATTTTGGATATTTTTCTTATTTTTGCTCAAAACATAGATTGTGGGTACACGTTAGAACCGCCTCGGCGAGGCGGTTCTAACGAGTACCCCTAATCTATGTTTTGGAGCAAAAATAAGAAAAATAGGTATACCCCTGCATACCCAAGTTTTGCTATATAAAAGTGGGGTTTGAGGGGGTACACATTTCACGGACATGTTTTCCTGATGGTAAATAAATGATACAAGTTATTTTTTTTTGTCCCATCGCAAATGATTTAGGAGACTCTGCAGCTATCACTGCAGCTGGTGTTGTGCCGTGTGGCGGCCCTAAAAAGTTTCACCGTACATCATCCACAGTGCAGGTTATATTTTCTTTTTTCGTCCTTTGAGATCAGAGAGGATATTTTGTGAAATCAAATTTATTATCGGTTAAGATTCATTTTCTTACCAATGTTTAATATATTTGGTCCCATTTAGATAATATAAGTCTTTGTTGAAAGTTGCAAAATTTCAGTAATTATCTTTGGCTCCGTTTTGCCAAATCTAAAGGGTCACTGACGAGACTTTAATAGACATTTTTCACTTTTGAACGTAAATTTTGCTAGCGCTTGCGGTTACGACTTTGTGTGTGATGGGCGACGACACGTGAGGGCATATTTGAGACGAAGGCGAGGGGCGAATTACTTAGTCAAAACTACCAACAGCCCACCGGAGGTGTATTAAATGAGACACGCAAAAACGAAATTGTCCAGGACGCCTAGCTGAATAGTTCAGTAGGTAGAGTGTAAGACATAGAATCGAAAGGTCCTGGGTTCGAGTCCGGGTAGGACAAAAATTATTTTTCCTTTTTTTTTTTGTTTATTCCTTTTTTCACACCTGTGACAATAAAGCTTAGAAAATTAAAAAAGAAATGAAAAAAAGGAAAACAGAAAAAATAATATTTTATTTATTTGCAAATGCAAGAATCACAAAATTCACTGCTGCATTTAATACTAAAATCGTTTGTTTCTGGATTAAACTGTCTAGTGAGAAGGCAGACTGCATGTATAGGTTTTTTATAGGTCTTGTTGATTTTTCACCCATTGAAGCCGAGAACTCGATCGTCATTTTCGGCAGAAGAACGGATCAGCGACCTATCCTAACGTCAACATTTATTTCCTGACTGGCTGGTACTGATAATGTGGATAGGATAAGCTGACCGCCTCTACTAAATGTCGCAAGCGTCCCCCGTGGCCGAGCAGGTAAGAGCGCTGTTTCATAATCACTTAATCATCTCACCGTTGTGTCTGGTGTGAGTTCGATACCCACAATAGCCACATGTGAGACAGGCCAAGTTCTGCTTGTGGGTGTGCCAGGCGGTTTTTCTCGGTGTACTCCCGTTTTCGCCCCACCTACTGTTTGGTGCTTTTCATATGAGCTGAAATAATCTTGAAAGGGACGTAAAACTGAATTTTAACAAATACACAAGACACCAAATCAAAAACATGTACATGTTCAGATATTTGTGTATTATTAGATGTAAAACTACAGTTTCACGTGCTATCTCGTGAGCGAACGATGTTTATTTTATCGATGTCTCGTTTTGAGTCCATTCGACAGTAGGAAAAGCGATCAGGGCAATACCCTACATGTAGCTACAATATGCCTAGCCACACAACTGTTTTTGTTTGTTGTAGACTTTCAACAGTATTTCTGCCATATCGAGTACGATGATTACGATGTAGAAAATTAATTTGGCAAGACACATGCTTTCGTTCTGATCCTCATTTATTCTGTGTGATAGTATGCGTGCTGTTTCACTGGTTGAATTCAAATAAATAAATTAAAATCAAACTAACACAATTATATTATTTTCATCAGTTTCTAAAGTGTTTCCGTAGAGGACGCATAGTGTTTCAGTCGTCCCGTAAAGCGGGTCGCGCGTCACTTCGCCGCAGTTTACTTTTGATGTTTGCCATTTTCACATATACGTAGAAGCAATTTTGGACACTACATGTTATGTCAAAGTGCACAATTTATTCATTTGTTTCACAAATAATGGTGTATACAGTCTTCACATTGACACGTGTTTTCTTAAGATTATTGCCTCGTGTGTTGTCCCTTTTAACAGCTGGTCTTGTTTTGAAAGAGCTAGTAATTTTGTTTTTTATGCCGTGTTGTTAAATTGCTTGTGATGTGTTGCACCGCCATGTCTCTCCCGCCTGGTGTCTATGTTAGGATGGGAAATTTAATTGTATAGATTCTTGGTCATTCTATTGTTACTTGATTACAGATAAGGGTCTGATTGTGCTCATTTCTGATCATAATCATGCGGGTTTTTTTATACAATTTTCGGCCCGTTCAAGATTATTGTAGTTCATATGAGACGGGTAAATCAGTAACGGGGAAAAGGGGAGAACACTGAGAAAACGAACTTGCACACCCACAAGAAGAACTTGGTTTGTTACACCCGTGATTGTAAGACTGGTCAATTGGGCAGCAACCTACGGCGAAGAGTTTATTGTCTTGGTGTTGGTAGTTGTCGAAGCAATATTGCTGCGCTGAAGGTTGTTTTAATCCATTTTATCACATGTTGTGTGATGTTGCATCAATTTTGTTGTAAGGACTTTGATTGTATCGCAAGCATATACGATGGTGCTGACACTGATAGACAATACCCGAATACACATATTCATGTACAGTATACCACGCAGACATTTCACGTGTCCATTTACCGACCTTTTATATGTAAACAAACGAACCGCCATTCATGATTCTAATATATATACATGTAGCAGGGGAAATTTAATTGTGTTGTGTTTGGCTATTGAAATTTTGTCCTAGGGCCCATCGACAAAACAAAGATCATATCAAGCCGGCTCAGTTATCAAACCACATTGCTGCTTGACTGGTGTTAAGGGCATGCGTTCTTTTGTCCTTTTTAACATTTAAAAGTACGATTTCTATCATGATAAAGTTTATACTGAACCTAAGCAAGCCTCCATGGTGCAGTGGTTATTTCACGTGCCTTATAAACCAGAGATCGCAGGTTTAATCCGGGTCTTCTTGAGTCTGTCGGATGAGACTATAAACTGAGGTCTCGTTTCCATATGACCTTTTCTGTTGGATTAACGCTCGAATCAACAAACCGATTCAATTTATTATTTATTTAAATTCAGATCGAGTAAGAAGCTTATGTGCTTATATGCTTGCCCGATTCCGGACGCAAAGATGGGCCCTACTGAGTAAGGTTAAGAATGATCAAATGTTGTAGATCTGTCGTCAGCATGTGTAATACATGTGCACCAATACGGTACCCTGTATCATGACGATATCATTACAAAACCTTAACAAGCAACATACGGTGTGTGTGTTTTTTACGTTGAAAAAAAAATGAAAATTTTCAGTTCAACAGTTTTGATATTTTCTTATTTGTTCAAAGCATAGATTGTGGACACATGATAGAACGGATACTCACAATCTATGTTTTCAGAAGCATAGGCAACCTAAGTTGACCTTGTCCTATAATAGGTTAATATCATCCCTGGGTCATATATAGACTTTGTAGATGCTTCATGCCAAGTTTCAATATCAAAGGCCTACTGGTTCTGAAGAAGAACACTTGTAAGTGTATTTCAATTTTCTAGCCATGGCGGCCATTTTGGTCAAGTTACCTTGACCATTAATACAAACTTTCTTTCCTCTTCCACGAAGTTTGGCTTTGATCGGACATGCGGTTGCAGAGAAGATCTTTAGATATTATAGTCATATACATGTTTATATCCCCCAGGCAGGAGCAGACAACCATCTGGGTCTTAATGTTTTCATAAAAATAAATCTGCCCATTAGTATTATCATAGCAAGTGTCCACCCATTTAATTACATTTAACGAATTTCCCCGCTTAAATGCATGGGCGACCTACATGTAAGTTGATCTTACCGTAAAATAGGTCAAGGTCATCCCAGCGAAATGATTTATACAAAGTTTGAAGTGCTTTTAATATTGTTTAAAATATGTCAAGGTCATCCCAGCGAAATGATTTATACACACTTTGTAGTGCTTTTAATATTGTTTGATGCTTCATGCCAAGTTACAAAATCAAAGGCCTTCTGGTTCTGGAGAAGAAAAAATTTAACGGTTTTTGCTATTTATAGCCAAGGCGACCATCTTGGTCATGTGACCTGGTACATTTATGCAAATTTCGTTCCCACTTCCTAAGAATGCTCCGCAAACAGTTTTAACTTTGATTGGCCAAGCTGTTTCAGAGAAGAAGATCATGGAAATTGTTGACAGACGACGACGGACGGACGACGGGGCATGGCCATCCTATAAGCTCACCTTTTGAGCCGAAGGGCTCATGTGAGCTAAAACTAGGTATACCCCTGCATACTCAAGTTTTGCTTTATAAAAGCGTTGTTCAATGTGGTAAACATGTCACGGACATGTACAGTTAAAGTGTTAGTTTAGCAAAGTTGTTAGTTTAGCAAATTCCTACTTTCAGTCGCTTTTCAACATGCCTTACCTTACGAACAAAAATAAGTTTATGGTGGGTTATAATCCATTTTCACTCCTCTTTCGATTAGCGAAAACATTTTTTCACAATATTTCAATATCTGATAAATATCTACGACAAAAGAAGTTGAAGTAATTTACACATCTATTTTAAGTCGCTTTTAGCGAGTCTGATATTTTATGACACCCGATCAATGACGTAATACTGGCACACACGGCGTGTCACAAGAAAGTAAATCGGCTAGACTGAAAGACACATTTATCAGTTATGCACTCATGAAAATAAATAGAAAATATGCAAACGCTGTAAAAAATTATCCCATGTCAAACATGAGCAAGGTGTGTTGTTAGTTCCGCAAACTCGTTTTCACCTTGCTAAAATCAGTACGTTTAGTTGATGCGGTTCAAACACAACTAATTGACGTCTCAGGCAACAGCTGTGGTCATGTTAAAAGACAATGCTGCTAGTTTATGGGACTTCTACAAAAATAATGGAATGTCATAAGTGTCGAGACGTGGTGATGAGGGGCGGGAGGGGGGAGTAAAGCGCAGCCCCGGAGACTGAGGGCAATGAAGAACAGCAGCTTGGTCAATTGGAGCTGTTCTAATGTACAACACAATGGGGTGGGGGCTTGAATATCTGCATAAAAGTGTACTAAGATACATTTACAAATTAATTAAAGAGCATAAACCATTATACACATATTAATGTAGGCTATATGCATGTGTATACTTAATGCTGAATAAATTTTAATTTTTTGTATTGTATAAACGGAATTAATTTTGAAAAACAAAACTGACTTGTGCACAATAGGTATGAGTACTTTGATTTGGCCATTTTAGGTCCCGTCCCCATATGACCTTAGCTGTTGGTGGAACGTTAAACCCCAAATAAACGAAAATATGTTTTTAGAAAACGAGGCCCCTAAATTACTGTTGTAAGTGTCAAAATTAGGGACTGAAAATTGTGATTCAAGCGAATGTAAGTTGTTCTGTCACATGCAATGTAAATTTGTTTCACATCAGCGTGTGTGGAATGTTGGGCGCATCTTTGTAAGTCCCTCTCGGTTTGAAATATCAAACATATCTTCTTAAATGTCAAGAAGTAGTCGTTTACATACAGCAACAAGTAGTATAACAAAAACTCATCATATTGCCCAGGCACACGCTGATAATATTGTCTTATACGCTCTTTAGACGAAAACAATAATTTACAATTTAGCATAAGGAAAGATGGTGATAAGCATGTGTGTTTCTGGCATGTTCAGAACTCAAAGTCGGCAATACTGTCACACTTTTGTAACTATTGTACCCAAAAGGCGATGCTATCAAAGTTATCTCGTGAAAATTTATATTTCGATAACTTCGATTTCTGAAACGGAATTTTGCGAACGTTGTAATAACGTTGAAAGTTTGACATGGGTCATTGATTTTTTTTTTCTATATCTTATGTGTTATTTTAGAAAGAAAGTACATAATGCACCACATTATAGCTTCCTTTGACTATTTTATGCACAAAAGACAGTTTGCAACTCTTCTGTACATGTTTATTTCACTGACCTAATAGCGTTTGCGGAACTGGACACAGGTTTGCGGATCTAACAACAGCTGGTGCCCCTACATTTACGCTTTCAGAATCAAAACGGAAGACGCGAATTTAAAAACCTAATCTGCATGTGAAAGGCTATAGATTTGTTGATATGCTCATGCCAAACCATTTCTGATATATGCAGCAGTAATGTCAGGATACCACGACGACGAGAAGTGTTTGCGGAACTAGACATTTTACTGTAATCCTGATGAGGATAACAGACCATGCTCGATATTACTTGAAATGTGTCAAAACGTTGTAAGGCGTAGAATAAAATGCACATAAAATTAAATATCAACTAAATGTTTCAAATCGTAAATCTTGCCATGTTTACACGTAAAAACAAAATCTGTGTGTTCACGAAAAACAAGTGAAATGTAGCTTAAGTTCAGAACCAATGTACGTATATACATGCACCAGTATGTTAAAAGTCACATGGCGATAACAAATAGATGATAGTTGTTTTCCCACCAACAGTTATCGTCATATGCAGACGGTATCTCGGTTTATAGTGTCACCATAAAGCCATGGGCAGCTCGGAATTGTCACCATAAAGCCATGGGCAGCTCAGAATTGAACTAGCGATCCCTAGTTATACACACGAGTATCTCAAAATAATATTCTGCACTGGAAGTTGTTTTATTCGCGCCAAGCATTTGTAAGGCCGACTCGCATTGAACGCGTAATGTATCTTTAATGGCAAACATGACGGTTGATGATGCGATTTTGTAAACATGTCGTGTCAAATGCCACTTCTTGTTCATTGTTCCATTAGAATCAGACAGTTAAACACGGGAAGACAACAATAATCATTGTTACCATTGCATATGATAACATTGTTTACGATTTATATGTTTAATTGCTGTCTGGATTTCTTTATTTTTGCATTTTTCCAATGCATATAGGTTTTAAGTTTTTATTTTTTGTTGTTTTCTACGCAAGAATATTGTCAAAGATGCGAAAAAAAATAATTCCAATAGAAATAGGCGTTTCCTACTCGCGCTCAACCTCCTGAGCTAACGAGTCAGATGCTCTTATCAAAATCAATTTTTATTAAGGCTTTATCCCAGTCAACATTTTTTCAGTCATGTTGGGACGGAGCCAACGCTTTCTGGGTTTAACCAGTTAGTAAGGAGTTACATGTAAGGTGTCTTGCTCAAGGACACAGCACGGTGGCGCCTGTGGGGATCGAACCCAGGACCTCTCGATTCGGAGTCAGACGTCCTACCACTACGCCACCGCGCTCCCTAAAAATAATTTTGTACCAGTCTTATATCAACTACATGTACGTATTTATTCTCGACATGTAATTTTACGAAGCGACTGACTGAACCACTGCGACATGCAGTCATCTACGGAACTTGCGTGCGTGCGCGCGCGTGCGTGTGTGTGTGCTCGCGTAAAGAATATTGTCATCCTGTTTTAGGGTTAAGCAAGGTACGCGGCACGTTATGAAAAAACGAACTGTATGTTTCTCAGTCTATAAACATTCACTTTCTTGAAAATAATATTGTTTTAGTTTGAAGTTTAATTATATTTATTTGAATTCATCCAGATAAACATCACGCATAATTCTAGAGAATAAATGAGGATCAGAAAGAAAGCCTTTGACTTGGAAAAAAAACATCCCAAAAATCGTAATTATCGCATTCAAAATGCTGAAATACTGTGGAGAGTCTACAAAACCTCTACTTATTTGAATGGGTATGCAAAATGTAGCTAGGATGTCGCACTTATGACTTGCAGATGATTGTCTAATGGACTAAAAACGAAACATCAACCAAATAAATAACATCAAGATTTCGAGTATCTGTTTGAAATACATGTATAAACATGCCAAAATAAATTATGTTCTCTCACAAGAAAGCACTTGGAACTGTAGGTCTTACACCTAATAAATATACATATATCTTTACATGTACACTAGACAGTGTACTATTTGAGTTAAAGTGCCTACGTCCGCGGAAAACATTTTAAGTCGTTCAGGGTGGCTAACTTATCCTAGCCACATTATGCCTGTACAAGCCTTCAGTATATTCATACTTTCATGTCTCCCAGAAAGAAATATTGACGTGAGGATAGATCAGATCTTATTCCAAAAATACGATCGAGCTCCCAATACAAGAGAAAACATACATGTGGGCTGCCGTCTCAAACTTCAATTCCTTTACGATTTAAGAATTTAATGTAGTAGGGCATTTCATAATTCTTACATGTGCCAACAAATATAATCAGCTGATAATATATGTTTAATTTCCAAAGCTTTTTTGTCAAAAAAGAGACAAATAAAGAAAAGAAAAAAGTGATCCGTCCGGTACTCGAACCCAGGACCTTTCGCTTTCAATTCCAAGCACGCTACCTACTGAGCTACACAGCTACACGTCCTAGACTATTTCATTTTTTGACTCTCTTATTTAATTCGTCTTCGTCGGGCTATTGGTAGATTTGACTAAGTAATTCTTTATATCGTCCCTCGTCTTCGTCTCAAATATGCCCTCACGAGTCGTCCCCCATCACACGGAAAGTCATAACCGCAAGCGCGAGCAGCATTTACGTTCAAAAGTGAAAAATGTCTAATAGTCGAAACCGCGATATGGCCCATCCCCTTTCTCATTAATGTGTTCATTGCTCTTTAATTTTAATTTAATTTTAGTTTTAATTTATATGTGCAGGAACAAATTGTATTTAACTTTAGAAAGAATTCTTAAATGTCGCTTATAAGTGTCGACCAAAGACTATGGGATATCCATTGAACAGGAAATTGGTCTGACACTATTTTGTCAGTTTTGTTGGATGGGTGTAAAGACTGAATGTGTTAGTGTTTGGTCGGTCAACGAGTTAACAGTTTCAATTTCAAGATATGAGTTATATACAAATCATGATATGATTATATTTTACGGGTACTGTAATCCATAATAACACACAGGGAATTTGCCATCTAATAATTAAACACACACTATACAAAAACATTACATATATATATATATTTTAATAAGGAAATGATAATTTTCATGACAACATTAATGAAAATATCGAATCGGAACTGCAATCCTTGATGGAACACAGGGAATGTGGTATCAAATAATACAACACATACTATACAAAATCATTACCTATGATTTACTTTAGTGAGGAAATGATAATTTTCATGACAATATTAATGAAAATATCGAATCGGAACTGCAATCCTGAATGGAACACAGTGAATGTGGTATTAAAAAACTAAACCCACACTATACAAAAGCGTTACATATATATATATTTAAATAAGATATATGATAATTTTCATGACAACATTCATTGAAAATATCGCATGTTTTGTTTAATTATTATAAAATTTCATGATGTTACATCAGTCCTCGTAGATGATTATTTTGTCTCCAATTTCATCATAGCCAGCTCTTAGCTCGGAGCATATTTGACACCTGATGGGCTTACCGAGTGTTATTGTATATATTTGTTTTACTGGATCCCGACTTAGAATAACACGGTATCGTTGTCCTATAGTGCTGGTCATATACTCCTGTAAAAGACAGGAAAATAAATTTATGTTAAACATAGCGGTGAAATGAAGAAAATACCAATAATAAAACGATTTTAGGTTAGGTACCGTTAAAGCTTAACTCCACAAAAGAAGTTTCGCACCACTAAGATATTTTAAGTGACATTTTGACAAACACATTTTAAGCCTACCTTCTTGAATTTTCATAGCCTGAAAGGGTTTGATAATGTGTGTGATGAGACTAAAAGACTTTGCGGAAACGATTTAAAGAAAAATTGAAAGCTCCAATATTCTGTTAATACTGAAAATTGGAAAATCGAACAAAATCCCCCAAAATGTCACAGTGTGAAAAGCATATATTTGTTTCCAAATTTACACACCAGAGCTTCGATGCAAACGATTAAGCCAAAAAACAATTTTAAAAATCTCAAAAAATTAGATAATAATGCATTTTCTGACAAAATTGCAATTTTTGAGAACAAAAATATAAATATTGGAGAAAATGAGTAAAATCGAAATTCATTTCGATTTTTGATCACTATGAGATGTTTTGACACTAACACCTACCGCCTTATTTTGTTCTGCGATCTCATGTCAACGATATTGCATGCGTATGTTTTGATATACAGCGTTTTAAAAAGTCGGAACTTGGATGTTGACAATTTTATGTTTAATGAAACAAATGACAAACGCTGGTACAAACATAAATGTTTGTAACTGCAAAGGATGTAAAAGATCATATCAGTATTATCAAATGTGTAAACACTTTTGACATTTAATTGTTTCACTTTCTATACAGGCTGCTTATATGATGATATGTAAACATATGTTACAGCTTGGTTTCACAGCTGACGTTAACGTTACGATAATTTAACATCGTATGTTATAAAATTGTATATAAGTAACTTGTACATGAGTTGAAAGCTTTAAAAGAGACTCCAGGGATCTCCATCGTCGGGCAGCTTACTGAATCAGTTGAGTCCTCGTTTTTGATTCATCAAGGTGATTATCCGTTTGTCCTTAATGATTCATTGGCTAGTTAGAGGTTCACCACGAGGACTGAGCAACTAACTAAATGTTGTGAACCAATGCAGAAGATGAGGGTGAGATTAGGCGCCTGTAAAAACGTTTTAAGCCCCCCAGTAATTTTATATAACTGATCGTTCCAAGGCGATACTTCTGTTGTGGTTCTAATTGTTCTATGGATCAGAGTCGAATTTTTGTGCTGTTTGGGCTTTACGTTTTCATATTTTCATTTCAGTTCGGGTAACTGAGAAGCCGCCTATTGAGGCCCCCAGGGGATTCTTTACTCCCTGCTCCCTGAAAGAAAAATGACCTTCTCCCAAGCTCCCTATTTTTTTCCTCAGCTCCCTGCTCCCTGCTCCCTGAAACTCCACTTTTTCCCCAAATCCCTGAGAATAAATTACTCTTCTCCCCAAATCCCTGAAAATAAATAGCCCTTCTCCCTGAATCCCCAAAACCCCTGGTAGGGTCTCCCTTTTGGGAATAGCTGCTCCCTCGGCTTACGATGTGTTTTCCAGGTATAAGTACCTGATGGCCATTTAAGTTTTTTTCCTACCCCTCGCTTTATGGAGTGGGAGTTTCTTTCCGATTTCGCCATTTCCAGGTCGTTGCCTACTTGTATTTTTCCATATGAATCATGCCATTTCTATTGTTATGTAAGATAAATGTATTGGCATAGGCTTTTATCTTGTAATGTCAATAATGTTTTGTTTGAAATCTTCGTTGGTAAGACGTTAATGTACGAGGGGAAAGCAAAAAGTTCGTGGACTTTGTCAATAAAATCAAAAGTATATATGCGATTTCTCTGAAATTACCGTATGTTTGCGATCAATTTAATACAAACAAGCATAGAAAGTTTCAGACAAATCGCTTGATAAACATCGTTTCTATAGCAATTTGTTTGATGCGTGTTAGCGCTACCCGGAGCACTCCAAGACGTTAACGTCATTTGCCAACGGGTTTTCTGTATACGCTGGCCGAGTCAAAAGTTCCTATAAAAACATTATTTCTCATTCGACTTCAAGCAAATTTTTATATATTTATTCCCCATCCGTGAAGGATTACAGTAGAAAGTTTAAGGCAAATCGCTAGCAAAAATTTAGTTTTTATGACAATTTCTGCGACAGACGCTAGGATTATACGGGGCATGCAATGACGTTAAAGTTGTTCGCGTAGATTTTTGTGCTTACTTGTTGTTTTAACAGCTATTTCGTTGTGACTAACACTTTGCACATCATTGAACACTGCTGTATGCTTCAGTTCTGATGTGTCTCTAGCTGTTTGTAACAAATCAGACGTTTCTGTAGGTTTTATTCGGAAGTCTCGCACAAATTGTATCGATGTGCAAGTTTCCGCCATTTACCGGTAACGTCATTTTTACTAATTTTTTGCTTAGACTTGTCTTTCAAAAAGTGTCGCTGTAGCGTTGTCTTTCGAATGCGAGAACTGCAATTTCACATTTCAAGCCGAACTACATCATTATCAATATTTCCATAATTTAAGGAGATTTAGAAATGACATTTTTGAAAATATTTTTATATTTATAAACATGTAAACAGAAATTTTACGGCGTGCTCCGGGGTAGCAAACCCCACGTGTTTGCCGATGTAATTTGACCAATCAAAAATAAGATCCGACAAATAACATTTTACAGGAATGTCGACAATAGACCATTATTACACTTGTGAAAATACGAAAACAATCGGACGTCAATTATAAAAGTTATTAAGAAAGTCCACGAACTTTTTGCTTTCCCCTCGTATTGTGCAAATATCTTAATTAAGTAACAATCATGGGCTCCCGCAATCACTCGAGGTGAAAAAAAGCAACAATGGAATCAAACGTACAGTTCCTTTTACAATTCTCCTTTTTGTATCTAATTTCAAAGATTCGAAGTCCTCCAAGGCTTTCTCTGCACCACCTTTCTTCACGAAGTATGAGTCCAGGCCATTAGATATTATAAATCTGGCTCCATTGAATAGGTTTTGTATGCTTTTGCCTGAAAAAAAATAAGTTTTGAAAAAATAATTTATACACCCTATTACAGTGGTAACATTACGTAACATATCACATTTCCAGATATAATAACATTCCAAAATTGTGAACGAGTCCATAAAATGGATGCAACCTCCCGACATTGTTATAGCTGTTAACTTGGACGTAAAACACCAAATACAAAAACAACCTTCTAATAAGGAAATTGGCTTTGGATTATTAATCATATTACCTGGACGGTGGTATAGTCTCAGAAATGAGAAAAGAAATAGAACCACAACCAAAGTATAGCATTGGAACAATCGTTAATATAAAATTACTGGTGGTATACAATCACTCACAATGCACCTCACCCATTGTGGACCATTTTTTATTAATACAAATAAACATTAATATACACTGTACTTACCTGCGATCACATGACCACCTATAATGGATCGTTTGTGAACTTGATGTACATGACTGCCTATAATTCAAAGGAAAATAAAAGGTTGAAATAAGCAATAATCAGGAAATGACATAGTCAAGACTGAACAAAAATCACCCCTTTTTAAGATTTCTTAAATTTGTACATGCTAATAGTATAATAAGTTCATAATTTTCTTAAAAAAAGTGCCAGCTACAAGCCATTTCATATGCGCATTTTTCCTAAACAGAAAAGATGATAGTGACATTTTTTTTGCAATGTACAAACTCAATATTACATGTTTGGTTTGAAATCCCAACCGCTTCCTGATCATTGCCTGCTTTTACTTTCCTATATGTCTGCATATTTCTTTCGGATCCCCTCTATCATTTTAGCACTGTATATTATATATTTGCCGGTATGGCCCATCCACTTTCTCATTAATGTGTTCACTGCTCTTAAAGGATCTCAATTTTAATTTTTATTTGCTATTACTGCAGCTGGTGTTGTGCCGCGTGGCGGCCGTAAAAAGTCTCCCCGTACATCATCCATAGTGCAGGTTATATTTTCCTTTTGGTCCTTTGAGATCAGGGAGGATATTCTGAAAAATCAGAAATTTAATATCGGTTCAGATTCATTTTGCACCAATGTTTAATATATTTGGTCCCTTTTAGATAATACTAGTCATTGTATCGACTACCATGTTGAAAATTGCAAAATTTCAGTAATTCTCTTTGGCTCCATGTTGCCAATTAAAGGGTCACTGACGAGACTTTAATAGTTGAAACCGCGGTATGGCTGTGGTGTCACGAGTTTGTGAGTTTGTATGTCAGAGCGAGTTGTCCTATTTTGTACCGGGTGTGCGAGTCCGCCAGTTATCAAAACTTAGTTTTCGGGTTGTCGTTATACTTGTTTCCTTCTTTGCACGCGCCAAAGTTGTCAAAGTTACCAACTCATTTTTGAAGCTGTTTTCTGGTCTAAAATCCTTTGTATATCCACCTAGATGTAAGTACTGTAATTCTGTAGTGTTCCATCCATTATTGTATGCTATTGACATATCATTTTTACAAAATTTAAGGTATTTTTCGATGTTTTTCTGATTCGTACCTAAAACAGATTTCGCCTCTAGATGTTTCGTACCTCATGAAAGTTGTTATAAACGTTTTTCCAGTATTTCTGTCTACAATTTAGGTGTTGTAGAATTATTTTATGATTACTTTCTGGCAATCTTTTTAAGTAAGTCTTGCAGTCGCTCAGTCCGTTTGATAGTCATGTCTGTCATTTTTGTTGTAAACCTGTATTTTCTTATTTGCTGTATTTTCAGTCTTTACCTCACTCATCAGCTTATATCATCATCTGATTTGCACATACGACTGACAGAATTAAAGTTGAAGTTAATCCACCTCTCGTCTTTATTCGTCAAACCAAGTGCAAGGGGTAAACTAGCCGTAACAGTCTCCGCAGATCTAAGGCGGCATAGTAAAGAATCTAGACGATAGAATTCCTGGATTGGAGGCCGGTTTTGTCGACAACGTTGTCACCACCCCGTGGTTTCGCTACAGCTGGTTCGAGCTAAACACCCCGTGTTAACGGCATCACATCAGTGTGGGGGTCCATCACAACACCCCAAATAACATTTTGTGAAACAGGTCCGTCGAAACACCCCAAACAGGTCCATCGAAACACCCCAAATAACATTTTCTCCTACAATTGAAATACCAGACTGTGATGAATAAACTTTTATATGTTGTTGTGTTTATTCTCCTGGGGCCTTTGACATGCACCCATCCCCTCACAGAACTTGACTGTCAAAAAACAATCATCATCATGAGTAAAGCAGGTGATACAAACTCTCAGACTGAGACTGAAACAGAGAAAAGAACTCGAACATTGACAGAAAAGGGTGCTGAGATTTACGAGGCCAGGAAATCTGAATATGAATTGAAAATCCAAAAGGCTTGGGATCCTGTTGCACAATTTTTGAGTGACAATTTAGTCTTTCCTTCCCCAAGTAGCCTTGAAACCCTAAATGAACTTGAAAAAGAATTAAATAAGCTGTTCTCAACATATAAGAAACTCATACAAGATTATATAGCTTATTTATTAAGAGTGTCAACTCAAGACAGTTTGTTAGTCAGTCAAAAGTTTCAATCACAGTTCATTAATTCATTGAAGGTGTACACAGACTTTAACAATAGATTGAAAGACCTGAAAGGCATGCATAAAGAAACTTCTCATGCTTCATCCGGTTCCCATACTACATCATCTAGAATAAGCAGTGTTTTAGCTGTAAAACAGGCTGCATTAGAGGCAGCCAAGGTACGAACTGAGTATGCTGCTCGTGAAAACGTCCTTAAGAAAGAAAAAGCTCAAATTATAGAACAACAAGCAATAGCCGAAGCTGCTTGTGTTCGTAGAAAGGAGGAGTTAGAAGCCGATATCGACTTTCTTAATCAGGAAAAAGAGTTAGCGGCTTGTGCTGCTGAGACACAAGCTTTGGAGACCAGTTCTAATAAATCAGTTTCGCAGGGAATCAAAAGTCTACCCGTAGATGACCCTCTTGAAAGAGTAGAACAGTTCGTTGAGAAACAGAATGCTCTGAAAAACGAAGTCATTGAAATAACCTCCACAGAAAGCTCCACGTCCTATATAACAGTGAAGGAAGAGAATTATAAAGATGTTCCTACCCCGGTAGTTAAAAGTGAAAATCAAGTTGTGAAACCTAGAAATGAGTTTTCTGAGTCTTGTGCTGCAGATTTCACCAAATTTCTATTGAGAAAAGATCTCACATTATCTAGGCTATATCAGTTTAATGACAAGCCCGAGTCGTTTAGGGTGTGGAAATGCAGTTTCAATGAAGTGGTGAAAGAGTTAGGTGTCACACCGTCTGAAGAAGTTGATCTTCTCATTAAGTGGTTAGGTCCTGAATCAAAAAAGCAGGCATTAAGCATAAGGTCATGTTATAGTTACAATCCTCAGAAAGCCCTAGAGAAAGTGTGGGAACGCCTCGAAGACCGGTATGGTGCTCCAGAAATGGTTTATTCGACAGTGTTGAAAAAGCTGAACGAATTCCCTAAAATTGGGCCTAAAGAAAATGAGAAATTGTTCCAACTTTCTGACATTCTCGGAGAGGTTGAAGCCTTAAAAGGGGACCCCAAGTATGACATGATGCTGTCATACTTTGATTCCTCTGTAGGTATCTCCCCGATAGTGTCAAAGTTACCCTTCAATTTACAAGAAAAATGGACAACCAGAGCTAATAACTTCAAGAAGGATCACAATGTAACCTATCCAAGGTTTTGGGTTTTCACAGAGTTTGTTCATGATCAGGCCAAAATTAGGAATGACCCAGGGTTCATATATACACAGATACCCTCAGAGAAGCCACAGATTCATAGTCAAAAGAAAACTTTTATTTCAGCCAAGAAAACTGATGTTAAGAAGGAGAATAAATCAGAAACCAATGGTGATGCTCCTCGTTGTCCTATGCACAAGACTAAACATTCTATTCATAACTGTAGAGGCTTTAAGTCTCTGTCTTTTGAAGAAAGACGAGCATTTCTCAAAAATAATCACCTCTGTTTTAAGTGTTGTGCATCTACAGATCATGGTGCGCGAGAATGTAAACAGAAAATTAAATGTGGTGACTGTGGCAGTGAAAGCCACTGCACAGCCATGCACATTTATAAGGATAAGTCAGATCAGTCTGTGCATGGTGGGGAGGAGGAGACATCAAGGAAAACTGTAACTTCCAAATGTACCCAAATTTGTGGAAATAAGCAATATCTTGATGGTAAATCTTGTGCCAAATTAGTTTTGGTCAATATCTATCAAAGTACAGATACCAGGTCAGACCACAAACTAAAAGCCTATGCTATTTTAGATGAACAAAGCAACAGGTCTCTTGCAAAACCAGAATTGTTCTCAAAGCTACACATTAAAAGTGAATTATTTGAGTACACACTGAAAACATGTTCTGATACTGTGGTAAAGAGTGGTCGTAGAGCTCAAAATTGTGTTGTTGAGAGTTTGGATGGTAGTGTGAGTTATCGGCTTCCTACGTTAATTGAGTGTTCTCAAATTCCCAATATTAGAGATGAGATTCCCTCCCCTAGTGTTGCAATGCATCACCCTCATTTGCAAGACATTGCCTCTAGTATTCCTGAAATTGACGAGGAAGCTGATATACTCCTATTAATTGGCAGGGACATGATAGATGCTCATCACATTATTGAGCAGAGAACTGGCCCAGTGGGTTCCCCATTTGCCCAGCGCCTTGGGTTGGGATGGGTGGTCATCGGGGAAGTTTGTTTAGGAAGGGTGCATCAGCCTGACCTAGTTACTTGCAACAAAACATTTCTAATTGGGGAAAACCGGGCATCTGTCTGCCCTCCCTGTCCAAACAAAATTAAGGTTAAAGAGTTACCTCCCTTTCAACATAATGATGACAACAATATATTCATTAAGACTGAGCAAGATGATAAGGTTGGCCTTTCTGCTGAGGACCGTGAGTTTTTAAGCATCATGGACAGTGATTTCTGTATGCATTCAAGTGGGCACTGGGTTGCCCCCCTTCCATTTAGGCAGTCTAGGCAAAGATTACCCAATAACAGGCCACAAGCCTTGCATAGGGCCAAAATTCTTGATTCAAGCTTAAAGTCAAATTCTCTCAAGAGAAGTCATTTTGTTACTTTCATGAAGGAAATCCTGGATAGTGGCCATGCGGAGAGAGCTCCACCTTTAAGTAGTACAGAGGAGTGTTGGTATCTTCCATTGTTTGGAGTCTATCATCCGAAGAAGCCGGACCAAATCAGAGGTGTGTTTGATGCGTCTGCGAAATATCAAGGTGTTTCATTAAATGATGTGTTATTATCTGGACCGGATCTAACAAACAGTCTGTTAGGAGTTCTGATTCGTTTCAGAAAGGAGCCTGTCGCTATGACAGCTGATATAAAGAAGATGTTTTACTGTTTCTTAGTCAGTGAAAACCATAGGAATTTCTTAAGGTTCTTCTGGTACCTAGATAATGACCCTGACAGTGAACTTGTGGAATACCGTATGCGGGTGCATGTTTTCGGGAATAGCCCGTCCCCCGCAGTTGCGTCTTATGGCTTACGCAAGACAGCGGATAGAAGCAAAGAGGATTTTGGTATTGATGTTCAGGAATTCATTTCCAATGACTTTTACGTAGACGATGGTTTGACGTCAACACCCACCGTCGACACTGCAGTCAGTCTAATGAAACGGACGCAACAGGCTTTCCAAGAACATGGCAACATCAGACTTCACAAGATAGCTTCTAACAGCAAGGAAGTCATGAGTTCCTTTCCATCTGAAGACTTGGCAAAAGATCTCGCTGTTCTAGACCTGAACAAAGACATTTTACCTTTGCAGCGCTCTTTAGGATTGAATTGGAACCTACAGACGGATGTCTTTACATTTTGTGTCTCTGATGAAATGAAACCGTATACTCGCCGTGGTGTGCTTTCTACGGTAAATAGTATATATGACCCAATAGGATTTGTGGCTCCAGTGAGTGTTACAGGGAAGCTTTTTCTACGAGAACTTGTTACAGGAACTATTGACTGGGACGCCCCTTTGCCTGAAGACCGTAGGCATGATTGGGAGTCTTGGAGAGATTCTCTCATCCTTTTAGAGAAGATGAAGATTCCAAGGTCGTATTTCGGTGTAACACTAAGTGATATATCTAGACTTGAGTTACATATATATTCTGATGCTTCAGAAAAAGCTATTGCCGCAGCTGCCTACTGTGTTGGATATAGAGGTGAAATGATTCTTTCTAAGAGCTTGGTCATGGGAAAAGCTAAAGTTGCTCCAAAGAATGGACACACCATTCCTAGATTAGAGTTATGTGCGGCAGTTCTTGCCACAGAGATATATGACACTGTGTTAACCGAAAGTGGTTTGAGTTTTCATGAAACTTTCTTTTACTCTGACAGCAGAGTTGTGCTTGGTTACATACAAAATAAGACTCGTAGATTTTATACGTATGTAAGTAACAGAGTGGACAAGATTTTGAGGCTTACTAAGCCAGAACAGTGGCTTTATATCAATACTGCTGACAACCCAGCAGACTGTGCTACTCGGCCAGGTCAAGTTACAAACCTAATGGACAGTAAGTGGATACATGGGCCAAGTAACATACAGGTACACGACAAGGATCAGATAAAGTCTTTCTCTCTCATTGATCCCGACGAGGACAAGGAAATACGCCCAGTGATCAACACCCTTGACACTTCTGTATTGAAACCCTCCTTAGGTTCTCACCGGTTTGAGAGATTCTCCTCATGGCAACATCTTGTCCGTGCAATGGAAAATCTGTTACATATTTGTTTGTCATTCAAACATGAAAGTGATTCGGATTGCAGAGGTTGGCATATGTGCAAAGGTGCTAGGGATATCAGGAAAAAGATGCAGGCTGAGCAGCTTGTTATCCGTACTGTACAGTCAGAAGTGTACGAAGAGGAAATGTGTGCTTTGCTTCAATCCAAGCAAGTTTCAAAGAAGAGTTCTCTGTTAAAGTTGAATCCTATTCTAGATGAAAGTGGATTGCTCCGAGTTGGTGGGCGTTTGAAACATGCACAGGTTCCCACGAACGAAAAACATCCTGTGATCATCCCAAAGAACAGTCACTTAGCAGTTTTGCTTATTCGTTATTATCATGAAAAAGTACGGCATCAGGGTCGTCATTTTACAGAGGGCGCAGTGAGGTTAGCAGGATACTGGATCATAGGCTGTAAGCGTCTGGTGTGTTCCATTATTCAAAAATGTGTTAAGTGCAGGAAACTGCGACAGGATGTATCAAGTCAAAAGATGTCTGACCTTCCCGCTGACCGTGTCCAGCCAGCACCCCCATTCACATTTGTCGGAGTCGACACATTTGGACCATGGGAAGTTACAGCTAGACGTACCAGAGGGGGCTATGCGAACAGTAAAAGATGGGCTATCCTCTTTACATGCCTCACCTCCAGAGCCGTACACATAGAGGTTACTGAAGAACTTAGCTCATCAGCATTTATCAATGCTTTTCGTCGTTTCCTGGCAATACGAGGTGATGTCAAGGAGATCCGATCAGACCAAGGAACTAACTTTGTGGGTGCAACCACTGATCTAGGCATTGATGTTGTGAAAGTTGGAGTGGATCCTGTACAGACTTTCTTGCATGACAAAGGAATTTTGTGGACTTTCAATCCTCCTCATTCCTCACATATGGGCGGAGTGTGGGAGCGAATGATTGGTGTGACAAGAAGAATCTTGGATTCTATGTTGGGTGATTTGAACACTACGCATTTGACCCATGAAGTATTAACCACATTCATGGCTGAAGTTAGTGCCATAATAAATGCTAGACCACTAGTACCCATTTCAAGTGATCCTGACTGTCCAGAAATTCTTACCCCAGCCATGTTATTAACTCAGAAATGTTCTACCCCTGTTCAGTACAACTATCAACCTGTAAGTCCTAAAGTTCAGTGGAAATATGTTCAAGCCCTATCTGACACATTTTGGAAACGTTGGCGTACAGAGTACTTGCAAACTCTCCAAAATAGGCGTAAATGGCAGGCTGATGTACCCAATCTTAAACATGGGGATGTTGTACTACTTAAAGACTGTTCTGTTCATCGTAACAATTGGCCTATGGGTGTGATTACCAGAGTGTTTCCAAGTGAGGATGGTAGAGTAAGAAAGGCTGAAGTCAGGGTAGTGAGTCGTGAGAGTGGATGCTCTTTATTCGTTCGTCCGATATCTCAATTGATTTTGCTGGTATCAGAAACCTGAATGTCAGATTTAATAGTGCTTCCGCTAGTTTTTTAGGGCGTCGCGCCCTGCCATTTCATTTTTTGCAAGTTTTTCATTTTTCAAGTTCATATGATGATTATAGGTGATTGTAATTGTCTTTTTACAGTGAATAGAGATGTCTCAGAGAAGCATATATGTTTATTTTGACATTGCATTAAGCTTCTTATCTAAAGTTTTGATAAGGGTTTCAGACATTTACATGTGTACATATTATGTTTTCAAGTGCAAGTTAGCAATTGGATTTTTTGTGTTATAATTGTGACATTTTTAATGTCAGGTGGGGAGTGTGGTGTCACGAGTTTGTGAGTTTGTATGTCAGAGCGAGTTGTCCTATTTTGTACCGGGTGTGCGAGTCCGCCAGTTATCAAAACTTAGTTTTCGGGTTGTCGTTATACTTGTTTCCTTCTTTGCACGCGCCAAAGTTGTCAAAGTTACCAACTCATTTTTGAAGCTGTTTTCTGGTCTAAAATCCTTTGTATATCCACCTAGATGTAAGTACTGTAATTCTGTAGTGTTCCATCCATTATTGTATGCTATTGACATATCATTTTTACAAAATTTAAGGTATTTTTCGATGTTTTTCTGATTCGTACCTAAAACAGATTTCGCCTCTAGATGTTTCGTACCTCATGAAAGTTGTTATAAACGTTTTTCCAGTATTTCTGTCTACAATTTAGGTGTTGTAGAATTATTTTATGATTACTTTCTGGCAATCTTTTTAAGTAAGTCTTGCAGTCGCTCAGTCCGTTTGATAGTCATGTCTGTCATTTTTGTTGTAAACCTGTATTTTCTTATTTGCTGTATTTTCAGTCTTTACCTCACTCATCAGCTTATATCATCATCTGATTTGCACATACGACTGACAGAATTAAAGTTGAAGTTAATCCACCTCTCGTCTTTATTCGTCAAACCAAGTGCAAGGGGTAAACTAGCCGTAACAGTCTCCGCAGATCTAAGGCGGCATAATGGCCCATCCACTTTCTCATTAATGTGTTCACTGCTCTTAAAGGATCTCAATTTTAATTTTTATTTGCTATTACTGCAGCTGGTGTTGTGCCGCGTGGCGGCCGTAAAAAGTCTCCCCGTACATCATCCATAGTGCAGGTTATATTTTCCTTTTGGTCCTTTGAGATCAGGGAGGATATTCTGAAAAATCAGAAATTTATTATCGGTTCAGATTCATTTTGCACCAATGTTTAATATATTTGGTCCCTTTTAGATAATACTAGTCATTGTATCGACTACCATGTTGAAAATTGCAAAATTTCAGTAATTCTCTTTGGCTCCATGTTGCCAATTAAAGGGTCACTGACGAGACTTTAATAGTTGAAACCGCGGTATGGCCCATCCACTTTCTCATTAATGTGTTCACTGCTCTTAAAGGATCTCAATTTTAATTTTTATTTGCTATTACTGCAGCTGGTGTTGTGCCGCGTGGCGGCCGTAAAAAGTCTCCCCGTACATCATCCATAGTGCAGGTTATATTTTCCTTTTGGTCCTTTGAGATCAGGGAGGATATTCTGAAAAATCAGAAATTTATTATCGGTTCAGATTCATTTTGCACCAATGTTTAATATATTTGGTCCCTTTTAGATAATACTAGTCATTGTATCGACTACCATGTTGAAAATTGCAAAATTTCAGTAATTCTCTTTGGCTCCATGTTGCCAATTAAAGGGTCACTGACGAGACTTTAATAGTTGAAACCGCGGTATGGCCCATCCACTTTCTCATTAATGTGTTCACTGCCCTTAAAGGATCTCAATTTTAATTTTTATTCACTTGAAAAGTTGTTCACTTAAACGCACTCTAGGAAAAATGGTACCTATCAGAAAATGTGTAAAGGTTTAAGGAGGCAACGAACAGGTAATTACACAATCAGAAAGAAATTTCCACTCCAAAAACCGAGGTGCGAAAAGTATCGTTTCACCAATATTCAAGGTATCGCTAAACTAATGGCACCCCTGATGTCGCTAAAAAATTAGTTCTGTGTACTTTGTTCTTTACTTATCTGTCATTCCCATAGTCTTGTTGGCAATTTATTTTTAGGCCAGAAGCTCTCTTTGTACCTGGCATCCCCAGGAAGTTTGAATAAAATCTGAGCTATTTTGACTGTGGGAAAAAAAAACTTTTGCAGGTGTATAAGTGTACGTGAAAAGCGGTTTATTTGAAAATTCTGACTGTATCACTCCACTGAGAGAGTTTGTGAAAAACCAAGCTGGTCAACCCCCACTTATATTGATTTTATTTTGTTCTTCTAATGATTAGCAACACAAATAAATGCTATTCCTATGCCTGAAAAGTGCAGTTCATACATTTAGTTTGAGTTTTAAATGATTTAACACTGTTGGATTTCTATTACTAAAGTGAGACCATAACTTTGATTTAAATGACCGAAACAATCCTTACCTTGTTTATGACTGATCATAAAACGCGCGTTAGCTGGCATCCACTTGGAAACACACACTACCATCAAGACTACCGATACGTGCATGTCTTTCACCACAAGATGATTGCAAGTTAAAGCATGGGATTATATCTTATACAGTTAATTTAATGACCTAATAGTAGCACGCAACAAAGAATACTTAAGCAATTGGCATAGCCTAAATTTTTAAGTATCTTTATTGATATAAATTGTATCCTTATTGATATAAATGTTTCGTTCATTTTGTCACATAATATGCAACGACACATCGATAGGGGCGCATTTTAAAATGTCATTATAGGCTTGAGTTTCCCTTTCGGTATATCATTTTCACACACATATAGACTAATGTTTGCTCAGAGTATACTCGCTACAATTTTGACATATTTTACTCGAAGAGATTTTCAGTAATAACACCTATTTAGAGAGTTTTCCTAACTGGGAATGAGTTTATTACTTTGCTCGTCATGTATGGTTTTGAAAATGTGAACATGTGTTTGTCAGTTTTGTGTTCTTGCATGGTGCATGGTTGGGATTTGCCCACATTGTTTTATGGTCGGTCGTTGGTTCAGATTGTTTTTTTTTCCTGCTGATTGTTTTCTATTAACATTTTCCTTCAAAATTAAAATGAAATATTTCCTGGTCTTTCTATCTTGATTTGAATTGTAATATCGTTTCTTAAACATACACAGATAAGTAAAAGGTATGATTTTATGATATATGTTTGTGACATGTTCTTGGTCATCACGTCCTGAACCTACTCGACTGACAAAAAACAGGCAAGTAAAGGTGAGTAAGCAATGTTTAGAGAATAATGTAATCAAAAGTAATCTGAATATATTTAATGATCTCAAAGGACCTAAATATATATAATCTGCACTTTGGATGATGTACAGGGAGACTTTTTAGGGCCGCCACACGGCACAACACCAGTGTTTATTTCTTTGTAAATTTTTGGTACATGGGTGTTCAAGGTTAAGCGAAAAAAGGTACAAGTAGTCAATGATCAGGAAATGGCGGAATCAGAAAGAAATCCCCACTCCATAAACCCAGGGGTAGGGAAAAATTAACATGACACTTAGGTACTTATACCAAGAAAACATATCATAAGCGGAGTGAGCAGCTATTCCCCAATATGCGGCCACTCACTTATCCGAACTGAACTAAAAATATGAAAAGGTACATAAGGCTCAAACAGCACAAAAATTAGACTCCAAAACACAAAACAATTAGAACCACAACAGAAGTAGGTTCCAACCTTAAACTAAGATCAGTTACAGAGAAGAACAGAGCATATCCTTTGGTTAGTGAAAGTGGGATTCTTTTTCTGATTGCAGTGCAGATTATTTTATTTAGGTTCTTTGAGATCAGTAAAGATATTCAGACAATGTTTTAATTATTTGACCCTGTTTAGAAATGTGTCTTTGATTTAGACTTCTCGTGTAAATTTTTGAAATTACAGTACAATCGTCTGGCTTTCGTTGCCGGTTTTAAAAGGATTACTGATGAGGGTTTATTACCCGAAACTGCGCAATATAGTTCATACTATCTCCCTTTGAATGTTTTACTGCTTCTAAAGGATCAAACCTCACTATTTTATTTGATATTACTGCAGCTGGCGTTGTGCCGTGTGGCGGCCCTAAAAAGTCTCCCTGTACATCATGTGTCACAGGGTGGATTTGTGTACAGTTTATGTGATGGTCATATCCTATATTGCATCCTATAGACTGTCATTAAATCATCATTTCATGCGCTCAGGCGTTATCCTAAATGATATTTAGGCGTAATCTGAATGATATAGATGTAATCTGTATCCTCATCTGTTGGCGAGATGATAAATAATGTTCAATACTAACACGCATGCGCACCTAAAAACAGCTCACAAAAGGCGCCCTTTCTTTCAGTCTTCGATTGTCATTGAAGGGGTGCAGACTCGCGTCTCGCCCAGTACAGATATGATACTTTGTCTATCTCCTCATTACTGAGGGATATTTTGCATTGTTATTCAGGTATGCTTTTATGTTATTATCCTTTTCATGTCATTTTGTATATATTGATAATGACGAGTAATTTGTAAATTCCCTTTTTGAGCCGTGTCGTAATTGACATAAAGCGCAGTCTTCGATTGTCATTGAAGGGGTGCAGACTCGCGTCTCGCCCAGTACAGATATGATACTTTGTCTATCTCCTCATTACTGAGGGATATTTTGCATTGTTATTCAGTGCACTATGGTCGTACAACGTTGAAGGGGTCTCATAAACTCATACTCATCAACCGGCTTGTGTTTCCTTCTGTTGCCTACACCCACTCCCTGAGATGGACCGTTCCAAATAAACAACATACGTCACGTTTCCGGCCTACTTTAGTTATCTGGTTTCCGGGCACATGAACGGTCTGCGACACATGCATAGTGCAGATTTTATTTTATCTAGATCATTTGAGATCAGTAAAGATATTCAGGGTGTTCAAAACACTCACGTTAAGAAACATACTTATAAGCAATATTTAAATTATTTGACCCCGTTTGAGATCAGTAAAGATTTCAGACAATGTTTAATTTATTTGACCCCGTTTAGGAATGTGTCTTTGATTTAGGCTTCTCGTGTAAATTTTCGAAATTACAGGCTTTCGTTGTCGGTTTTTAATAGGGCTACTGATGAGGGTTCATTACCCGAAATTGCGCGATATAGTCCATACTATCTCCCTTTGATTGTTTTTACTGTTTCCAAAAGGATCAAACCTTTATATTTTATTTAAATGCACAAACAGCTTACAATTTCGACAGTAAATAATAAAAATAGAACCATAAAGAAGCACAGTTAAATACTAAGTTCATGCATATACCGCAGATAATAAAAGGGTTGCGATAAAAAAGTGCGATAAATACGAGCATGCCGATTCAGAGATACAGGGGAAGTTATAACCGGTTTTTGTTAACTGTACTCAGCAGTCAAAGACAAATAATAATGTTTTAAAGACACTAGTTCGATTATCTGACAATTGTACTAATTTTTACGACGTACATCGTCATATTGAAATATAGAATGGACAGTGCATTTTATCCAACGTAGTGCAATAAATATATTAAAACAAATAGTCAGTTATTTCATTACTCCATATTTAAACTAAAACAAATTTGGATACGACATGTATAACCCAAGTTACCATATACGAGTAGGCTTTATTGCAACATTGAGTCTATCAGTATGAACAAACATATGATAGAAACGTTCACAGAAATATGTTCCTGATTATTCTTGGTATATGATAACTTTATCCCCGACTTGATCATACAACTGTCTTAATCTAATAGTTGACGTGTAATAAGGATGCTTGGTAATAGTTATCATGGTTCCATATGTATTGTCTTTTTGAAATATAACTCGTCGTGTTCCCACATCTCCTGTGATTTGAGTCTGAAACAAAATGGATAAACAAAATAAACTGACGTCAACAAAAAGGTAGAAGAAGGCAAAGATCAGGAAAAGGCGCAATCAGAAAAGGATTCCCACTCCAAAAACCGAGGTGGGAAAAAACCAAACTAGCAATCAGGTACTTATACCATGAAACATATCGTAAGCCGAATGAGCAGTTATTTTCCCAATAGGTGGCCATTCAGTTACCTTAACTTAACTAAAACTATGAAAACACACATAAGGCGCCAACAGCACAAAAAACAATAAACACCAAGACATAAAACAAAAATAACCACCACAGGAGTATCGCCTTGGAACGATCAGTAACACAAAGTTACTTGCGGGCTTAAATCGCTTTTACAGGCGCCTAACCTCACCCTCAGCTTCTGCAGTGGTTCATAACATTTAGTTAGTTCTTCGGCCCTAGTGGTGAATCTCTAACTAGTCAATGAATTATCAAGAACAAACAAATAAATCATGATAAACACCCTGATGAATCAACTACCAGGACTCACAGATTGAGTAAGCTGCCCGACGATGGAGATCCCTGGGCGCCGAATAACCTACTGACTCCGGAGCAAAAGAAAAACACCAGTTGGACCCCGGTGAGCCAAGCAACAGACAAGAAGCTCCCGCCCCAACCGACTAAAATGAATAGTTTTAAGTCGGGGCCATCATAGAATCTGACGCCCGACCCACCGGCGTGCAATTAAAGAAGGCAGCATAGTTATCAACCATCATTGGGTTAAAAACTAAGCATGCAGACTGTCGCATAACATTCAAGTTATAACCTATACGTCTGTAACGTGTTATGATTTTTCTGAACTGAAAATAAAAATCATTTATTCCTATAAGTTTCTTAAATTTGTAAACCAAGTCACCATAAAATTCAGGTTCCGAAAGGCCGTCACTTAAAAGCGTCTTTAACCCAACATTATATTTGGAAATCAATTCATAGTGTCTACGATAAAATTTAAGAAAAAGTTTTTCGAAGTTTATGATACCGATAGCCCTGTTGGAGAAGTTTGGCCGTTAAACATTTATTTCGATCGTTGAAGTCTGTAACATGATTGCAGACTCTAGCAAACCTAATAAGTTGCGAAATGTATACACCATAAGAAGCACGACGAGGAACGTCACCATCCAAAAACGAAAAATTTACTATAATATCAAAATCAAAGTCATCGCGCTTATCATAAATTTTAGAATGCAACAGAAAGATGAAGATCTAAAAAGGGGCCTTCGGTATCTGAAATATTACGACTCAGTCATTTTTGACACGTCATACTGCCAAAATTTACAACTTTAACTATTTATGTATTGGTCATATCTTTTGCTAACATTGTACGCCTTCGGAAATGCTATTTTTTTTTTCAGATAGCTACTTGAAAGATGACATGCCGTTGAAAACATACACCCTCGTTCGATAACTGAAAGGTCACCTTCGCAATACATAACCGTTATCCATACGTGACCATATGTTGTTGAAACACATTTTTGACTTAAGTGGGTACTGACGTCACTGCTGCTTAAATATTTATCGCCGTCAAAATGGCCAAAAAGTGTTCTCAAATGCTATCTAGGCATGATAATTTGACAAAAAAAATGTTTCTGTTGTTACTTTCAGTGCCTTTCAACGTGAAACGAACGTCGTTACGAATAACGTCTTACGTTTTCGACGTCTAGGAAAATATGGGTCAGAATACCGTTGCTTCTTTCTCGGCTATTTAGTTGAAATAATGAAACTACGTTATAAAATAGACTCAATGAGTGCATCCGAATATAACGGCATCGCTTTTGAATTGTTTACTCATTAGAACTCGAGAGCATTAGAGACTTCGACGTCAAAACGAATTTGCTGCAGGAGCGTCAGCGAAAATTCTGCGGTAATAAAAATCGATATAGGAAATCTTATACCGAAGCGAACGATGGTCCCGGACTATAGAGTCTCTCCGGACGCCAGAAACCGAGCAGTATCTTTTGTTCGTTCCTTCTCTTTGTTTTCTTGTAAAAAATAAACCTACGTTATTATCAGTATTTCAACTTCATGTAGTCCAGTAATGTTACGTTTCAAATTTTTGATGTTCTTGAGTTTGTAAAAAGACTTTGCAGGATGTTCACGAATTTTCAATTCCAAAACGTGTGTATCATGACGTCAGGATGCAATTTGAAAAACGTGCATTCTTACAAGTTTTGTGAAAAGTGCGCATTTTAACCGTATTCGGTTTATGCTATACCATGAGAGAGAAGTTACATTTCTCCCTGAAAATTAATATGCTCACTGCTCTTAAAGGATCTCAGTTTTATTTGTATTCCCTTTAAACACCTTGAATTTGAAGATGTATTTTATTTGTTTACTGGAGAAATGCCTAATGAAATAATATCTCAAGAAGAAATAAGAAGTAATCCCGCCACAGGAGAAACAAAACCTGAACATGCGATCATTTGACATGAAACACAGAAATAATCAAATCAGGGAGAAAATGCCAAACACGGATAGTCTAAGTAAAGAAGCTGTAACAGCTATAAATCTTAGAAACACCATCCAAATAAAGATAGCCAAAATATAGGGTGAAATACATTGTCATTATGAAAACACATCCATGTAATATACAGCACATTTTGCAGCTGTAAAAATGAAGAAAATATGGATATTTTTGCTCAAAAACATAGATTGTGGGTATACAGGTTGCTTTTATTAGTTCCCACATTCTATGTTTTGAAGCAAAAATAGGAAAAATGTTTACTCATGTATACCCAAGTTTTACTAAATAAAAATGGAGTTTTATGGGGTGAACAATTCACAGAAATAATATTCTGATGTCTATTGCACAAATACATTTCACACGATCAGTAAACAACGCCTTATCCATCAGAAAAACATGTCCGTGCAATATATACCCCCTTTAACCCCACTTTATTATAGCAAAACTGGGGTATGCAGGGGTATACCTATTGGCGAGGCGGTTCTAACGTGTACCCACAATGTATGTTTTGAGCAAAAATAAGAAAAATAACAAAATTTTTCAGCTGAAAATTTTCATTTTTTACAACTTAAAAAAATCTCGGTATATTGCATGGGCAAGTTTTCGTAATGGCAAACGTACTTACCGTACCGCCCCCGAGATCCTTCGTCCTCACATTGACTGGGTTAGTTCTGTAAAAATCCTGAACCGCCTCTGCTGGTCCACCAGACTTCAGAAAATAATTATCCAAACCATTTGAATAAAATGGCTTAGCAGTCTGTAACAGTGTTTTTAAACCCGAGTCTGAAATGTAAGGAGGCATGCAATGCGAGACCGATTTACTTTATATACATGTACCTCATTGCTAGTTCAAGTTTTCACCAAATCGTTTTTATTGTGCAAATTTCTTTTGATTGCACCTTTTTCCAGATCACTGCCTTCTATTACTTTTCTACAGATATAACGCTAATATATAAGGTGTCTCATAGTCAACGGAATGATAATTATGAGAAATTACTGCCAAAATCGTTTGTATTAACTTTATTTCGTCGTTAGTAAGGAAATGAAAATAGCGTCACCTAATTACAAAAGCGACGAGTAAAAGCCGAATAAAGGGACCATTATACATGTACATATACAAAAAAAAAAATGAAGACCAGCTATGCCTCTCCATACTTTTTCGTTTCAATAGTAGTACACTCCTTTTTCTTGAATCCGTCTTTCCAAGATTTAAGCCCTTGTGTACCAATCGGACTGTATCGGACCTGGTTGAAAACCCCGTAGACAAGAAAGTACAAGTAGGCAAAGATCAGGAAAATGCGCAATCAGAAAAAGATTCCCACTCCAAAAACCGAGGTGGGAAAAAAACAAACTAACAATCAGGTACATATACCATGAAAACATTTCGTAAGCCGAATGAGCAGCTATTTTCCCAATAGGTGGCCACTCAGTTACCTTAACTTTACTAAAAATATGCAAACATACATAAGGCGCCAACAGCACAAAAATATTTTAAACACCAAATCATAAAACAAAATGAACCACCACAGAAGTATCGACTTGGAACGATACTGTATTGACATTTTTCGCATACAAACCAAGAACAAGCCATCCTAAAGTAGATCTTTTGCCTTTGAATTCATTTTGTGGACCTAAAATTATAAACAAAAATATTATTGTTATTACTTTGTTTTTGTATTATTATTAAATTTTATGATCTGTCTTCTATATGTACGTAGACTACTGCTATGTTTTCATTGCAAACAAACATGAAATAAATATAAAAAAAACGACACCGTATATGCTTTTTACACCTCCCAAAAATTATGACTGCGTAATATACTAGTATACGTACATACCCATGCTAATAATACTGTTTCGCCCTCTTCGAATTATACGAATGTTTCGCTAGATTTGCCTCTTTAAAACACAATTCTAAGGTATCATGTGATTGCCTTCGTTATTTACAGTAGAATATGATAAATATAAATACATTTTTTTTTCGAAATATGCTTGTACTGAGACAGCCTGGTATCACATACACACGAATACAAAGGGAAGTTTATTTTTATTCGCATTTTTATGTGAAATGAAAGAATGTCACGTAAAAATCAGCAAAGCATGATGATTGAAGTAACCATCTATACTATCTTAATCCTTACCTTTGGAGTATGTATCTGCACGTGTTGCTCCTGGCCTAGTGGTCGTTGAACTGTCTGTCAGTGACAACGTTAGAAATGAAAGAATATACACAAGCAAGAGATCGCGCATTGCGTTGATATAACTTGAATCATTTCATACACATCGCTTGTCCTTAAAATATGTTGACCAATAATGCCGAGCACTGGTTAACGTACTAGTACTCTTCCCTTTTGACTGGCATGATCAAACAAAATTGACTATGTTTTGACCTCTTTGTCTAAACCTCAGCACATAGGTACATTCCATTATTGAAATTGGAGCCTTTGTATTCGTGTTTCATTGCAATGTATCATCAATATAACATGCCCATGTGTTATACACCACAAAACACCCTACTTTTATATCAAAATCAAAGATGTGCTGGTATATACTTTTTTTCTTATTTTTGATCTAAAATATAGTTTGTGAGTACTCTACAGAACCACCTCCCCGAGGCGGTTCTAACATGTATCAAAATTCCATGTATTGAGCAAAATGTACATTTTTTTTTTCAATAAAAATTATCATTTTTAAAGATGGTAAAAAACTGTGTATTCCTCATGCAGGTTTGCGTATTGTACCTTCTTGGACTGTACGAGATGTCTACATAGTCAGCTATAGCCTATACATGTGGACAGGCTAAGTTCTAATTTTCGGTGTGTTGTACAGTATGCTCTAGTTAAGTAACATTGACGTACAACTAAATATAAAATGATAGTTCGTCTCTCACTAATGAGAAAGACCATCATTATTTCTTGAATAGTGCTGATGTGTGTTGGTGAGTTCTTTGATGGCTGACTAGCCCAATTCTGGCTCTAAACTGTCGGTTGCAAGTAGAGCAAGTCAATGTCATAGAGTCTGATGGTGGCACATTTGTTTTGGCTTTGCGCTCTCTTCTCTTTCTTTCAGCTTCACAGATTCTCTTCTTTTCATAAAGAGCTGCTCCTTTGTTGATGAGACCTCGCCACTTTGATCGCTCCTGTGCAGTCTGTTCCCAGGACCCCATTGGTATTTCGAAATCCTTCAGAGAGACTTTGAGGGTGTCTTTGTAGCGTTTCTTCTGGCCACCTTGAGAGCGCTTTCCCTCCTGTAGTTCTCCATAGAAAACTTTCTTTGGAAGTCGCGCATCAGGCATTCTTATAACATGGCCAGTCCATCTTAGCTGTGCTAGCTTTAAGACTGTATGCATGCTTTGCATCCCTGCTTTCGTCAGGACCTCTGTGTCTGGAATCTTGTCCTGCCACTTGATTTGTAACAACTTTCTCAAACAGCTTAAGTGGAAATGGTTAAGTCTCTTTGCATGGCGTTGGTATACTGTCCAGGTCTCACATGCATACAAGAGGGTTGGCAGTACCACAGCCTTGTAGACTTTCAGCTTGGTGTCAAGCTTGATTCCATTTCGCTCCCAGACATTTGCACGGAGTCGTCCGAATGCCACACTAGCCTTTGCAATTCTGGCAGTGATCTCATCATCAATATGCACTGCTCTGGAGAGAGTGCTTCCCAGGTAGGTGAACTTGTCAACAACTTTCAGTTTTTGCCCATTCACAGTGATGGTTGGTTCATTATATGGCTTTCCGGGCGCTGGTTGGTGTACAACCTCTGTCTTTTTTTGTGCTGATTGTGAGATCATAGTTATCACATGACTGTGAGACTTGATCCATGGCTCTTTGCATTTTTGCCTCTGTGCTGGCATTCTTATCCATATCATCTGCATAGAGGAGCTCATCTAGCACATCAGTCTGGACCTTAGTTTTGGCTTGCAACCTTCTGAGGTTGAATATGTTGCCATCAAAACGGTACCTGATTGGAAAACCAGTGTCACTGTCCTGAAAAGCACCCATAAGCATGGCAGAAAACATCATGCTGAACAGTGTTGGTGCCAGAACACAGCCTTGTTTGACCCATTTGTTACTTCAAATGGTTCAGAGAACTCTCCATCATTTTGCACACGTGCCTGCATGCCATCATGAAACTGCCGCACCATTGCTATGAATCTGGGTGGACAGCCAAACTTGGCCATGATTTTCCAGAGTCTGGGTGGACAGCCAAACTTGGCCATGATTTTCCAGAGTCCATCACGACTAACAGTGTCAAAAGCTTTGGTGAGGTCAACAAACGTCATGTATAGATCTACATTCTGTTCTTGGCATTTCTCCTGAAGCTGTCTTGCTGTGAAGATCATGTCTATCGTCCCTCTGTCTTTTCTGAATCCACATTGACTTTCTGGGATAAGTCCCGTCTGATCATGATGAACATTCAGACGATCCAACTCCTGCTTCACGCCTCTCTTCACTTTTGCGTCCACTCCAGAAGAAGGTGTATCCAGCACCAACTTCTTTGATCTCCCCAACATCTGCGAACCGAGTCTCACTCAATGCAGCTATCTGTATATCATACCTCCCAAGTTCTCTGCCCACAAGGGCCGTTCTACGCTGTGGTCTATCTGACCCAGCATTGTCCATTAAAGTACGCACATTCCATGCGCCAATCCGTAAGGGGATTACTCTAGCTTTTTTCTTTGTACTTCGACCGCTTAAGGGGATCCCCGCTGATCGCGGTTAACCAGCCATGGGGTTTGAAGCAGGCAATTGTTTAGGGCACCTTTTCTAGCCCCTTCCCCAGGCTACGGGGGTGAGCAGTGCGGTCCTAAATAGGTCTGCTCAGTCGCTCAGCCGACTGCCGAATTCTGCTTACTGCTTCTCCTCACAGAAAACGACCATTAGAACTGAGCCGCCTGTGTGCAGGTCTGCAACTACAGCTCCCAGTGTGTCCTACACCTGCTGCTTCGCCACTCGCCCATCGCCACAGGACTTTGTAGGTATGTGGGTGCAAGTGTGATGAAATTGTTGTGTATGCAAGTGCTTGTGTGTTGAGAAATAAGATGACATGCGCTATGAAATTGGATTATAGTGAGGAAGAGGTGCGCAACGTCAACCTCACTCTCTAGTCCTCGCCCAGCTGCGCCCAGAGGCTAGACACAGGTCAAGACGTCTGGAGTTGGGTTTGGATGCAGTGGATGACCGTAACATCTTTAGTGCCTTGTCACGCTCTGCATGTTCCACAACATGTTGCTGTATCGCTTTCTGAACCGTTGAATCAGGTGATTTCTTCCGCTCCATCTACCGAAACAGTCTTTGCATATCTGGACTAGGCATATCCAGACGCACAGGTTTGATTTTGGAGTTTCCTTCTCCTAGATGAATTGCTGGCCACAGCTGAAGAGCTCCATCTACCCTTTCTTAGGTTTTGTTTAGAGACCTGTAAACTCCTAGGAGGACTGTCAACCAAGACTAATGAGTTCCCCCTGCCCAGCTAGATTTTTGTGTAGAGAACTAGCTTAACTCCTAGATGAGTTGCCTTCCAAGGCTAACGAGCCCCATCTGCACCGCATGACAACAGGTAGTACTGATTACATGTTACAGTAGCAGTTAAACTGACCTGACATGTGAAAAAAATGATGCTATTTTCATAACAGTTTGTTTTGTGAATTCGTTCTCAATATAATACAATAATTTGAGATGTGACACACCAAAGTGCAAATATACATAAGGGATGTAGGAAGCATTTTACATGTCTTCGTTAAATTTTAAGGATATTGTATACATATTGCATGACATTTGAGGTCTCCATTGAACATAAGTAATTTACAAAATGATACTGGATGTCTCATATTTCGTTTGGCTTTGACAGCGTGAATCTGATCAGCCTGACGCATCGTGTAATTGTAATTTGCGACATGAAAGCTGTGTTCATCCTATAATATATTTTGTTTACTCTCGCAATAATTAACACAATCCGTTTCAATCTATAAACAGCTGATATTTAAATTATTATCGTTTTTTTTTTTTTTTTTTTTTTTTTTTTTTTTTTTTTTTTTCGTTTGTTTCATAGTTTTTTTTTATTATCTACATCAACAATTAACAGTAGGGATCATGTAAAACAGGTCATTGCTGCCAACACACAAATATGCAAGCCTATCAAGTACTAACCAGTAGAACATACTCTTATGATGGCCCTGACTTAAAGCTGTTGGGACTGGAGCTTCGTGTGTGTTGCTTGGTCCACCACGGTTCAACTGGTTATTTTGTTTTGCTCCAGATTCTAATTGATGTTGTTTGGCACCCAGGTCTCTCCATCGCCGTGCAGCTTATTGTATTTGCGAGTCCTCCTTTTGGATTCATCTTGGACGTTATCATGATTTATTGGTTTGTCGTTGATGATTCATTGACGAGTTAGAGATTCACCACGGGGAACGAACAACTTACTAAATGTTGTGAACCACTGCAGAAGGTGAGGGTGAGCTCTACTTTAATCCCGCCAGTAAATTTATATTACTGATCAATCCAAGGCGATACTTCTGCGATGGTTCTTATAGTTTTTAGCTCACCTGAGCCGAAGGCTCACAGGTGAGCTTATAGGATAGGCAGGCATCCGGCGTCCGTCGTCGTCGTCCGTCGTCGTCGTCCGTCGTCGTCCGTCGTCGTCCGTCCACAATTTCAAAGAAGAATATTTCTGAAGCTAGTAGGCCGATCTTAATCAAATTTAATGTGAACCATAATTGGGTTGGGGGATTGATGGCATTAGGTTTTGGAGCAGATTGTATCAAAATTGTGGTTTCCATGGCAACAGATAGGTCCCATAGACTTACAATGGGAAAAACTAAAAAAATCTTCTTCTCTGAAACCACTAGGCCCACAGCTTTGATATTTGGTATGTAGCAATGGCTAATGGTCCTCTACGTAAATTGTGCCATTCATGCCCCTGGGGTCAAATTTGGCCACGCCCCGGGGGGTCGATAGTCTCCATAGACTTACTATGGGAAAAAAAATAAAAAAATCTTCTTCTCTGAAACCACAGGGCCCACAGCTTTGATATTTGGTATGTGGCAATGGCTAATGGTCCTCTACATAAATTGTGCCAGCCATGCCCCTGGGGTCAAATTTGGCCACGCCCCGGGGGTGGATAGTTTCCATAGACTTACAATTGGAAAAACTAAAAAAATCTTCTTCTCTGAAACCACTAGGCCCACAGCTTTGATATTTGGTATGTAGCAATGGCTAATGGTCCTCTACATAAATTGTGCCATTCATGCCCCTGGGGTCAAATTTGGCCACGCCCCGGTGGTCGATAGTCTCCATAGACCTACAATAGGAAAAAACTAAAAAAATCTTCTTCTCTGAAACCACAGGGCCCACAGCTTTGATAATTGGTATGTGGTTATGGCTAATGGTCCTCTACATAAATTGTGCCAGCCATGCCCCTGGGGTCAAATTTGGCCACGCCCCGGGGGTGGATAGTTTTCATAGACTTACAATTGGAAAAACTAAAAAAATCTTCTTCTCTGAAACCACTAGGCCCACAGCTTTGATATTTGGTATGTAGCAATGGCTAATGGTCCTCTACATAAATTGTGCCATTCATGCCCCTGGGGTCAAATTTGGCCACGCCCCAGGGGTTGATAGTCTCCATAGACTTACTATGGGAAAAAAATTAAAATATCTTCTTCTCTGAAACCACAGGGCCCACAGCTTTGATATTTTGTATGTGGCAATGGCTAATGGTCCTCTACATAAATTGTGCCAATCATGCCCCTGGGGTCAAATTTGGCCACGCCCCGGGGGTCGATAGTCTCCATAGACCTACAATAGGAAAAAACTAAAAAAATCTTCTTCTCTGAAACCACTAGGCCTACAGCTTTGTTATTTGGTATGTAGCAATGGCTAATGGTCCTCTACATAAATTGTGCCATTCATGCCCCTGGGGTCAAATTTGGCCAGGCCCCGGAGGTTGATAGTCTCAATAGACTTGCTATGGGAAAAAATTAAAAAATCTTCTTCTCTGAAACCACAGGGCACACAGCTTTGATATTTTGTATGTGGCAATGGCTAATGGTCCTCTACATAAATTGTGCCAGCCATGCCCCTGGGGTCAAATTTGGCCACGCCCCGGGGGTAGATAGTCTCCATAGACTTACAATGGGAAAAACTAAAAAAATCTTCTTCTCTGAAACCAAAAGGCCCAGAGCTTCTATATTTTGTATGTAGCAATGTTTGGTAGTCCCCATTATAAATTGTGCCAGTCATGCCCCTGGGTCAAATTCGGCCATGCCCCGGGGGTCAATAGTGTCCATGCATAGACTTTCATTGGTCGATTCTCAATTAATTTAAATCTCATGAGCTTACAATGTGATAATCTCTCAGGTGAGCTACAGGACCAATGGTCCTCTAGTTTGTCTTAGTATAGATTTTTGCGCTGTTTGCACCTTCTGTACGTCTACATATTTTAGTCAAGTTTGTGTTACTGAGTAGATTCTTCCTTGAAATAGCTGCTCACTGGACAATATGATAATGTTTTCATAGTGTAAGTACATGTACCTTATTGTTAATTAAGTTTCTTCCCACCTTTGTTTTTGGAGTGCGAATTTCTTTCTGATTGCGACATTACCTGATCCTTGCCTACTTTTACCTTTAACGTTTTTGGAGAAACTTTGGATTAGGCTATTGCTATTAGGTTTACATATTTGCATTATCCTAGATTGCCTAAAGTTTTACCATTCTACCATTTTACCACATAAACCATGGTTTTACAAATGTCTTTTTATTCTTCGAAACTGGAAAAGGTGACCGAGGCACGTTCTCGGGACATTTGGCAGCTACCACTTTAAGTAGAATTTTCTAAAATTTTGTTATTTTTTTCATAAATAAGGAAACGCACAAAACAAGTCATTATTTCTAGTTTTTGTAAGTTTTATACGTTCTTCAGTTCTTTGAAACCGGAAAAGGCGGAAGCGGGACCTTTTCAGAATATTTGACCCTGCTGATTATTCGGGTAATATCTCCATCAGGGGTTGTCTTTGTAGCTAGAATGTTAAGCATTACTCTGCCATCTTCCAGATCCAACATCACAGTCCGATCACCGACATCACCCCACTTAGTTAGCTGAAGAAAGGATAACAATATTAACCAAACTGTGACAAATAGATTTGTCAAATCAATTTCGTTTTGATAAGTCAACTGAGTGACGTTACTCTTTAACTTAATTTCAAAACTAGAATTTGTTTTCTATGTGAAAACTGATGTCTCCCCCCTTTCTACGTGCATGTCCAAAATATGCAAGCAAGAGTTATAGTTCTTGTGCATCACATATCCTGTCATTCTGTTTTATAAGTGTACCAAGTTTCATTAAGAAAGCAAGAGTAATGATTCTTGTGCATCATGCTTTATAGGTGTACCATGTTTCAATGAAAAATCTTTAATGGTTTTTGAGTTATAGAGCAGACACGAAATTGAATGAAAAATAATCAAAGGGAAATAACTCCAAAGATATGCAAGGAAGAGTTATGGTTCTTAAGCATGACACATCATCTCATCGTGCTTTATAAGTGTACCAAGTTTCATTGAAATATTTCTTATGGTTTTCAAGTTATAGAGTGGACATGAAATTGTATGGAAAAATAATCAAAGGGAAATAACTCCAAAGATATGAAAGCAAGAGTTATAATTCTTGTGCATGACACATCATCTCATCATGCTTTATAAGTGTACCAAGTTTCACTGAAATTTCTCTTACGGTTTTCAAGTTATAGGGTGGACACGAAATTGTATGGAAAATAATCAAAGGGAAATTACTCCAAAGATATGCAAGCAAGAGTTATGGTTCTTTAGCACGACATGTAATCTCATCGTGCTTTATAAGTGTACCAAGTTTCATTGAAATAACTCTTACGATTTTCGAGTTATAAAGCGGACACGAAATTGTATGGAAATAATCAAAGGGAAATAACTCCTAAAATACTCAAGCCAGAGTTATGGTTCTTGTGCATGACACATTGTCTGATCATGCTCAATAAGTGTACCAAGTTTTATTGAAAAATCTTAAACGGTTTTCAAGTTATACAGCGGACACGAAATTGTATTGGAAATAATCAAAGGGAAATAACTCCAAAATACTCAAGCCAGAGTTATGGTTTTTGTGCATGACACACCGTCTCGTCGTGGTCTACAAGTGTACCAAGTTTCATTGAAAAATCTTTAACGGTTTTCAAGTTATACAGCGGACACGAAATTGTATCGAAAATAATCAAAGGGGAATAACTCCAAAAATACTCAAGCTAGAGTTATGGTTCTTGTGCATGACACATCGTCTGATCATGCTCAATAAGTGTACCAAGTTTTATTGAAAAATCTTAAACGGTTTTCAAGTTATACAGCGGACACGAAATTGTATCGAAAATAATCAAAGGGAAATAACTCCAAAAATACTCAAGCCAGAGTTATGGTTCTTGTGCATGACACATCGACTCGTCGTGGTCTACAAGTTTACCAAGTTTCATTGAAAAATCTTTAACGGTTTTCAAGTTATTCAGCGGACACGAAATTGTATCGAAAATAATCAAAGGGAAATAACTCCAAAAATACTCAAGCTAGAGTTATGGTTCTTGTGCATGACACATCGTCTCACCGTGGTTTACAAGTGTACCAAGTTTCATTGAAAAATCTTTAACGGTTTTCAAGTTATAGAGCGGACACGATTTGTGACGGACAGACAGACAGACAGACAGACAGACAGACGCACGGGGAAAAACAATATGTCTCCCGACCCTGTCGGGGGGAGACATAATGAAATTCCTTTAACCATCACATCTGGGGCTATATATGTGTCCAACAAAAAGCAGCCAGGCTTAAATTGGTTAAACATTTTTATTTTTATTTCTATCGTACAGAAAGATCATGGAACTTATTTGTTGTATACGCGGATGTTTGCGTTATGTGGTCAGACGTGGTGGCGATGAATATATAAGTTTGATCGTTTGGAAGCAGTAAAAACGTTCAAAGGGAGGTAGTATGGGCCATATTGAACCCTTATCAGTGACACTTTTTAACCGGCGACGATAGTCAGATAAATGTACTACAATTTTAATAATTTACACAAGGTTAGTCTAAATCAAAGACACATACCCAAACAGGGTCAAAATACTGAAACAATGTTTAGAAAATGACTGTTAACATACAATACTAATACTCTGAATATTCTCACTACTGATCTCATGGCAGAAAAAAATATAATCTGCACTATGGATGATGTACGGGGAGACTTTTTAGGGCCGACACACGGCACAACGCCAGCTACAGTAATAGCAAATAAAATCTATACCTTACCCCGAAATCAGCGACATTTCTGGGTTTTAACGCTTGCCAGTCTTTCAGTGCTAGACTGGAACCCCCTCTCCGACCGTATACTTCATAGTTCTTAGCTTGGTATATCAATGTTGACTTCTGTAGAAGGGTACCTGCAAAGTCATTGACGGTATGGAAACATGAGCAGTTTTATTTAGGTATCTCATGGTTTTGTTGATTTGCATGTAAACATACAGAGAGCTGAAAGATAATGATATATATCATTTTACAGTTCCAGCTTGATTCATGTACATGTATATCATGCTGTAAACATGCAATTTGTACGCCCCTTTCAAGATTATTGCAGCTCGTATGAGATGGGTGAATCAGTAGGTGAGGCGAAAACGGAAGAATCTTTGGAAAACAAATAGCTGACACACCCGAAAGCAGAATTTTGTTTGTTTGGCATGTGTTTCGTATTGGTATCGAATCCACACCAGACACAAGCGTGTTAATGAAATCGCTACGGAGTCACCGCAAGATAATTGAGCAAATTTACATGTATGGGTCACATTGCATACTGTTTTCAGTATATCATGATATATAAGGAAACATGTGCACTGTAAAACTTTATAATGATAATAATAAACTTATTATAATATTATTATGATAATAATAATAATTTATGATAGTAAACTTTAAGATGCATGCTTTTTTTTGTCTGTTTGATCTGTTTTGTTATTTAAAATCCAAGTCAACACGTCGTGTCGAGATAAATTCACGGATTTCTGGTATTAAACAGTACCAAAAGCCTAAACAGCCAAAACAGTACTATGAAGATTGTATGAATATTGTTCTTTGAGACAAACCATTGAATGCCTATCCAGAGTCCGACGCTTTAACCACTAGAGTACCGCTCTAATACTGCGTTAACACTATGTTCCCGGCGACCCCGGCAGCCCCATTTGCTCGAAACGTATCCTGCCGTGGAATTTTGGTCATATATTTCTCTGTTTTTCAAGATATTTTACGTCTTGTTAAGTTTTCTTACGTTGTATTACGATATCCGTAACTAGCCGTGGTAGTGATAAGCCGGTGTGTAGCATAGGCGCTAAAGTACGTTACGTTTATCCACGATCTATCACGATTATTAGCCCGTTCTATTACGGTCTGTTACGTCCTGGTGCGGTCAGTTGCGTTTTGACCAAGGCGTAACACGTTTTTTTTCATTCTGTCAAGGTCAAACGAATTACGGACAAACCAAAGACACCATGCAAATTAAAGCGTTTTTGTGCCTTTTGTATAAGAATAATCCCTTTGAAATAATAACAACCGCGCTCCTCAACAATCGATTGCAGAGTTGATAAGGAAAGTTCGGTATTTTATTTCTTCTTCAATGACATAGTGCAGCGTATGGTCTCTATTGTTCACTTTAGTGACTTCTTATGAATATGAAAATTCGTAACTAAGAAATGATACATAGCTTGAAAAAGTCCCACGTCCCAGATCGGAGTCGAACCCGAACCGACGGGGTAGAAATCCAATGCTCTAACCACTGAGCCAAAGAGTCGACTCCCTGACGCAGTATGTCAGAGATTGTACATATATGATACATTGTATCGAATAGCTGTGCTATTTATAGAAGCTACGCATCTTATGATCTCGAATGAATGAGTGGTGCGATGGGACATAATACACCCCCATTTCGAGGAAGTAATCACTTATGATTACGAGAATGTCATTATAATGACTAAATGACTCAAATGGTCCATCCCGGTCGAGCCCCCATCTTACGATATGAAAATTTGTAACTAAGAAATGATACATAGCTTGAAAAAATCACACGTCCCAGATGGGATTCGAACCCGAACCGCCGGGGTAGAAATCCAATGCTCCTACCACTGAGCCAAAGAGTCGACTCCCTGACGCAGTATGTCAGAGATTGTACATATATGATACATTGTATCGAATATCGAATAGATGTGCTATTTATAGAAGCTACGCATCATAGATCTCGAATGAATGAGTGGTGCGATGGGACATAACAGACCGCTCCAATAGGAAGGACCTTGTCCCCATGATAGGCCATTTTATATATTTAAACTTAACGCGCCGTGATAACAGTGACATAACTTGACATACATAGTAGAACGGGATCTACACCGTCAAAGACCGTAACGCACCGTACTAAACTCAACAAAACAAGTCGAGTATTCCGAAGGAAACGGGGCGACCATGATCAGACGCAGCTAAACGTGGAAGATTCGTAGCTTCCTGGGCTATTCACTAGCTTCCCGTTGCACTACGGACCGCCTCCAAGTTTTCCTAGGTAGTGTTACGTACTACCACGGTGTGTTACATTCAGTACGTTTTGTCACGGCCCATAACGTTTCTTATTTCCTTCGTGACTGCCGTGACAGATCTTTAAACTGCCAAAACATTTGCCACGGTGTACACGGTTATAACGGTCTGCTACGTTTGCCTATCCCGTTCCCCTGTTTTGCCTCACGTTTATCCCGTTTTGATCACGGATGTCTGAAACGTGGCCGCCTTGACCGCCGGAAACACAGTGTAAGCGCAGTATTACCCTTAAATTGTATGAAATTGTAAGGAATTAGTCTTCTTTCATAATTGCCATCTACCTTCCATGACATTCTCTGTCATGTCAGAATGTATGCGACGCCTTATCCTATCTCCTTGATAATATTTATATTAGATTTGGGACCAAGTTATACAGACAAATTGTTGGAATTCCGATGGGTACAAATTGCGCACCTCTCGTAGCTGATTTATTTTTATACTGCTACGAAAGAGATTTCATGGATTCTCTTAACCATGATAATCAAGCTGATGTTATCGAGGCTTTTAATTCCACATCTAGGTACCTCGATGACCTTTTGAACATTGACAACCCTTATTTTGAAGGTATGGTCAATCAAATTTATCCACCTGAACTTTAGTTGAACAAAGCCAATATCACAGATACTGAAGCCCCCTTTTTAGATCTACATCTTTCTGTTGCAAATGGATTTGTTTCTTCTAAAATTTATGATAAGCGCGATGACTTTGATTTTGATATAGTAAATTTTCCCTTTTTGGATGGTGACGTTCCTCGTCGTGCTTCTTATGGTGTATACATTTCGCAACTTATTAGGTTTGCTAGAGTCTGCATTCATGTTACAGACTTCAACGCTCGAAATAAATGTTTAACGGCAAAACTTCTCCAACAGGGCTATCGGTATCATAAACTTCGAAAAACATTTTCTAAATTTTATCGTAGACACTATGAATTGATTTCCAAATATAATGTTGGGTTAAAGACGCTTTTAAGTGAGGGCCTTTCGGAACCTGAATTTTATGGTGACTTGGTTTACAAATTTAAGAAACTTAAAGGAATTAATGATTTTTCTTTTCAGTTCAGAAAAATCATAACACGTTACAGACGTATAGGTTATAACTTGAATGTTATGCGACAGTCTGCATGCTTAGTTTTTAACCCAATCATGGTTGATAACTATGCTGCCTTCTTTAATTGCACGCCGGTGGGTCGGGCGTCAGACTCTATGATGGCCCCGACATAAAGCTATTCATTTTAGTTGGTTGGGGCCGGAGCTTCTTGTCTGTTGCTTGGCCCACCGGGGTCCAACTGGTGTTTTTCTTTTGCTCCGGAGTTAGTAGGTTATTCGGCGCCCAGGGATCTCCATCGTCGGGCAGCTTACTCAGTCTGTGAGTCCTGGTTTTTGATTCATCAGGATGTTTATCATGATTTATTTGTTTGTTCTTGATGATTCATTGACTAGTTAGAGATTCACCACGAGGACCGAATAACTAACTAAATGTTATGAACCACTGCAGAAGCTGAGGGTGAGGTTATGGCCATGTAAAACCGGTTTAAGCCCGCCAGTAACTTTGTGTTACTGATCGTTCAAAGTCGATACTTCTGTTGTGGTTCTTTTTGTTTTATGTCTTGGTGTGTAAAAAATTTTTTGTGCTGTTGGCGCCTTATGTATGTTTTCATATTTTTAGTTAAGTTAAGGTAACTGAGTGGCCACCTATTGGGAAAATAGCTGCTCATTCGGATTACGATATGTTTCATGATATAAGTACCTGATTGTTAATTTGTTTTTTTCCCACCTCGGTTTTTGGAGTGGGAATCTTTTTCTGATTGCGCCTTTTCCTGATCTTTGCCTACTTGTACCTTTTTTCTCGTCTGATCTTATCTTCCCATACACATGTACAAGGTAATTTTTATGAAACATTAACCATATTTTTATAATCTATTAGTATGATGGAAATAGTAATCGGTCATATACAAATGGGCATTTTATCGTTATATCATATCATTTACATCACAGTTTTTTTATTTCATCATTTAAATTGCTTATTACTCACGCAGTCTGGTTGGTACTCCTCTGCGCCATCTACTGAACAAACCATCATCTAAAATAAAGTTGTCCTGAATATCATTTGTTTCAGTTTTACGCCCCTTTCAAGATTATTTCAGCTCATATGAGACGGGCCAATCAGACGGTGGGGCGAAAACGGGAGAACCCCGAGAAAAAACACCTCGCAGAACTTGGCTTGTCTCATATGTGGCCAGTTCGGGGCTCGAACCTATACCATACACAACGGTTTAAGAAACAGCGCTCTTAACCGCTCGGCCACGGGAGGGGGGCGCCTTTCATTTATCTGATGGGATAAAACATATATATCTATTTGAGTAAAATCTGACAGGATTCATTTGTGAGGATTCTACCTGTCACTTATTGTTTCATTCTATTACAATTAAACGATATGATAAGAAGTTGCTAAAAATAACCTTAATTTGAAAACGAAAACTTGTTTCATATCATAAAAGTTTCAAAACGTCATAAAAGCGCAATAACATACACAGTTTCTGTCCGTTGTGTTTCATTTTTTATTATTTCTGTTCTAGTTCAAAAAATGTAGGTAAGGGCAAATCTTTGAATTTGAAAAAGGTACAAGTAGGCAACGATTAGAAAAAAAGCGAAATCAGAAAAAGATTCCTACTTCAAAACTAAGGTGAGAAAAAAATAACACTCGGGTACTTATACTATGAAAACATATCGTAAGTCGAATGAGCAGCTATTTTCCAAATAGGTGGCCTTAACTTACCTTAAATATGATAAAGCGCCAACAGCACAAAACAGATTAAATACCAAGACATAAAACAATAAATACCACCACAGAAGTTTGTTTTCTCTCAGCTAGGCTTACCTTTACTAAAGAAACTGTTTTCGTTTATTTCTGCAGTGTCTGATAGTGCTTGTTCTGTACATACCAGCAATTGGATGTAACACGCAATTGCCAACGACAACTGCACACGTAACATTTCGGATCTGCAATGGCAGCATGAATTGTACATATAAAAAATAAATTGACATTGTATGATTTTGTATAACTTTAATTATTTGCACTTATTATTATTATTATTATTATTATTATTATTATTATTATTATTATTGCGCTTGCTTCAGCTTAATGTTCATGTAGCGTTGTTTGACGTTTGTTCTAGGAAATATGGCGGTGCCCATGAACAGGTTTCATCTATTGTTTCAAGTTCAACCCTAACTCTAACCCAAAAAGGAAAAGAACACGGGAAAATTGTTTCAGGGAAACAAGAAGTTGACACCGTAGTCAAACTAGACTAGATACTCGAACCATATCGATCATTGAGTCTTATTGATGTCGTTCTTGATAATATCTACATGCCGTCTTCACATGACCTGCGTTGGCCCTTTTAGCCACTGAGTTAACGGATCATGGAAAAAAAATCATGCACAAGATGGTTGGGGAGTCGATATATTTACGTAGAAGGACAACAGGCACGCATGTGTCCTTATTAACCTGAATATGGTTAGACAATTGTAACAAAAAAAATTGTTGTGCAAACCGTTTATGGGCATCATTACAACTGCGCAAATCCCAGCTTAGCAATTCACAAGTTTCAGACATCTCAAAATCAGTTGTCAAAGACAAAACATTGACAGTCCACAACAGTCATCAAGGTGCAATTTAAATATAAAAAAAGTTGTTCATTTCTTTAAAATAGCCAAAAGTTTTCAAACAATAAGCTTGGTCTGTTTCATTACTTTCAAACAATCAATGACATTTTTGAAAAGATAAATCAACATCTGTCAATTCCAGCTTACTGTGACCAATCAGAGATAAATGAAGTGATGATGTACATTTCAATGTTAATACAAATATTGGACAAAAAATGTCAATTTCATCTTTTTGACAACTAGTTAATAGATGCTTGAAACACCTGAATTGCTAAGCTGCTATTTGTGTGGTTGTAAAGTGGACACACACACACAGACACACATAAAAGAACTTACCAATTATACACACGAAAGTATGATGGAAATTGATGACAATTATATTATACTCGATATATTGGTTATTAGAGTACATGTTTCATGTTTCAGTAACATTCATCTATCCATTGAATGATCACTTGATTTACATATTTTGCATTGGCACGGCTGGTAATGTCGTTAGGGTCAATCAAATGTTATGCAAACGGACGCCTTACGGGAGCTTCCGGACATGAGTAACGGGAACAGAACACGAAAAACAACTAGTGGCATTTGTTTATGTTTACGCAAATGTCTTTGTTCGGAGGTAAATAATTTGAAATCGGGCAATACTATTCCAAATAGTATTTATTTCTGCATACTTTTTTGCGATCATGGGAGTGGGAAATGCTGTTGTAGCTCTAAAATCCCGGCTTTCCGGGATGCGAGGTATGTTGTTTGTTCCGTTTAGAGCTGTTACTGGACATGTTTTGGTGCATTGTCGGCGAGCTTATGTAGACAAACATAATTCATGCAAGCCTTTCACTAGATAATGCCTTGTCCAAAGAATTTGCCATAGAAATTCTGCTTAAAAACGTTGCTACAGAAGAAACGGAAAAAAAAGTTATGACTTACGACATGACTACCCCTATCGGACCGGCTACCCCTAACGAGTGGACCTGCGGAAGGGCTCATGGAAACATCCAAAACCACACCAAACATTCAAAAGCCACGTGATCGGTTAGTAAAAAACAATTTCCGCGCCGACGTGGTTCTAAAGGCACACCAGGAAAACATGTTCGCGCAATGTATACCCCCTAGAACACCACTTTTACATAGAAAAACTGGAGTATACAGGGGTAGACCTATTTTTCTTATTTTTACTCTAAAATATAGGACCAAGGACCTCAAGCTGTGACCAGAGGTCAGTGTTCTTATTGAATCGCGGTATAATTCAGTATTTGGACTGTTGCTTTATTATAAAATAATCTTTAAATGGGACTTTGTTGCAACAGTAGGAATTCGTCTCGTTAGGTGCAACCCATGTCGATAGGGGCAACAGAAACGAAAGGCTCAGCTTCTACACAAGTAACACTTGAGAATAAATCCTGACAACGTTTGTTTGCAAATCAAAAAGGATACGTTTTTTGTAGTAAAAGTGTATTTTAAAGCATTTATTGTACCGAACCCCCTCACTTGCAACCACGAAATCTAATTACACCGAAACACCACACACATGCGAAAGTGGATCGCAAGTAATCTATTGATGTTTGTGTGCCCGATTTATTCGTTTCGGATGCAGACATAAATACTAAATGGAATGGTATTCTCCTTTTTGTATATATAAAGCTGCAATACTGTGAAAAAATACAATTCGTGAAAACTCACTTGGCTATTGGCATTTTGTCTTATCCCGTAAATCATGTTCGGAAGTTCCCGTAAAGATTCGCTTTGCATAACCTTCCGGTTGCCCCTAACGACATTACCAGCCGTGATTGGCCGTGTCAGGCAGATATCATATGCAATGCACAGTAAACGCGTTTTGCAATGATATTTCATGTAATTTATACGCGTTGCTACGTACAGTCTGCATGCTAGACAAATAACCCTATCATAGCTAACGCTGCCACACTCTAATTTTAAACTGCTGCAGCGTGTGTCAGATGTTTTAAACTCGGCCAATCAAGGCTTATGTCCGTTTGGCTTTTCTTCTCTTTTATTTCAAACCGCCGAGTTGGACCTAAGACTCATTGACAACCTCGACCAAAGGTTCACAAAAGGAGGAACCTTAGTTTAAATAACGGGGTTCGCACTTTTTCGCTCGTCGGGTCCCCTAGGATTTAATTATCAGTGTAGTTTTGCTCTGGTACTTCCTTGTTACTGTGGACTCCTCGTTTCTGTTGGTTTCTGTGATGCTGCATTACCGAGAAAAAAAAGCTTTTATCAAAACCCAAAATGCATGTTGTTTGATCGAAACAGACTAAGGATGAGAACTCAGGCCTCATATAGTTTTCTTACTTTATTGCAGTGGTTAGAAGTTAATGCTCTGGCTTATCTTATAATTGTGAACACATAAAGTATGGTGGTTCTTTTTTCACTCACAAGGGAAGTTTTAGCTGTGGCTCCATGTTGGGCTCCATGTTGCCAAATATAAAGGGTCACTGACGATACTTTAATGGTCTAAACCGCATATGGCCCAACCCCTTTCTCATTAATGTGTTCACTGCTTTATTTCAGTTTTAACTTTATTTGCTGTTACTGCAGCTGGTGTTGTGCCGTGTGGCGGTCCTAAAAAGTATTCCCGTACATCATCCATAATGCAGGTTATAGTTTCTTTTTGGTCCTTCGAGATCAGCGAGGATATTCTTAGAAATCAGAAATTTATTATCGGTTAAGATTCATTTTCTAACCAATGTTTAACATATTTGGTCCAATTTAGATAAAACTAATCTTTGTATCGACTACCCTGTTGAAAGTTGCAAATTTCAGTTAATTGTTTCACGTTCAGCCAGTGACAAAACGTTCTATATACTCGTGATTGAATACTAGTGTTTCAATTAGCCCAGATGGCATCTAAATATAGTAGTAACAATAGTTTTCAACTTGTTCTTTATTGTCGGCTAGACCGATTTCAACTTATAAATATTGTTTGGTTTCTCTGCAAGTATTCGTATTCAACTTGAATACGGTTTGATACTTACAGACATTTAACGACATAGATTCATCAATGGTAAGGACACTAACTTGATATCTGCATTCCTTCTTGAACTTTGTCGACTACCATGTCAAATAGGATGGCAAATTTGAGACCAAATGGAGTTTAGACTAGTCACATTTTACATCAATGGGAATCCCCTGACGTTTCAGAAAAACACAACAAATGATAACCATACAAAATACATATTAAGAAGAAAACACTTCAAGGAATTCATGAAACGTTTAAAATGAAATGAATCAAAGTGCATTTGAATATCAAACATATCTGTGCTATTTACCAAAACAGGAGATTCATAATCGCTGGCTATGCCTGTCAATACAGGCAGTGTTTTTGCTGTACCTTGGTGTATTGTATCACTTGACATTTTAATTGATATATAATTTCATAGATTTAATGATGAAAATTCGTGAACTAACGCGATATCAAATAATTACTTATGTTTTACTCATATTTTACACATTTAAGATTTGATCTTATGTTGACAATGTTCTTCTTATTTCAAACATGACACAATGAAAGATTTTAATAAGTCAATTTTATTGTGATTAACATTGTGACGTGCATTTAGCATTTCGTTATCTGTCTCCCGTTACAAAACTCCTTATTTGCTTTCAAGCGTCTGGCGTTTGTGTTTTTCTATGTGCATAAATTTTTGCTTTTATCTAAGTTAAACCTTATCCGTTTTTATTTTGATCTCTAAAATTCTATTTTCCTTGTGTGTTATTAAGATTTGTGCACGTATGTGTTCATAGTATCTCCTCAATGCGGGATGTCCGATAGCCCAAAATGATTATGATTTGAACACAACATAGTCAGACTTATCATTATTATTGATTTTGTACAATTCTAGATTCGTAACCATGACAACTGCATTCTTATATGTGATTTGTGTCATATCTTTCTACGTTTTGATTGACGTTGCCACAACTATTTCAATCCACCACCTCAAATGCCAGGGCGGTCGAGATATTGGAAAGAAACATAATTCTGTTGGGATTCGATGCAATAGTCTTTGGCAGAACCAGTGCTTTATGGTTTATATGTCCTGTTTAATTATGTTTTTGCTCACAATTAATTGCGAAGGTAATTCCCCGGATGACACTGTTTAAACTTAATAAGACATGGTTCAGTGCAAATTCCATTATGTTATTACATTATTTTTATGTAAAAAGGCATGTTCAGAAATAATTAAAATGGAATACATGTATATTTAGCCCAAACAGTGTGGTGCGAATATGATGTTAACACACATAGTCAGGGCGCCTTAGGTTTGGCTTAAGAAACAATTAGACAGATATTTTCATATCGAAACAAAATGGCAATCAAGAGAACAATTAGAACCACAACAGACAAAAATGCTTAGACATCGTGTAAATTCTCGTTATTGCAGTAAAATAGTCTGGCTTTCGTTGCCGGTTTAAAAGGGTTTCTGATGAGGGTGCATTACCTGAAATTGCGCAATGTAGTCCTTACTTTATCCCTTTGAATGTTTTACTGCCTCCAAAGGATTAAACTTTTATATTTTATTTATTAAGTAGCCTAAACCGCGGTAATGGTCATCCATTTTCTCAATATCTTCACTACTCTTTCAGGTTTACAGTAAGTAAAAAGGTACAAGTAGGCAAAGATCAGGAAAAGGCGCAATCAAAAAAAGATTCCCACTCCAAAAACCGAGGTGGGAAAAACCAAATTAACAATCAGGTACTTATACCATGAAACATATCGCAAGCCGAATGAGCAGCTATTTTTCCAATAGGTGGCCACTCAGTTACCTTAACTAAAAGTATGAAAACATACATAAGACGCCAACAGCACAAAAAAAAAACACCAAGACATAAAACAAAAAGAACCACCACAGAAGTATCGCCTTGGAACGATCAAGTTTTATTTGCTATTAATGCAGCTGGTGTTGTGCCGCGTGGCGCCCTGAAATATCTCCCCGTACATCACCCATAGTGCAGATTATATTTTGCTTTTGGTCCTTCGAGAGCAGCGAGGATGTTCTGATTAATCATAAATTACCATCGGTTCATTTTTCTGACCAACTGTTAAACTAGTTGGCCCCATTTGGATTATACTAGTCTTTGCAACGACTAAACTGTTGAAAGTTGCAACATTACAGTACTGATTGTCTTTGACTACATGTTGCCAAATCTTTAGGATCACTGAAGATGCGCAAGTAACCGAAACCGCGGTATGGCCCATTCCCTTTCCAAATATGTTCACTGCTCTTAAAGGATCTCAGTTTTAATTTTCATCCATATCTTCCAGAATTTACAATCGAGGACAGACAAAGATAGAGCATCTACAACTGTTGTGGGTTCGTGCTATTATAGTCTTTCTGACTGCGCCTTTTATGGTCATTGCCTACTTGTATCCTTTCATGTTATCACTTAAAATAACGGTGTTGCTATTGTCAGTTTCCATGTTGAATTTCTGGTACATGCATATACCATTTGTTACTCTAGCCAGCCTCATGTCAACATTGTACATATTTGTACCTTTTTACTATCATGAAAAACAACATCAACAACAAAAACACTAACGTGTTTGTTACAACATAAACCTCAAATAAAATAAATTAAAGGTAGCTCGATTTGTAACAAATAACTATGATTTGTGAATGTTAATGGGTATCTACTATTTAGGTGCGATCCTAAAGACATCAAATCAGAATGGTTCAGACTTCATACAAAGCCAGTGGGTAACAACAGGCTTTAAAAAAATTTAAAGTCGCTACATCCTAAACATATTTATGACTTTGGGGTAAGAGTTTTACCTTATAATGATATTGACACATTACGAAAACACGTCCATACAATACACTTTTTTGGTTTTAAAATGATTTTTTTTTTTATTATTTGTTTTTTTTTTCATCTGGCATTTTAATATATTCAGTATGTTCGCTCAAGCATGTTTTGTGGGCACATATTAGGCGAATGTACATATTTAAGGCTTTGGACCAAAATTAGGAAGAATAGGCTATACCCCTGAGTACCATAGTTTATACAAGTGGATTTCAAGTGGTATTTTTTTCAATCGTTTAATAATACACGAGATTATTTCATTATACCACGTTCCAGTCTAAATAGTAAAACAAAGGTGTACTTGTACAACAGTATGCTTCTTGTCTTGTTTTGCTCTATAACAATGCTTTTGGACTTGCTTTAGAACAGCCCCGTCAAAGCTGTTCTTACCATTACCCACAGTTTATGTTTTGCGCAAAATACGAAACATGAAAAATCTTCACTGATTGTTTACAACTACATGTGTAGAAAGAAACCACTGTTTATTCAATGAACATGTTTGCGCAATGAAGGATCCTTTTATACTTTAACAGCTAGTCAAATGGGCTGACATTACAAAACTTGCCCATCCAATATACAGAGATTTTTAAAATTGTAAATAATGAAAATATCAATAGAAAAAATTTTGCTATTTTTTTCTTTTTGCTCAAAACGTAGATTGTGGGTACTCGGCGGTTCTAACGAGTACCCACCATCTATGTTTTATGCAAAAATAGGAAAAACATCAAAAATTTACTGCTGAAAATTTTCAATTTTTAAAGCTAAAAAATATCTGTTTATTGCATGGGCAAGTTTGCGCAATAAAAGGTCATTTTTTATACTTTACAGCTGGTCAAATGGGCTGAGATTGGCAGTGGAATCACAAGCCGAACTGTGCGAGTAGAGGAACTAATGGGCCAGACAACTCTTACAATATCGAGAAAATCAACGAGCAAGAGTGGAACAGCCAAGATGTCAATAGACAATGTAGAATATTTTTAATTTCTCCAATATGAGTGGAGAAAATAAACTTGCAATTGACGAAATTCAAAACTTACGTAGAAATGAGAAGCGGAATCGAGCTTAAATGAGACAAAACATACTTTTAACTTTCCACAAGCAGGAACATCTGCTAAGAGAAATATAAAAATAGAACGGTACAAGTAGGCAAAGATCGGGAAAAGGCGCAATCAGAAAAAGATTCCCACTCCAAACACCGAGTTTGGGAGAAAAAAAAAACAAAGTAACAAGCAGGTACTTATATCATGAAACCATATCTTAAGCCGAATGAGCAGCTATTTTCCCAATAGCTGGCCACTCAGATACCTAGAATGGTTTTGACTTTACATAATATGAATAGATATAACAAATTAATAATAGAAAATATGAAAATATTTGACTGAAAACCTAGATATATAAAACTTGCAATAATTGACAAAATATACTCAAAGCCAAAAGTAACTTTACACTATTTATTTCTAAATATATCTTCTGTCGTATTGAATTGTAACAAAGTATCTGTAAGAGTGTGTCTCTTACACGTGTCCAAACATAATGCATGTAAAGCGGTCGATTTAACTTAATCCACTCGCGAGTTATCTGTGCTTTTATTAAAAGCAAAAAATGGCATTTTCGCGCCGAATCAAAGGTTGACAGAAGATTTGAACACGCTGTGTCGAGGACCACTTATTGTCCGTCAAAAATACTGCCAGACATTTTTGCTCCGACATTTGGTTAGGTTTTTGCAGGCTCTTAAAATCGCTTTGCATTGAAATTACCGCCCTTTGAAATAAACCAATAGTAAACTTTAACCATTTCTGAAAGCTGTTCCTTTCACTGTATCGAACCTTTTTTCATTGCGAATCGTTGGGGCGTCAATAAAAATGTGTGGTAACAGTCACAGTGACTGGTGAAGAAAATTCCATCAGTTCGAAAGAACAATGAAAAACAACTTGTAATGAGATTTTCCATTGAAACCATTGTTTGTGTCGCAAAAAGGACGTTGGTCCTGAAAACATCACTCTTGTGTGTTGTTCGAGCAGGAAAATTCGTGTTAATTTGAACTCAAATAAGCTATACAATAGCATCACTTAAAGACTTGGTTTTCAAACTTTAAAATTGTTAATTCATAAAACTACAGTAACACACCAAAAGCGACGTGACTTGGAAAAACGTTATTTTGACCCCTTCCGTGTTTTGTAGGGACTTGTGGCAGCATGCTTTCATTGAAATTCTTAACATTTCAACTACCTTATGCGTAATTGGTCGAACTTCAATACATAGCAAACACTTTATAAGTATAATACACAAATACCTGAAAAAAAAAAAACAACTATCTACAGAAACAGTGTAAAGTTACTTTTGGCTTCGAGTATAGAATACGTGTGACTTTCTACGATAAGATAAAACATACGAACAATGATAAAACATACGAACAATGATAACGTTAATATGTTCATGTATTGAATATACCTTTTCATCCCACTTATTTGCTCACAGGCAAATGTTTATCAGTGAAAATATTGAAAGATCCCATTGGGAGTGTTTAAGGGTAAACATATCTTTATGAGCACATTGTTTGCGCAACGTCGGGGTCTAGTATGTGCATGTTACGCCTAGCTTTTAACGTCGTTTTGTTTTTATTTTTCAATGGCGTTGCAAGCTGTAGAATCTTATTATGTTTGTTTCTGCATAATTAAGTCCTAAAGCGGGTAAATATACTGTGCATTTTTATTTTAGAAGAAGTTCTGTGGCAATTGATATACCCAAATTCGTGTACAAGGTTAATTAAATATGAACATGTTTATTTCGATGTTGATTACGTCGCATGAATATACGAGACGTCAGTGCAACGTTTCGCGTTAACACAAAAAAGGCTGGAATATTGAACGTTTTTTCTCTTTATCTTCCAACGCAATCCGGTGACCCCCTCTTTTTATTTGAACTTTAAATGGTAACCACGTTTCCTATCTGTTGGTGTAATTTAATCAAAATCATATGCGAAGTTTAGGAGATATCGCAAAAATACGTACTTTTTCCAGGTTTGAAAAGATGGCGGGAAAGTTAATTTCGCGTGTAATTTCCTCAGTTTAGGTGCAAAAAGTATCAAAATGTAAGAAAATAACATTAAACGTGTGTATAAGTCGTTTTTGCACTAAGAACATGTATATTTCAACACATGTCTGCTACGAGTGCGGTTTTCTGAAATGCACGAGACATATTCAAACAGTTCTGATACCTTGGAAACGAGGCCGGTGACTCCCCACTTTTATTTCGATTTTAGTCAAAGGAAACAATTACCTTGAAGCATAGGAAGTTTCATGAAAACCATATGCGGGAATTAAACAGTAATGTTTCCCTTTAAACAAGCATAGCACAAATGTCCTTGATACATGCATTTTTGTGTTAGAATAACAGTAATAAAGCTGTGAATAAAATAAACATTTCCAAGGGAAAAAAACACACAAAATAATAGAAATACTATTTTTGTTTTGCCCGTGTACATACACAAATTTTCCTTCTTATTTTAAATCAAAGTGAGGTAATCTCAAAATTATATTCTAACTTGATCTCCATCGTTGGGCAGCTTACGGTATCTATATTGATAATAATAATAATAACTTTATTTAAAGAGGATAACATATTTGGCAGATATGCCAGTCTAACTTATGGTCCTCAACTAACAAATATTTAAATGCTTGACAAAATGAATATACAGTCTAATATTTACTATGATATGTACAATTTGAAGATACTATGTGCCAGACAGAGTGCATGTAAGCTACATAACCCCGCTCCATTGCAGTGGGTTGAAAGTTGGCTTGACGCCATCCAGTGGCTTGATTTATCATTTCGGCGTACCATTCTTTTATTTTTATTGACTTAGCATATCGGTTTCCGCATGACTATGGCCATAGCTGTTGGGGGTCACAAAACGCTATCACAACATCAGGTTCTCGTTTGTACACATCTAGAAAGATAAATTATTCTGTCAATTTCTTGATCACTTAGACTGTCCTCCGATATGTTCAATCTCTTCACACACAATGTTCACACACATAATTATATGACTTCCAGACCCAGTGTCGAAACAAGAATAGGATTTTCCGAGAACCCCAGTATGAGAGAGCAAACATGTGGCGGAAACCAAATGTCCAGACAACATGGGTGCTCTCCTAGAGTGGGGAAATACATGGGCTGTTTGCAGTTGATTTGAATTTCAACTTATTTTGACTTAGAGCGATGTTCAGACTTAGAGTTATGAAAAGAAATTCAAGGTCCCTTAAGATGTTCACGCGAACATGAGGCGAATACCTCAATCCAGCGTCTCCCCTTAGATAGCCACATTGAAAAATTGATGATTGAAGCTATGTTAATAAGGTATCGGTCTGTTTGGCGAAGGGCCGTTGAATAGGAAATTATACGAAAAACCCTCCTAATTCAGACACACCCATGTCCATAGATAAACACCTGGCCTGGAAGTGACCTTGCCTAGCATGCCATCCACAGACATGGGCATGCTTGACTTGAGTAGTGCTATATTTTTAAATCAGTATCGCTTTCTATTATCTTGGTAGAATCACACTGATTGGCAGGTTGTCCCACCTAGATAGATCCAAACCCGAGGAGAGCCAATCTACGAATACAAATATTTTATACAAATATATTTATATCTGTTGAGTCCTCAATTTTATTCATCCGGATGTTTATCATTTATCTTTTGTTTGTACTTGATGATTAAGTTAATAATTAGAGATTCACCACGAGGACTGAATAACTAACTAAATGTTATGAACCACTGCAGCAGCTCAGGGTTAGGTTATGGCCATGTAAAATCGATTTAAGCCCGCCTGTA